>OX419593.1:950458-1028949 GCA_948473455.1 Teleiodes luculella | reverse complement strand
TTTAGAGATAAAGAAAACTATCTAAGATATAGACCGGGGATTTAAGGCACCACAATGCAAAATTTCATTCACATTGGTCCAACAGTTTCGGAGATTAGCCCGTACAAACAGACAGAGAAAAGAAAACATAGACAGACAGAGAAAATTGGAAAAAATTGGATATGTCCAACATCACTTTTTACAACCCCATGAATCAGTTTTTAGTATTTTTTCCTATACACAGATTTTCGACATATACAGTTTTATTATATATTTCAACCTCTACCTACAGTTTATAGATATTAAATATTAAATGTTTGAAATACATTTGCCAGGGCCAGAAACCTGTATTTTTTTAACCTGGTTAATTACGATCCTAAACCTAATATTCATTACGGTCCTATCGCTTTTATAATTAACCTGGTCAATCAAACGACAAGAACAGCGCGATAGTCTACAGTACCTCTAAAGAAATATTGTAGTGCTACGGTATTTATTTGCATTAAAAATGCTGGTATGTGCATAATCATTTAGGTTTACCTGTTTTATCGAAATGAAATCTGTCTTTACCCATACCATTTTTTTCTAATTCAGTCTAATTAAATAAATTATTAACCACTACTTAAGATATTGAATAATTAAAATTTTTAAGACCCGCGCCGCGCCTCAAAACTGTTACTTGATCCTTTCAACAACTAGAAATGGCTGAACATATTTTCTTGGATCATAGCTAAGACAGTCTCGATTGTTCCGACGCATTTTTTAAAATAATAATTTGCCTTTTTACCGGTCTGTATAGTGTCGGTGGCCAAGTGGCTAGGGCCGTTGACTTCCATTCGGAAGTTCGCGGGTTCGAACCTCGGCACGTACCAATATGTTTTTCATTTTCGAATTCATATGTGCGTTTATTCGACGCTCTTACGGTGAAGGAAAACATCGTGAGGAAACCTGCACACATCTGTAGGCCTACTATGTAAGTAGCGACAGGCTCGAGCAGCTTCTCGAGCCTGTCGCTACTTACATAGTAGGCCTACAGCGAAGTAATTCAAGGGTTCTGTTCGGGACCAACCCGCACTGGGCCAGCGTGGTCGACTAAGGCCTATTCACCCTGATTTCAGGGTAGGCTCGAGCCCCTCGGTAGGGACATGTATGAGCTGTTAACGATTAGGTTCTGTAAAATTTTTAATAAACGCTTTGATGATAAACAGAGCACCGTTATGTAGGTTGTTGATTTAACATAAGATTATAGGTATTGGGTACGGGTACGAGTGAAGGATAGGATTTGTTGTGCACTTGAGCTGTTGATAACCACGATAACCGACCTGTATGTAGACCATGTCCCAGAAGCCCCTGAGGTCAGCCGGGGTGACGAGCGCCGCGGCGGGCTGGGGCCGCGCGCACCGCTCCACCAGCGACCCGAACTGCTGCAGCTTCTGCGACACCAGCAGCCGACCCTGACCCACCGCCGCCAGGATCGCCTCCTGCCGACACACACGCAATGGACCATCATATATCTTTTTCTGTTAGGTACTCTGAATCAAAAACCATTTCGAGAGAGAGTAGCAATAGCAACAGTAAGTTCATAAAACAAAAATGTTATAACCTTCGACACAAAACCGTTACTTGGTCCTTTCAACAACTAAAAAAGAGCTGATAATCTTCAAATGGCTATTTATATATTTTCTTGGATCATAGCTAAGAACACTCTCGATTGTGACACCTTGCAAACACAAAATCGGCGCATCTGTTTAGGAGCTACGATGCCACAGACAGACAGACACACACGTCAAACTTAAAACGCCCCTTTTTTTCGTCGGGGGTTGGACTATGATATTTTTCTGTTAAGGTACCCGTTCGAACCGAGCGTCAGTGACACTGACGCTGCGACAAATAATAATGGACTTACGGTGATTGATTTAAGAATGAATTTACTCAAAAGTGAGTTGGTGCGACGACACAGACACCGGTAACGCCGCGTCACTGTCGCATGCCTCCAAAGTTCACCTTAAATACATCACTTTAGAGTCCATTATCCTTTTTCAAGCAAAGCAAAGCAATCACAAGCTAACTTTACTTTCGATGTTTCACATCAGTCAGGCGTCCCATTTTTAATTAAAATATTTTTGAATCCGTTGCGCAGTTTAAAGATTTAAGCATACATAGGGACATAGGGACAGAGAAAGCGACTTTGTTTTATACTATGTAGTGATGGAGCGGGCTATAACGATGAGGATACCTGCACGAACTCCGGCAAGGCAGACTGCTGCAACACCTTGTCCCAGGTGCAGCACATGTCGCTGATACGAGCCGCCTCCGAAGCCAGCTGCTGGCGGAAGTACTCCACACTGTCTATGTCGCTCGCGTCCTCATCCAGCAGCCCTGAATCATAAGCTGTAGCTTTGGAAGAGGCTATATACACAGTACACTCAGAACAGTAAGTTATCTCCATACCACACCATACCAACTGTAAGCCTACTATGTACCTAAGTAGCGACAGGCTCGAGAAGCTGTCAAACGCGACATAGTGACATTACAGCCATAGCAGTTCTGTCAATATGTCGTGTTTGACAGCTTCTCGATCCTGTCGTTACTTACATAGCCTACTGGCCGCATCGGTTTGAATGTGAGCGCGCCGTGTAGGCACGCGCCGTCACGCACACGCTTGCATTTAGCCCATACTGCCGCCCCCTTATTTGATGCTAGTGTGTGCGTGACAGCGCGTGCCTACACGGCGCGCGGCGCGGTCGCACACATTTAAACCGACAGCGGCTCGTTTGTATGAAGATAACATACTGGTTTTACTGTGCTATATAGCCCTACGGTGGCGCAGACTGGCGCGGGATAGAGGGGGTTGGAAAAGCATGTCAAAAGAGAGATAGTAACTGTAGCAAAAATCGTCATTCTATCATCATTAGGAGTACATAGACAACCGACCCCCTCTTAGTAGCAGCAACTAAGAAAAGGGGGTCAATGATCCCTGCAAATGACCGCTTAATTGCGGAATGCTTTAATTATAAATATTATGTAGAAACTTTACACTTCCAATCATCCAGCCTGTGCTATGAGTATCTGACAGGTGACGTTTAGTGGTAGCAACCAATCATCAGTTTCAGGCGAAACACACCCACTGCTGAACAAAAGGCCCCCAAAGAGTAACAATAGTACTTAGCAATAAATATAACTGAGATCTGAACATATATCCTGCAAAACTGTACAACCAAATATTCTTCTCTATTAGAGGAGTTTAATAGTTTTGAAAGCTTAATGATTATGAATCAAAAACATAAATACCTTCTTTTATCTTCCATATTGTCTCCCTCCGAGCATTATCTTTTCCTCTGGACATTGTCACACTTGGAGTATTCTTCGCATCCTCTATCTTCTCCGGAGTCAAAGCCAACCCAAGAGGTGACTTTGGAGACCGCAGCTTCTCCTCTGAGCTAGACTCGCTCTTCGGTACACGGTTCCTAGGAGTAGCAGGCAAAGACTTCCTCGACTTAGGAGCTGGAACTTCGTCAACAAATTCAACATCACTGCTGAATCTATCAGAACTTGTTACAGGGAATACATGGTTCTTTGGGATCGATTTTCTAACTCTTGTTTTTACTTTTGACTGCTTATCACTTGAAGCCGTGTCAGTGCTGGCTTTTGAAGAGCTGGATACGCTTTTATGGACAACATTCGTGGATCTTAAAGATTTTCGTCTAGGGTTTTCGGAACTGGACTCACCACTGGACTTGTCATTTGAAGAGGATTGCATTGCAAGCACTTTTGGTGTCAATGGTTTGGGTTCTCTTATAGACCTTCTTGTTCTATTTGTTTGTCTCGCTGTCTCCATATCACTGCTCGATGAACTCTGCAATGCCTTCTTGGGTGATGGTTTCTTTCCCTTACTTCTAATATTTTTTGTATCTGTTGTAGAACGGACACTGGACTTAATGTCAATGGCATTTTGCCTTGTAAGAGGTAATCTTGTACGAGATGTAACTGCTTTCGTAGTAGGAATTACTGGCTCAAAAGTTATGTCTTTTTTTACTTTTGTCTTTGATGGTGGTGCCAACTTTGGTAGTTTTGGCAAGTTTTTTAGCTCAGGTGGTTTAAAAGTGGCATTTTTAGGTGCAAATGATTGTGCACTTTTGGTTCTAGGGCTTGGTTTGGCCGGTTTAATTACAGACCTAGCCATTGATCGGGTTACCCTGCCAGACATGCTGGGCTTTGGTGGTGGCGGTGGAAGCTCAAATTTTAATGGTCTTGGAGCTATTCCAGTTCTGAATGGCTGCTTTTTCTGGGCTGCTTGTTCTTTCTTTTTCTGTTCTTTTTCCAATTTCCACTTCTCCAGCTGTTGTCTCCTGTGTTCCATCTTCAGCTGAGCCTCTGATATGGGGGCTGGGCTTGGACATTCTGGCAACTTTCTTGTATTGTCAAATACAGTTAAACGGGTGCTTTTTCTGTTTCTAATTGAACATTCCAACCTTTTCTGGATCTGTAAGGCAACAAAATAATTAAGTTATTAAGAAAAGTTACTTTTCATAGCTTTCTAAGCTTGACCAAAACAATAAAATACACACCGCATTCATTCTACTCGGAATACAGCTAACTCAACAAGCTATTTAACATACAAACTATAATATTACCCCTCCTGCTACGCTAATAAAGTTTACAGGCTTGTTCTTATGTTTTTTCTCGTGCGTCTTGAACAATGCACCAAATTCGAAGTTCCTCTCTGGAAAAGAAAGTAGTAATAAGCTTCGTAATAAGTATAACGTAAAGTAACGCCGAAAATAAGTAAGTAGGTAAGTACATGAAACAGGAGATCCAGGGCTCAAATTTCATGCATACAATTCGATGGTTATAATCAAGAATGACTTCCAGTTAAAGTATTTATGAATTATTTAGAGGAAAATATGAAATTCAAGGACAACAAAACAAAATGAAAAATTTAACGATCTAGCTTCAATCAAACTGTTTCCAAAGTGCTTGCAACAGAAAATTGGTGATCGAAAGGTAGTTATTCTTTCGTAACATTTGAATTATAAATTATAAACTTACCCATCACACCTGAAAACACAACACAAATAAAACAATTAACAAAAGACGAACTAAAAACAAATCATCAAATTTCAAACCGACAGAATCAACGGACGCCATAACAGTGCTGCCAGAATTGATGAACTAAATTAGATTAAAAAAAATTCGATATTTTTTTTTTTAGTATGAACATATTTTATTCATAAAAAACATAACAAACATAAAGGTTTTAACAGTAAAATAATAAAAAACATCTCCAAAGTAAAAATAAAATAAAAAGAAATAAAATAAAAAGAAACTTAAATACAAATGTTTGATTTGAAACTTGAATGGGATTGTAAGGATGAACCATTGTAAGGATGAACCATTAGGTTCTTATTAAAAGTTAATAATTTTGAACTGTTATAATAAAACTAAAGAGACTACAAAGTTAAGCTGGGCACAGACGGTCAGTTTTTCGCGTCAGTCCAGACGTAAAACTGTGGCGTCGCTCCAAATGGTTTTAGGCCAACTGGAATTCCCCACAGACTGGCGTAAAACCGGCACTTCAGTTTTCGTTCGGCCGGGCTAGAAAGCGCACACGTCTACTCACCGAAAACAAAAAACGAAATCAATGTATGAAAGAAGGGCTTAAAAAAGGGAATCAAATTATCAAATAAAATTATCGCTAGAACCACCTACAATAATTATAATTACTTACTACAAACAAGTAATTAATAAAAATAATAAAATATAGGTATAAATAAATAATAAAATAAAGGAGAAGAAGGAGGAATATATATAAATATATTAAACACTAGCTTTCCGCCGCGGCTCCGTCCGCGTTAACAGTTTTTTTCCGTGGGAATGGGAATGAATAATTTTCCCGCGGTTAAAGGTACAGTACGCAGCACATGCGGCTGGACATATTGACCTTGAGAGCGCCTGTATTCCGTAACAGTAAAAGCGAGTTTCGTAGTGCAAGTGTCTAGCCGCATGTGCTGGCTTCTGTACCTAGGCTATGTTCTTGCCCAAGGTCTATTCTTTCTTTGTGCTAACTCCGCCCGCTTTAACTATTTTTCCCGTGGGAATGATAATTTTCCCGCGGTAATTTTTTAGGAATAGGTACCTATTTCAGGTAATTTATTTATATTGAAGTTTTAGTACGGATCTTTGAGTTTATTCATTACAAAAATACAAATCTTTCCCTTTTATAGTATTAGTGTAGATAATCGTCTTTATGCGTATTACCGGGGACGCCGCCATCAACAAAACTACCACTTACATAACAAACGACATGCTTGAGCGGCTGCTGCGAGCGAACTGGCGCGATTGGAGTGACGATTCCACACAGACGGTCAGTTTGGCGCGACGCGCCGCCCAGCGCCGCGCTGGATTATGGTAGCCCCGGAAAATTTCCGTGGCGCGCCGTCAGTTAAAACTCTGGCGTGGCGATTCGGCACAGACGATCAAATTTTGGAGCGACGCCGCGGTTTTAAGTCAGAACTGACGCGCAAAACTGACCGTCTGTGCCCAGCATTACGAATTCAAACAATTACAAGACGAGCAATGTGCGAGCACCTGAAAAGGCGCAATGGAATAAATTATGTCATAGCTGGCATCCCTGAACCCGTGGGACCATAAACAAATATTTTTTACTTTTCTTTCGTGAACCGGGTAAGGCAGGTATTTCACTGGCGACAGCGACGAAAGGGATGCAGTTAAATTATTATGCGCAAGAGTGAGCTCGGTGTATGGTGTATCTGTATTCTAACGCATAGCTGCGTCTCTTTCGTTTTTTGTCTTCTTCGCCAGTGAAATAGGTCGAGCTATCACACTGACGACAAAGACAGTCGTGCAAAAACGAAAAGGGACTCAGTTATGCGCAAGAGTGAGCGCGGTGTATTTGTATCACATTCTAACGCATAACTGCGTTCCTTTTCGTTTTTGCACGACTTTGTCTTTGTCGCCGCCAGTGTGATAGCTCGCTAATTTGTCGAACCAATCAATAAATACGTCCGTCCGACCGACCGTCCGACCGATCCGATCTCTCTCTCCGACTTCCGCCCGACGCACTTTATGAACGATTACCTATCCTGCTATCTTGGCAACATTAATCGTCATATCCGGTTGTCAGCTGTGTTCTCCATCGCTTTCCAAAACCTATTTCGATTTTCTCAAAGAAAGAAAACGTCAGGCCATTCAACATGGGCTTGAAATACGCGATCAAAAGCTAGTTTTAGCTGAATTATTGCTCTAATTGTAGTGTTATCGTTACTATAGTTTCATTTTACATGTACGTTGTGTAACTTACAAATTAGTCGAAAATGGATACGTATATCGTAGGATATCTTTATGGCGTTTGTTGATCATTAAAAATTCTGTTCGGTCGATAGTTTTTCTTTATATTTGATGTCTGCTTTTCGTTCGTGATCGTAGTTTCGTTGTCGCATAAGTGTTTACGAAGATGGTAAAGGAGAAGCCAAATTCTATTAGGATCTACGACGATGAGGGGTTTAGACGCCGCGCGGCGTGTATTTGTGTGCGTTCCGATGCCGAAACGGAGGTTAGCGACATAATTACACTGTTTACAAACCGTGAGCACTAGTTGTATGTGTTGTAGAGGTTCTAAGAGGGGTTTTGTGGTGTCAGGTGCTGTTGGTGACATCTTCAAGGCGGCCGGACAACTGGGTGGTTCCAGGAGGGGGAGTGGAGCCGGAAGAGGAGCCCTCGGTGACGGCGATGCGCGAGGTGCTGGAGGAGGCCGGCGTCATCGGCAAGCTGGGGCGCTGCCTCGGGGTTTTCGAGGTATATAGTGTACTATACTAACTTACTGTAGGTATGTAGTTGACATTGTTCACAATTTTCCATTCCCACAACAAGTATCCTCTGGATTACATTCTGGGAAATCTGCCTAGACTGTAAATTATGAAAAAAATAATTTTAGTATAATGATTAAAGTCTAAGCCCACAGAGGCTGGAGATGCAGGATGTGATCTAATATCTGAGATTTTATACATTCTGTAACCCAGATGGTATTTTCTATATGACAGGCTGCATATGAACCTCAATCATCTATTGTAGTAGTGGTATAATATAATAAAATTAAATCATCATCATAGAACTAAATCATACCTTAAAAATCACCACAACAGAGGCCATAACAATTATCCTCTAATTAATAGATCCTCTCAGGGTCAGTGGTTTTTGGGTAAAGTTTGCCCAATCCCTCCCATCATAACTAGTTAGTGTGACAACTTGGAGATCCAAAATATTCATAAAACAACTATGGTCTTTTGCTAAATGAGTCTTATAGTAAATTGTGTTTCTGTTGAGTAAATGAGGGAACTGAAATAACAATGAAATAATAACATGTATTATCTCCTAGCAAATTTTTGGTCTGCTATTTACACATGAAAAGCAACATGCACAAAGATAATATTGTAGCATTGTACAGAAGCCAGCACATGCAGTTGGACATTTGCACTATGAAATTCACCCCTACCGCTATGAAATATTGGGCTCTAAAGGTCAACATGTCTAGCCGCATGTACAAAGGCAAAAAATATTTTGGCTTGTATTAATTGGAATTTTAGTTTCTCTTCCCAAAGAATGTAAAGAATTTAACTTAATTTATCTGTTTGTATAGATTAAATCTTGAATTACATAATTGCCTAACATCTTACTTAATAGGTAATTTGTAGAGAATGGAAAGATCATAAAATCATAAATGGTAATAATAGCTAATGATTTTTTTATGATTTATTAATGAGCTAACTAGGTCACAATGTTTCAAATAAAAATAACACTACTGGACAAATTAAAATTATTATGTGCCTGGTACTATCATAGGTTGTTCAACTTAATGTTGAGGGCAATGACCTAGGTAATTATCATTTTTTGTTAGTGACACAAATAATATGATAATTAAGTTGTTGTCACTTGACTACCTGTTTTGCATTATTTGATTTCAGATTTAGTAAACTAATATTATAAAATGTTAACATAATGGTAAATAATATTTTGTAAGCCAAAAATATTTAGTGGAATACTTTTATAATTATTTCTAGTTTCCTAGCTTAATGTTATACCTATTCAACAACAACATAATTATTAATATATTATTAATATTTTCATACCCCATAAACCATAAATCTTCGCCTATTTAGTCATTATATATGTAAAGCCCGACCAAAGAAATAAGAAACCTCGCCATATTGCGGATTTTTTTTGTGTGTGTGTGTGTGTATGTTTGTAATGAATAAACTCAAAAACGACTGAACCGATTTCAAAAATTCTTTCACCATTATAAAGCTACAATCACCATATTGTGTATGTTACTATCTTTTACCGCGGGAAAATGCCTCATTCACACGGGAAAAACTGTTAACGCGGGCGGAGCCGCGGCGGAAAGCTAGTGTATATAAATCAGTATTCACCTTATTTGACATGCACGACATTCTTGCACTTAACCATTGTTATTCTTTTAAGTAGTAATTACTGTGATCATTAACCTAGTTTATTAACCCTTTATTATCCTTTTATTCATCACGATCTAGTGCGCGATCTGCCGGCGAGTATATTTCCGAATGCTTATAACCGGCACCAACAGGCTTACTATCGCGTCAAACGCGACTGGCTCTTATGTCTTATTGGCTTGGCGCGCCTTTCGTAGTAAGCCTTACAGGCTGAAAACCAGTATATTTTATTACCTGGTTAATTTCGGTCCGAAACCTGTTATTTCGTAACGGTTCGCTCGGAGCGGAAACGATTCGCGAGCGTTATTTCACGTCTGAAATTAACCTGGTTAATCATTTGACGAGAACAAAGCAATGATACCTCTTTTAACCCCCGACAAAAACGAGGGGTATTATAAGATTGACGTGTGTGTGTGTGTCTGTCTGTGGCATCGTCCGATCAAGTAACGTTTTTGCGGCGGGAGATTTTAATATATTTTTTTATTAATTGTTCCTCCACTACGGTATTTCTTCGCATAAAGAATGCAAGTGTATGCGTAGGTGTGCGGAGGGAGCTATATAATTTCAGTTTGAACCTGGTTTATTGATCAGGTCGTAATGAAATCGCTCTTTTATTAAATCCGTAAGAAATAACGGTTTTTGTGAGCGGAATCGAAATGCATAACGCTCCTTTGCAAATGTACAGAGCTACGTGAAACCAGGTTTTGAAAACTAATCTGATTTTCGAGCCCAGACCTGCAGAGGGCGAGCTCGTTTCACCCTCGCCCGCCATGGGCCACTGAAACACATTGAAATTATATTTGAAACGCTGTTCTTTATGACCACGGATTATGACGATTCGATATCAAAAGTTGAAAGTAACACGAAAGTGAATTAGGAAGCTCTGTGTCTTAAATTGTCGATACACGTTTTACACACAGTAGCCGTTGTAGTTTGTCTAAGGTTGACCTTCACTGAAAGTCATTCGCGCGCAAACAATTGTTACTGGTAAACATCGTTTGTTTATATTTTGTGTTTAAGATGTATTGCGCAGGTCGTTGTGGAGATCTTTCGGAGAAGCCTTAGTCCACCAGTGGTCATCTTTAAAGATTGAACCTAGTTTTTATGTTTGTGATTTCCGTAGGATAAGCAAAAATATTTATATTGTATTTGATGACTAAATGACTAAATATTCTCCCAAGTAAAGAGACATCTTTATCTTACCCTATGATGCTATCTTTTCTGCCATTTTTTAACGAACTCTGTTTAGCCTAGCGTAACTGACAGACAAACATGTGAGCAGCCCACTTTTCTTCCATGTCAGGTTTCTGCATCCAGATCTATAGTTTTTTCCTATTGGTAGAGTAATAGTCCGGTCTCTTATGGGAAAAGGTATACATTTTGGGGTGAAGCAATGCCCTTTGGTCCGAATGTTATACACATCCACCTGAGCTAAAATCGCCCGGTAGCCAGTCATGACCCCGCGACAGGTGGGGGGGAGGGGTTCCCAAAGTACAGAGTTCCCAGCGCTCAGAAAAAAAATTCTGTCGGATCTGTTTGGAGCTTTAGGTCAAGTTTGGTGTCGTTATCAGGTAACTAGATGATGCCCAATTCATTCCCCATACCAGTTTTTTAGGGTTCCGTAGCAAAATATGTCGTAATACTTAAAATTGTAAACTTTTAGTATTAACGAAATCCAAACAAACCTTCATATTTTAATTATTTTTGTAGTAAACATGGTTTATAAAAAATACTGTCCGAAAGCCCATTTAGTTCTAATTCTAAAAACATTAACATTAAATATAAATTTTACTATTTTTAATGTACAATTAATTATTTAAAGTTCAGCAATGTTCGTCAGCGCAACGTGGGGGACGGCAAAAAAATTCGAAAAACATGCACTACAAAAAAAACCGGTAGGAATATTAGTAAAAGTTGTTTTTTTTTGAAACCTCAACGGAGCATTCGAAATATTAAATACTCTTAAACACAACCCCTCAAAAAAGCAGTCATGTGCATTCCATCTCCGCAACAGTTGTATTTTTATTAAAGGCTATTTTATTTCTCAAACTTTTTAGAAGTATACACTTGGTATGTCATTATCATCAAATTTCTGACCTCCCAGGTGCTTCTATAGCCGTAGAAAAAGATGAAACCCACTAGGAGCGAGGTACGGTGAATAGGGTGGGTGCTCCATCCTTTCAAAGCCAGCATCTTCAATGGCAGCCATCGCAACTTGGGACTTGTGCGCGGAGGCTTTATATAAGACCCCGTAATAGTGGCTTCATGACTGACGTATTCGATCATTACTACCCTTTGGCTATCCCAGAAAAGAGAGCCCATAATTTTGCCGGCGGATTGAATTACCTTAAATTTCTTAGGATTTGGAGAAAACGGTCTCTTCCAGGTCATAGACTGTTGTTTCGTTTCAGGATCGTAATGGTGAAGCCACGTTTCATCCATAGTTATTTATCGAGCCAAAAAGTGGTCAGGATCTTGTTGTAACAAATCTAAACAGCTTTGTGAAATTCTTAGTCTGCACCCGTAACATGCAGTGTTAAAAGTTTGTCGCGCGAGAAACCGGCCATATTGAAATATCCTCCAATAGGATAAGAGAATACGCACGACAAAATTATGTCCGTCACGCGTGGACCGGGCATGTTAGAGGGGGTTTGTTTCTGCGCGTCCGTAAGCATTCTAGGCGTAGGCACCCAGTGCGCTGACACTTTTCATGCCTAAATAGTCGTGTATAATATTATGGACACTTCCTGTCAAAATACTTACTTTATCAGCAATAAAACGAACGTTACACGAAGATCGGATAAAATATTTTTTCAACTTTTTTAACCATTTGTTCTGTTACTGCTGTCGCAGAATGGTCCCGAGCGTGGGTCGTCGTTGGTGGAAGTTCTTCCTTGCTTAAACTAAGCACACCAACGTGCCACTGTAGAATATGGAGAAGCATTATCACCTACTGTATCCTGCAAGCCTGCAAATCATGATCTATCTTCTCCATACTGAAATGTTTCATACACACACAGGTATTTAATAATCGCGCGTACTTAAATTTTCTCCATTTTCGAGAACATGTGGTGCCACTCCGCACATGCTAAGCAGGTGGATGTAGCCTTACACGAGACGTGCCGGATTATCACTGGCTGCCTTAAGCCGTTTCCAGTTCAAATGCTGTATTGGCTTGCTGGCAAAGCTTCGACAGATGTCGTAGAAGCGCAGCGAGTGCTATGGAGAGAGCTAAGTTTGAAATGGACCTAAGGCACCTAATGTACGATTATTCCCCGTCCTAAAAGGCTGAAAAGCTTTAGGAGCTTCTACAAGCTCATAGCTCCGATCGATCGAGAGAAATCCCAATTTATACGTGACACCTGGTGGGCGCGAAGCCCGCCGCCTTCCTCGTTTGTCCCACTCTCGGAAAGTCTCCCCCCTACTACCTAAGTACTTCCAAGGTCCCTTTGGATATCATTAAACAGGCTTCGAACCCAGGTTGGTTGAATCAAACAAAATCAGTTAAGGTGGGGTCTTTCTGACGGGACGGAGCTCCAGTACGAAACCATGGATAGTTGGGCCATGGTTTGTCGTGTTCTGCATGCCCTAAGTCTTACACACCGGAGGAGCCCATAGAGGACACAGAAAGAGCAATCAGCGTGGCAGGGTAGGTATTAGGCAACAAAAATTTAAACTAGCCATCGACACAACAGAAGAAGAAGGATTTTGATTTTCTTGCGAGCAGTTTTACGAGTACTTATATTTCTACAGGTTTGTACAAAACCCTCGATCGGCTAGTCCGACTCGCACTTGGCCGGTTGTTTTTTTGTTAGTAGAGCTTGTTTTGCGAATCTTTTGTAGTCCCCTACGCTGCGCTCACGAACGTTGCTATACTTTAAATAATTAATTGCACATTATAAATAGTCAAATTTACAAGCTGTACAAGATTTTTTAAGGGATCAGGAAAAAGATTTTTTTTTTAAGGAATTTTAAGTTTGGATTAAAAGATATACCAAGTGTATACTTCTAAAAGATGATTTAAACATTAAGAGCCGGCTACGCGGTCGCGCTGCGCGAAGTTTCGGTTTTTAGCGCTACTCCCACAACGATAGAGGCTCGCGCACGTCACACGCACACATGAACGTATACACAGTGTGTCGTCGCCGCGCGCCGTCATCGGACTTTGACTCGCTAACTAAATTGTAACTGGATTTTGTTATGAAATATAACAATTATTACGTCAAATGTATTTCATCATAATAACGATACCTACTAACTACTGCCCACGACTTTGTTTGCGTGGACACGCTTTTCTTTAAGAATCGGTTGGGAATATATTCCCGTATGTAAATCTTGTAGGTTTTTTTGCACATTTGATATAAGGAAAAAAAAAACTCAACGGATAATTATTTTCATTTATTCATTCTTATAATGATAAATAATATTATTTCACACTGAATATGTATTTCGGTCGCCATTTTGATGAAATATTTCAGCATGAGGGGAAGATTCATATTTCTATTTCTTCGATTTAAGATTTATTTGAATCAACCTATGAACATGACAGTTGCTTGCAAATATTATATTATATTTATTTGACACTATAATGACGTACTTTCTTTGCCTGGAAGAAATTGCTACTTAGCAATAAGGCCGCCTACATGTACACTTTCTTTTATTTTTTCGTGAATTTTACTGTTCTGTTTTATTCTGGTGTGCAATAAAGTATATTCTATTCTATTCTTTCTTAACAAGAGTTTCGAGATGGAGATAGGTATTCAAATGCTAAAAAAACGTATAAAAACTATAGTTATAATTAGTAATTACTACCCAAGCCTTTTTTATGATCAAACCAAATATAAGAAACAGAAATACATATACAAAACGAGGACCTAATTACATTACATTAGTAATCAGTCTACAGAGTGCACTTGCAGATAGGTACAAAATTAATACATAACAAATGCCAAATTATAAGTGACTAGCTTCCCGCCGCGGCTCCGCCCGCGTTAATAGTTTTCCCGTGGGAATGAGGAATTTTCCCGCGGTAAAAGTTAGCTTATCTTCTTCCGCAAGGTCTATTCTATCTTTGTGCCAACTCCGCCCGCTTTAACATTTTTTCCCGTGGGAATGAGAAAATTTCCCGGAGATAAAAGGCAACATAAATTACTCCGCAAGGTCTATTAATTTTTTATACCAAGTTTCATTAAAATCGGTTCAATAGTTTCGGTGCCTATTCAATGCAAATAAACAATCAAATCTTTCTTCTATATAATAAGAAAAAGATAAGCAAAACAAAAATACTCATACAAGGATTTCAAAATTCAAATGTAGAACGCCATTGATAAGCAGAAGAAAACAAACGACACGCGGAGTTTTCTTTTTTCGTTCGGCGTGTCACGGCGTCATTTTGTGGGGTTTTCGGCCTAGTTACAGGACCTTTAGGCCAAGTCTTATCTAATATAGATTTTGTGTCAGTCTGTTTTTTTTTTCATAAAACAGTAAGGTATTCGATACGAAATAATATAAAGAAGGTAACAGTATGAAATCTAGATTATGTGCAAGTTTAGTATGCTATTTAGCAACTTATTTTTATTTTTAGGGTTCCGTACCTCAAAAGGAAAAAACGGAACCCTTATAGGATCACTTTGTTGTCCGTCTGTCCGTCTGTCAAGACCCTTTTTCTCAGGAACGCGTGGAGGTGTGAAGCTGAAATTTATATCAATTACTCAGGTCTACTGTCCCTTGAAGCTGTGAAAAAATCAAACTTCTAAGCCAACGCAATCAAAAGATACAGCCGTTTATGCCGCAAATTTTCGACACTTGCAAGGGAATCAAAACCTACAGGGTGCTTCCCGTGAACTCAGAATCTTGAAATTTGGTACGAAGCAACGTCTTATAGCATAGATAAAGGAAAAATTACGAAATCCATAAATTTTTAGTTACATCACATAATATATATTTTTTTAATAATTTTAACCTTACTACCCATTTCCTCATAAACGCGTAGAGGTATTAAATTGAAATTCATACCAAATACTCAGGTCTATAATACCTTTAAGCTGTAACAAAATCAAACTTCTATGTCAACGCAATCAAAAGAAACAGCAATTTAAGCTGCATATTTTGAAACTCGCAAGTACTCGCAAGGGAATCAAAACCTAAAGGGTACTTCCAGTCGACCTAGAATCTTGAAATTTGGCATGAAGCAACGTTTTATAGCACTCATAAAGGAAAAATTCCGAAAACCTTAAATTTTTAGTTACATTACAAAATATATATTTTTTAATAAATATAAACTTATTACTTTTTTCCTCATGAACGCGTAGAGCTATCAAGTTGAAATACTTACTTAGTACTTAGTTACTTAAACGATAAAGAGATCTTTGTCTTAAATTTATGCTCCTCCATCTTTCCCCATTGTAATGTTATGAATTTCATTTTGCAATAAGATTACCATAGTTATGACTCGATTGTCGTAATGAAAGAACTTTGTAAACCTTGCAGGTTTGTACGGAACCCTCGGTGCGCGAGTCCGACTCGCACTTGGCCGGTTCTTTTTGTATTATTATTTATTGTGCATATTGTTTAGTTAGTTATTATTTATTTGTGAGAGAAAAAGGGCAAGTCCACCGGGTCCGCTAGTAAATATATAAAAAGATAGGTAAATAAATAGTCAGAACCGATATAAAAAGAAAAATAATATTTTAGTTGCGCAGCTTCACTACATAGTATAAAATAAAGTCGCTTTCTCCGTCCCTATGTCCCTATGTCCCTATGTCCCTATGTCCCTTTGTACGCTTAAATCTTTAAAACTACGCAACGGATTTTGATGCGGTTTTTTTTAATAGATAGAGTGATTCAAGAGGAAGGTTTATATGTATAATACATGCATAATATACTGAAGGATAACCCACAATAACCATTTTCCCGTGCGGAGCCGGGGCGGGTCGCTAGTACATCATAATTTCGACATCAAAGGAAGTGATTTAACAGATGCGCCGCCGTCTCGTCTTACACATAAATGGGATTTAATATTTTTATTATACAGTCTCTGTACTAAGTTTCATCGTAAAAGAGTAGCCTATGTGTTATTCTGATGTATTTTAAGCTATAAAAAGTAAAGTAAGTGCTATAAAATCCATTCAGTAGTTTTTGCGTCAAAAAGAGTAGCAAAAAACAAACTTTCGCGTCTACAATTTATTTGTAGGCTAGGATTTGACAAGGATGAGAACACTGTGCACTGATTTTGTGTCAGTACACGGTACGATCGCGATCTGTCAAATCGGCGCAAAGCGACGTGCTCTCACTTTGGAGGCGCTCGGCCGACTGATGGCGCGGCTGAACGCCCGCCAGGCGGTCACGGAAACACGACGCTCCATAGTAATTTGTATGAAGATTTTGAACAAAAAAATTGCACAAGTTTGTGATATTTTTACACAAAATAGGAATATAATTATTATAAAATGAAGTCTTCAAGATTAATCTTATAGTTTTAACTTTATTATTTAATAAAAAATATTTTCTAATTCTTGATACTTACGACTAAGTTGTTGAAATACGGGAGTGCGATTTCACCATTTTTTGTGATTTTCTGATTCTTTTTTACACTTATCCATAAATATTATGTTAAATTGAAATGCTTTAAGATCAAGTAACATTCATTGGCTAACTGTGTGATGTTTTACAAGGTTGTAGGGCATCGTTTTCTATATAATTCTTAGGAATTCCTGACCCTCGAATGCCCTCGATTGGCGTAAGGCCTCCTTAAGAAATAAAATAGCCTAATAAACTGGTACCTGTTGCCTCTTGGAGATGGAATGCACATGACTGCTTTTTTGAGCATTCGCATTATAGAAAACACTCAATATTTCGAGTGCTCCGTTGAGGTTTAAAAACAACCATAACTTTTACTTATATCCCTACTGGATTTTTTTTGTAGTGTTTGTTTTTCGAGTTTTTTTGCCATGACGCTGCGCTGACGAACGTTGCTGAACTTGAAATAATTAATTCTACGATTAAAATAGTAAAATTTATATTTACTGTTAATGTTTTTAGAATGGGAATGAAATGTGCTTTCGGACAATGTTTTTTATAAACCATGTTTACTACAAAAAAAATTAAAATATGAAGGGTTGTTTGGATTTTGTTACTACTAAAAGTTTACAATTTTAAGTATTACGACATATTTTGCTACAGAACCCTAAAAAACTGGTATGGGGAATGAATTGGGCATCATCTAGTTACCTGATAACGACACCAAACTTGACCTAAAGCTCCAAACAGATCCGCCAGAATTTTTTTTCTGAGCGCTGGGAACTCTGTACTTTGACCCCCCCTCCCCCCCACCTGTCGCGGGGTCATGACTGGCTACCGGGCGATTTTAGCTCAGGTGGATGTGTATAACATTCGGACCAAAGGGCATTGCTTCACCCCAAAATGTATACCTTTCCATACAAGCATGCCCATAAGAGACCGGACTATAAAGAACAATCTTACAAACATTCATTTCGATTTATATAGATTTACTTTCCTAAAAGATCTCAAATCCATGACCAACTTTACACATCTATTTATATACGAATCAGCTAATTCTCGGTATTATGGAATTACTTTGTTAGCAAGTTTCGCTCCGGCTTCGGTCTAAAGGTTACTAAAACAATTGCTTAGTAGGTATTCATTTTCTAGGAATTGTATACATTGACGGATTTCATACATTTCTGTTAACATATTATATACAGTCCTTTTCGCCTGCGTTTCCACCAGAGATGAGCGAAGAAGGGTATAATAGAGGAATGTGTTTGTAAAGAACCAATAGAATCGCTGCTGCAGTGATTGAGACCAGGTAAATGGAGCGTTCTATTGGTTCTTTACAAACACATTCCTCGCTACGCATCCTCGCTCATCTCTGGTGGAAACGCAACCTTCTGCCCCTTTCCCCATGCGAATGAAAAAGATCGCGACTTAAATGTGTGTGGCTTGAGAGAACCACGATCATTGAAAAGGAATTGTAACTATGAGAAACTGAACTAGTTAATTACATTCCATAAATTAGCGAGTAGGTATTGCAAAGGCACACCAAGGTCAAGTTTTTGTCTTAATCCTACTTTTCTGTAGTCATTCTTGCTTGACTGATACTTTTACCTCAAAGACTAAAATAAAACTACATTTTTGCTAGCGTCGTCGGTGGTGTATAACTATGGCGTTTTCCAATCTTACAATTTCATGTTCAATTACCGCTACATAAGGTGCAAACTATTTTGCGTCGGTAACGTTCACATTTCGGAAGCGCGGGTTCGCCCCCCGTCATGTACCTACCTACCTAATTAATATTTTGGTTTGCGATTTTTTTTAAGGTTTATTCGACGCGCTTACGTTACGGTAAAGGAAAACATCGTGAGGAAACCAGTAGTAACACCTGTGTAGTAATTCATAGGGGTCTATATTAAAACCCATTTGAAAATGTATATATTGAAAATCCATAATCATTCAATGTCATAATGATTAAAATCCATAATTTTGAAACACATATATTTAAAAGCCCTAAATTTAATACGAATACTGTCAGTATGTATAATAATTAAAAAATACAAATTTGACAAATACAGCACACATTTATTAAATTATTATTTTTTATCACCAAAAATGCTGTTTCTCTTATGTTCTTTTGTACCAAAATATTTTAAATTTATGATTTCGAAACATTATAGAATTATGGATTTTAATAAGTATGCTAAATAATGGTATGTATTTTTAAATTATGGATTCTAATTGTTATACTATTTAAAGTTATGGCAAGTCTGTTATGGATTTTCATAATAGGGATATTTATGTTATGCAATTTAAGGGGCACCCAATTCATAGGCTGTGTGTGAAGTACTGTGAAGTTGACCAACCCGCACTAGGCCAGCGTGGTTGACTAAGGCCTATTCACCCTGATTAGAGGGTAGGCTCGAGCCCCTCGGTGGGGACATAATAACTGTTAACGATTATAGGGTAAAGCCTGACAAAAGAAATAAAAAACCTTGCCATATTGCGAAATTCCAATGGAACTCATTTTATAATGGAAATTGTTGCCATAAACAGAAAAATATACACGTGGCGCCCCCAGAGCAGGTTTCTTATTTTTTTGGTCAGGCTTTTACTAGGTTGCCTAACCTTAGCAATAAGGCCGCTTATACCCGCTGTTATTAATATTGGTGAGAAAAATGGTATATTAGATGTAAATACGCATTATATATTATATATTAGATGTAAGGACGCATTGAGTCGCGGTTGTATTCGGACGTGCCTTTATTCCGCTCATATCTATCACCAGTTCACTTGGACCTCTCGCTTACGGAATTGAACCCAGTTATCGGTGTCTCGCACGACTGGTGGCCGGCTCTGCCTTTCACTTTTACGGAAACCAGTGATATAGATCTATGGCCCCACGCGTGTAGGACCGTCGCTTCGTGTCTCGCTCGACTGGTTTTGTGCCATTATCAGCCCATCCTACTCGCGCTTAGTGCTAGAAGACATAAGGTGTCTCCCCTCGGGGGTTTCGTGAGTGAGACAGCTGCAGCAGACTACGGCACCGTAACCGTGTGGAGTGCTACGACGGACCTACTACGATCTACGATTTTGCTACGAGCTACACTCGGTTGATTCTACCGCGCTGCTGCTGTAATTACTGCCCGCCCGCAAAATGACTTCGTGTGGTGGTTGTGGTAATAAAATACTCGACTTGTATTACATGGAATGTTCCAAATGTTCTACACTGTACGATTTGTTGTGCCTAAATAAAACAAAAGACGAATTTGACCAATTTACTGACGAGTACAAAGCAGCTTGGTTATGCCCCTGCTGCGTGTCGGCTATTCCAAAGGTGGGAAATTCTGGCACACCTGTCCGTCCAGTCGAAAAGCTAAACGATACATTTACGAAAAATGTTACCACGACTAGAGGAAGTCGGCCGCAATCCCGTCCTACTGAGGAACATGCTGGCGTGGAATCGAATCATCAATTCTCAGTACTGATTAATGAGATAAGACTTCTTAGGAATGAGATCAGTGACCTTAAAGAATCCAACTCTGAAATGAAAGCATTGGTATTAAATATTCAAGCAACGTTAAATCTCACCACAGAAAAGGTGTCACAGCAATCAACAAAAATAGCTAAAATGAATGAAGAAATAATTGTACTTCAGGCTACCGTCGCTCACCTATCTCAAGCGAATGCAGTATTCGAACAAGAAAACATTAGGAATGAACTTGAAATTATTGGTATTCCTGAAAACGACGGCGAGAATTTGAGCCACATTGTAATGACTGCCTGTAATAAGATCGGAGTTGAACTCAAAGACAACGAATTTGACGACATTTTCAGAGCAGGCCCTAAACATCGTAGTGTCACTGACATAACTCGTCCTCGCCCAGTTATCTTGAGGTTACTAAGTCGTCGTAAGCGTGATTCGGTGCTGAAAGCTGCTCGTTCCAGGCGCAATGTGGTTGCCAAAGACGTCATCGAAGGAGCTTCGGGAAACATTTATTTTAACGAGAGACTTACAAAACAGAACAGACTTTTATTTCGAGAAGCCCGTCTGCGTTCCAGTACACATCATTTTCGCTACTGCTGGATTCATAATGGCGCCATATTTGTTAGACGCTCTGACGGCAAGCCAGCTATTAAAATCACCTCTACTGAAGATCTTGATGCAAAAATTGGTCCACTCGCTCCAAAATCCAGCACTACAGAAGAACTTAGCAATTAGTTGGAATCGGAAACTATATTATTCTCCCTTTAGGCCTATTGATAACCCAGGTTTTATAAATCAATATTTAATTATATGTTACATTATATTTAAATATTTACATACACATACTCTTTCCCTCTCTAATCAACTTACACATCACATTACATACATACACACACATACTTACCTACATCTGCACAGTTTTGCACTTCTACTGCTATTAGACTCTCCAACCGTTGTTACCAGGCTTTCAAAAGAATCACTTCTTTCATCTACATACATGTACAATAAATTCAATAATGTTTGACATCAGTAATGATCTGGAAGAATCTCTTTCAATTAAGTGTATAGCGGTTGAGAGTTTGGAATTTTGTAAAGAATATCTGACACCTACCCAGTTTAAGTGCATAACTTATAATATTAGGAGTCTTCACAAAAACTTTGACCAGTTTTATGTCGCTCTCAAGCGACTTGATATTGATCCTGACATGATCATGTTGACCGAGTGTTGGCTATCTAAGGAGTCGATAGTGCCTCAAATCCCAGGTTTTAATATGTTTCGCACCCACAAATTTATAAATAAAAGTGGTGGTGTTGTGGTCTTTGTGAGAGCAGGTTGGTCCACGTTGGTCTCTGAGCCAGAGGTCGACGATTGTAATTGCCTGCAGATTAATGTGGAAAGCAATCTAACAGTTTTAGGTATATATCGTTCACCCTCTTTCAGAATTGTGGACCGCTTCTTGGTATCTCTTGAAAATATTTTGAAAGCCAATACTGACAAAAAGTTAGTACTAGCCGGAGATATCAATTTGGACATACTCTCCAATCCCTTGCCAGACCATTGTTCGGACTACTTGTGCATTCTAAATAGTAATAAAATGTTGCCGGCAATAACTAAACCAACTAGGCTTAAATCATGTTTGGATCACATATTTGTTAATCAGTGTTCATCATCAGCCATCGGCATTGTATGCCCTTTAGGAATAGCTGACCATAGTATGGCCATTCTGGGTTTGGGTCTCGGAAAACGACGTCCTTTTATTAAGAGAACTCGTGTTAAAATAGATTTCGATGGCGTCCTCGCAGAACTTAATGGAAATGATTTCTCCGATGTTCTTGGAAACGACTCTGTGGATGACGCAACTAATATATTTAACGAAATTCTTGCACAAGCTATTAATAAGAACACAAAAGAAGTTCGTATTAGCCGTTCCAAATATAATATTCAGCCCTGGATCACGCCGGGTTTGATGAAATGTCAAAAAGTCCGTGACCATTTTCATTTACAGGCCAGGCTAAATCCGACAAACGAAACTATTGTCAAAACTTATAAACGATACCGAAATTTTTTAAGCAATTTATTACATAAACTAAAAATAAATTACAACAGTCAAGAAATAACAGCGCACAAAAACAACCCAAAAAAGCTCTGGCACACTGTTAAGGACATATGTCATTTAAACAAGGTTCGATCTGACCCTATAGAATTGTGTCAATTAGAGTCAGACCCTGTTGCTTCACTTGATTATTGCAACTCCTACTTCACAAATGTTGGCAGTTCCTTGGCGGGTAAAATTCTGTCGGAATTAAAAATGTCCGAGTCGTCTCTTGCCGCTGATTTTAAATCCCCAAGACTGGTAATGGATTCTATGTTTATGAGCCCAACCGACGTCCAAGAAATAAGTGCAATTATTGCAAACTTAAAACCTAATAGTGCCCCTGGTTTAGACGGCTGTACTCCCTATCTGTTGAAGCACATAAAACACGTTATTAGTGAGCCTCTTGTCCATTTATGTAATCTGAGTCTCAGTTCTGGTATATTTCCTCAATGCTGGAAGTCTGCATGTGTGACCCTTATTCACAAAGATGGAGCTAAAAATGATCCCTGTAATTATCGGCCGATATCACTCCTAAGTATATTTTCGAAAATTCTAGAAAAAGTTGTTAATAAACGTTTGGTGGATTATCTCAATAAAAATAATATTATTTCGGAAAAGCAGTTCGGATTTCGGAAAGGGAAATCAACAGAAGACGCTGCTTTGCTGCTGACGGATACCGTCTCGAATGCCTTAGACCGCAATAGTAACTGCATTGGTATATTCCTTGACTTGGCTAAGGCGTTCGACACGGTGTCGGTTCCAATTTTGATAAAAAAGATGCATGCAATTGGGATTAGAGGAGTAGTTGCTGAGTGGTTTCTAAGTTACCTAACGGGCAGGCAACAGTGTATTAAGGTGAATGGAACAACCAGTCGCATGCTTCCTCTCAACTTTGGTGTGCCGCAAGGCAGCGTTCTGGGCCCTACGCTATTTATACTCTACGTAAATAATCTCCTAGAGTTGACCTTGCCAGGCACAGAGATAATCTGTTATGCAGATGATACTATTCTACTATTTCACGGCTCCTCTTGGGAGGACGCTTATGCAATTGCGGAATCTGGCATGGTAGTTGTTTCTGAATGGTTGGATAGAAACCTCCTTACATTAAATGTTTCCAAAACGAAATACATTGCTTTTCATAAGACCAAAGCGTCTTGCCCTCCATCAAATAAACAGTTGAAGTGCCATTCCAGCTCGTGCCTTCTCTTATCAAATAATAGCCAGATCCCTGCAGGCTTTGACTGTGATTGTCAGGTCATTAGGCGAACCGATTTTATCAAACATTTGGGTGTCTTGATAGATGAAAATTTTTCTTTCAGGCCGCACATCTCCTCATTGGCTTCTCGTGTTAGAAAGTCTATTTACATAATGAAATCGCTCAGACATTCGGCTTCTAGGGAGACATTGCTTATGGTTTACAAAGCTCTCTCACAGTCTCTTATTCTTTATTGCATTAAGGTTTGGGGAGGGGCAGCTAAAACAATAATAATTGAGTTGGAGCGAGCCCAGCGGGCCGTACTCAAAGTAATGCTTCAAAAGCCATATAGGTTCTCCACAAACTCACTCTACAACGAATGCAAGGTACTAAGGGTTCGTCAATTGTATTTGTTGAGGGCAGTAATTGCACAACACAGAAAGCTGCTTCGTTGTCCGGATTATAAATTGTTACTGACACGTAGAGTTTTCAAAGTTAATGTACCTGCAGTTCGCACAGCCTTCGCTAAGCGTCTCCCTGGTTTTCTACTCCCATACTTATTGAACAGGTGCTGTAGTATTCTCCCAATAAAAACCTTGACTTCGCAGGAGGCACAAACAGTGATCGAAAAATGGTTACTTACCCTGAACTATGAACAGACTGAAGCCATCATGCCTACACATTAAGACTCTTTGCAATATTCACACTCACACACACACACACAAACACACACACACACACTCACACACACACACACACAGTACATGCACAGATTCACACCACTTTCGTCTAAATTTATCTACAGATTTATTTTCCCCTATAATATATATTAACGCACATACCTATTGAGCGATTAAAGGTTACGTCCGAACTTTTGTGACTGTCATAACATTATGTAGTTAATCTGTTTTCTGGCCCCTGCGATACAGGCTATGCCTAGTGCAGGGTCCGCAGCTTATCTCTGACATGTTCAATGTTTAATGTTAAGATGTTTTACAATACGGATGATCATGTATAACTGGTTTGGAAAATAAATTATTATTATTATTATTAATAAAATGTTACAAACAAAATATTTCACTTTTCAATGTTACAAACATTATTTACAAGTAATAATCTTTCTCTATTTTAAATCATCTTTACTCCTTATTCATAAAAGATTTTTTAAATAATACCGATTCTTAAAAAAAAACAATATTTAAAATATTTTTTCCTCCTTTAAGCTCTGGAGTGTTGGAAAGGGACAGAAATATTGTTTAAAACTTAAACAACGGTAATATAAAGAGGTTACTTCCCAATATACGTAGTGCGATCGGCTGCGAACAGCCGGCCTTACAACAATACTGTGACGCGTATAGTCCAGGACTTCGGCTTACAGAACCGCGAGCACAAACACCGCACCGAAGTGTACGTGATGACCGTGACACAGGAGCTGGCTGAGTGGGAGGATGCGAGGCTGATGGGGCGCAAGCGGCAGTGGTTCTCTATAGACGACGCGCTCGCCCAACTGGCTCTGCACAAGCCGATACAACGCCATTACATCCAGCAGGTAACCATGGCAACCATTCTGTTATTGATACTTTAGGCTGAGTGGGAGGATGCGAGGCTGATGGGGCGCAAGCGGCAGTGGTTCTCTATAGACGACGCGCTCGCCCAACTGGCTCTGCACAAGCCGATACAACGCCATTACATCCAGCAGGTAACCATGGCAACCAGTTTAGTAGCTTAGTTGGTAGTACGTCTGCCTTCAAAGCACAGGGTTCGAATCCCGCCCAGGGCAAACATTCGTGTGAGAGCACTTTCGTTTTCCTTGTGTCTGGATGTTGTATATTTACCTTTAAATGTATGTATGTATATCAGCTGTCTGACACCCATAGTACTGGCTCTGTTTAGTTTGGGGTCAGATGGCCGTGTGTGAGATATCTCCACATAGTTATTTATTTTATCTCAGTCTTTATTATATAACTTTAGAATATCAGCCATATTTATCTGTAAATTAAATTTGGTTAAGGGGATTTCTGGAATATTCATTCACAAATCCCGTGCCGATACTTAAATTGAAATCAAGGGGATATGTGGACAAAAATTCCTGGGGATTTGTGGAGTAAGTAAGCCACGTATAGATTCGCTACAACTTATGTCTCTTGCTCTAATATGTGATCCTCTGTTTTCCCACATTGCTGGGACGACGGTGCGACAACATGGTTGAAAAAAATACTATACAGTTTGGCAAAAAAGTATTGAATTACTTCTCAGAAATATCCATAAGTTAAAGAATTACAGCATATCCATAAGTTAAAGAATTACAGAATTACATGATATAAAATGGCAACACCGTAAAGGAAGTGGCCCTCTATTTATTTCTGTACTTTTTTGCCAAACTACTTCTTGTAAAAAAAAACTGACTGACTTGGGTAAAGCATCCTGAATTCCTGAACTTTTAAGCATTGATGTACAGTCAAGTTCGTAAGTGTAGTCCTAGTCATATCACGTGTTTTTATACTTTCAAATAACTTTTTTCCCTAAAGGCTTGTTATTCTTATTTTTCTGTACGTATACAGAGTAAGGAACTCAATATTTTACTTCAAATGATAGAGTTTGGCACATGAAAGTAGACAATCGACGAAATTGGAAAACATTGTACTGGCAACAAAGTTACATATAAAAAAAAACAAATTAGGTAAATCCATAGAATCGGGGTTGCCAGGATGATTTTATTCAAAGGAGACGTAAAAAGTGGTTTTTTATTCGGCCAAAAATTGAACGGATAAGTAGTATACCTACTTAGAAAGCTTATGTAAGTGGGTTTCAGGATAACTAATCAAATTATTTAATCGATGCTCCGTTTTTGTAAAAATTACAAACTTATTCAAGCTAAAAAGTTATAATGAAACGAACGATCAATGAATTTCCAAGAGCTATTATTCTAATATTATCTTTTTGTATTAAAATCTTACAGCCAAGTATAACGTTATTTTTATTTGTAATCTTTTTTTTTGCAGTAATTAATGAAAATAATTATTGAAGAACTTGAGGCCTTTTCGTTTCATTTTTAGAGAAAGTAAACTAGAAAAAAAAATGGAATGTCAACGTGATAGATGACAGGATTGACAGGTATTCAACTGACAGTCAGAAAAATAACCGTTTTTTTTTTTAACCGAAATTAGCGTTTAGTTTCCCTACCTTGAAAATAAACTTGACAGTTGACACTGGCGCAAAGTAACACTAGCGCCAAAATCAGAAAAAAAGTAAAAATATCGATTAAATCTTAATAAAAATTAAGAAAGAGACAATAGATCATTTTTATACTATGCGCTATCTCTTTCTTAAAAAGCGTTCACAGCAACTACGCAACAAAAAATCGGTTTGAAAGGATTGCCAGAGGTATAATTGTATTGCCAGATCTTAGGTTTATTTTTCTACCAACCAATATTCGAATCAATTTATAAAAAAAACGGAGCTTTCTTTATTTTTTTTCAAGTGATCCTGATTATCGTAATAACATACCCTTTTACCCTATATGCGTAGAATACCCGTTCAATTTTTGAAATAATAAAAAATCACCTCCCATACAAAATTTTACGTCTCCTTTGCCGCGTTTTTTCATTGTCTACTTTCATGTGCCAAACTCTATGTCCTAATGCTTTTGGAAAAAAGGTTCATTTAATTAAAGTATAGATGCACGTGATATGCCTGGACTTATGAATGTTAAATTACATATTTAGTTTCTTTTTTTTTTTCAGTTGCGTCGCTCCAAGCAAAACAAGCCGGAGGATGTGGGCAGTTAAGCGCCTGTGCTATTTATATTGTTAAGTGACTGGCTTAGGACGATTCTCTGTGAGTATGTCTGTCTGTCTGCTAGCATAGTCTTTGATTTTATAGTCCAAATTTTGAGTTTATTATTCAACTACGAATATTTATTGTAAGTAGCTTTTAGGCTTATGATATTTAGAGAAATAATAAAAAACATTGTAACATTTTTAAGTTGAAAAAAAATCTTGAAACTGGTAAAAAAAATGTTTGGTATTAGTTTGTAATTTATTTGGTTAAATAAATAAAATTATTTGTAATGAAAAGTAGCAAGAATAAATAAACCATGGATGGTTTGATTATTCCTTGCCACTTTTAATGGAAAGATAAAACTTCAAAAAATATGTCATAATAATATTATTAAAATTAATTTTAATAACTTATTTGGAACTTGTGGTGTTTCATATTTAAGAGTGGTGGTGTTTCAGAATATTGCCAACTGTATAGTAAAAAAAAAATTTATAAGTCGAAAATCTGTATTTATTTGTCTTGAAATTAGTAATCGAATTCTATGCTTGTAGATGGACACAACATATTGTTATTATTATTAACTGAATCGGGGAGGCATAGGGGGTTGGTTGCATCTAAATTATTATGTAATGTGGACTTCTAGTCCTGTAATCTTGACAAAACATCAAAAAGCTACATCATACAGCTTGTAAAAATGTAACGTTCATAAATATTTAAATTCGAAATACTCAGGCTGGCCCTGAGATAAACAAGGCAAACATTGTAAAAATACGTTTAACTAGTCCTTCCAAATCAAAACTTCGCTTCGTTATGATTAATAAAAATCTTCTTATATTTTTAATTTATTTAACAAAGGACAAGGCTGTATAGCGAATGGACCCAGCCTGTCTATTGAATATTTTTTCTTTCTTTTTTCAAGTACCATAAACAAAACTGTCATTTAACGGATACCTAATGCATTTCTGTACCAAATTAAATGTCAATTTATTTTTTATTTACCCTTGTCCCTTCTATTTTTTGACTTATTAGAGGTTTTTCCTTATCTTGCTCATTCAGACTTTGTGAAGCAAATATTAGGAAAATAGAAAAACTAAAAGTACACTTAATAGGTAAAATAAGTCATAACATCCCTTTAGATTCGATTTCTGTCAATCTAAATTATAGTAGTTAAATAAATTGGGCTTATTTTAATATTATGTTAGTAGCAAAATTTTACTATTTATTTTCTTTTTATTAATTTAACTTTTCTGTGCGTCTATCTTGAGTTTTAAAGTGAGAATCGTCTGAACACATCTCATCATATATTTGTTAAATATCAAAACTAAATAAAATATCGCTAGAACTTCGTAGAACTTAGTTTAGTTAGACGAATGAATGCGTTTATGAAATGTAATAAAACAGATTTTACTTTAGATAATAACTTTTTCGAGCAGCAAAGAACAGCAAAGAAGAATAATTATTGAGATTATTATTCAGTGTTGCTAGACTAAAATAATTTGTAGATTTCCAATCTAGAATGAACTAATGTAATGCCACCCAACAGCATTTTTGCTTAGTAATAAACTTTTTGTACATTGGACATTGTAAATATACTACTCAAGCAAATATTGAGATTGTTATAATTAAATTAAGTTAGTATTTATTAAAAATGCGCTTCGAGGCCGTTCGATTTGTCACCTGTTCTCTATAGAACATCTGGGGCCTGTTTCACTAAAATACACCTTCCTTTAAACCGTTTATATTTATGGTACTGTTCGCTCTGTTGCATAGTACGCGTTATAAAAAAAAAGTAAACCTTATCCTGACAAAACTACAACAAAAAATTACTACAAGTGATGCGCGTTTTTATGTTTTTGCCCGTAACTTTGCCCGCGTGTATCTCAATATTTAGACATCTTGAATTTAAAAATACGTATGGTATCATTTTCGTAATCAACATGAGTAATATAGTAGATACTCGTACTAACTACTTATATAATTTTCTACTTGTATCTTGTGAAACAAAGTCCTGGATGAGAATGCAAATTAAATTAAAAAGATAAATAAATCACTGCTTTGCATGTAAAATCCAGCAATATTGCCAACGTGACTTTTCGTAGCTAATATTGCTAGTGTTGCCATATCAATCGCTTTTTTTATGATAAAACAGTGCAGTCGAACGGACTCGAGCGCATAAGATGCAACCAGCCCTCTAAATTGAGGGCGAACTTCAGACTGGGCTTATATTACCTATCATATACCACGGTGACAACACGCTACACGTAATCTATTAACATCTCCTTTTTTTTTCTATCTTTACGTATATTTTTATACTACAATGGAATAAATGTTAATTTTATTTTGTTAGCATTAAAACAAAAAGACATACACGTTTTATTTTTTATTCAAATTAATTTAATTTAACGTGATTATAAGATGCCTGGATGAGTTTTTAAATAATAAATTTTATATTGCTCTTCTCGGCAAGTTTTTGTTTGTTAGAAGAAATATCCCTCAATGTATTTTTTTTTTTTAAGAACAACTCTACGTCACTTTTGTATAGATGAATCCATGGGATGAATCCAAGAAATCATTAAGATCCTTAAAAATATACATAACAAATTTTTTATGCAATGCTTTAACATTTGATAACACGAGTAAAATAATTTAAGTTTGCAACCTGTATTAAAATGTTCATTGCCGATTTTTTTTTTGTCAAAAAGCTCAGATGCGCCTTTAAACTTTAAAATATCCGACCTTACTAAAGTTACATCCGTAAAAATGGACGCAACATCGGTTGATAGACGCATCTAAAAAAGAGGCACTGAAAGTAAGAAATAAAACTAATACCTAATTGATAAGAAAATATATTTTCAAAACCCCACATTCACGTCACAACCTCGTGATACTGGCCAAAAACACCCAAACGCTCAACACGTTATTGGGGTAAGCGAACACTTCTACAGCCAATCCGAACTCGGCGTTAGGGTCGACGGTCGTGTGAACCCCGCAACTTTTGACTGTCGCTAACACAGACTTTGTGTTCACGTATGGGATGTTCAATGGGAAACCGGACATCTGGAAGATAACGTAGATATTGTTTAAAAGTGAAAAAATTAAACCCGCGTCATATTGCGAAATTTTAATAGAACTAATTTTATTATGGCGATTTTTGCCAGTAATATAAAAGGGAGGCATGTAACGCCCCCAGGTCAGAATTTTTATTTTCTGGATGGGCTTAATAACAAAAGAACTAAAAGTACCCAGATAACTGGATAGATGGCGCCACTATGCACTCTTTTTAAGCATAAAGAAAGAAGCTCGGTAGAATAATTAAACCATGGCCAGAAAAAGAAGCTTACTTCGAAGGCGCATTCGTGTGATGAAGCACTAGTGTTTGCCTTGTGTCTGGACGTTGTATATTTTTTATATAATGTATGTATATCAGCTGTCTGACACCCATAGTACAGGCTCTGAGTTGTATATATACTTAATAATATTTCGGACACAATTTATATTGTTAACGAATAAATAAATGAATGAATAAATGAATGAATCTGCCTAGTTTGGGGTCAGATGGCGGTGTGTGAGGTGTCCCCGCATATTATTATTTATTATAATTAAAACATTGAAACGTTATATCTCACTGAGTATGTGACCATGAGTTGTTTTAGCCGTTGCGTCAGTCCAGGCTTTGGTTCCGAGGGATTAAAGGTCCAGTACTCCCACTGAGGCAGCGACTCTCGCAGGAGGCTGCTGCAGTATCTGAATTAAAATTAATTAGGAATTTTGGTTTTAAAACCAAGGACTCTACTCTTGAAATCAATATCTATCAATATAATAAATTATAAATCAATATATAAACCGAATAGTCCGGTCAATAAAGAAATGTAGAGTGCGTGAGCGGGAGCCTAAGCGATTTCTTCAGAAACTTATTCAGAGTGCTTAGGGATAAAACATACTAAAAGTCCCCACATCTAGGAGGTGAGCTGGAGGGGGGAGGGGGGGTTAAAGGTCTCATTTTTAAGTTTTTCGCCAATATTACAGAAACGGTGCGTTGTAGCAAAATATGATCTTAGATGAAATGAAAGCTTATAAAATTCTCTACAACTTTTATTCTATATCGATTTTTCATATTCCTAACCGTTTTTGAACTACACGCTCCTGAAATGTAGGAAGTACTGTTTAGTAGGGGATTTATTGAAATGTTTGTATGGGAAACATTTTTTATTGGACGAGTCGACGAAACTTGGCATGGTTGTAGTTGTAGAATAGGTGATCCTAAGTAGAAATCCACCGGGACCCATGACTTGTACTCCCTCTGAAGCCGGGGGGAGGGGGGTGAAGTTGGATTTTGCTGCCCTTTTTGTTGACGCTATATCTCTAAAACCGTAAGTACTATGACAAGTTTGGTATCATTTTCGAATAACTCGTTAACGTAGAACTTATTTTCGGAATTATAAAATAGGGTGGCCATACAAAAAAACTAAATTTTAGGACAAAATTCACAAAACACTTTAAGTCTTTTAACTTAAATGTCGTTTACTTTTCCCATGGGAATGGTATCGATGCAAAAAAAATATGGTCGGGTAGCAGCATTCACGGGCTTTACAAATATATAACTTTTATAGCACTTACTTGATAAAAAATGGGTTAAAAAAATAAAATTGCATGTGCGGCAGACAAAGGTAATGAACATGGAACTAGCTCCAAGACCAAATTTGTCCCAAAATAGTGGTATTAAGGGATAATGTATGGCAGAAATGTTGTGGGTGTTACAAAACCTTCCAAACATATAGGAGATGTAGAAATTCAGGTTAGAATGGAAAGTTAGAGCGGCCGGAACAAACGGTAGGAGATTAAGAGGTGTTTTTTTTTAACAAGTAAGTGCCTTAAAAGTTATATATTTGTAAAGCCCGTGAATGCTGCTACACGACATTTTTTTTTTGTATCGATACCATTCCCATGGGAAAAGTAAACGACATTTATGTGGGAAGATTTAATCTGTGTTTTGCGAATTTTGTCCTAAAATTTAGTTTTTTTGTATGGCCACCCTATTTTATAATACCGAATATAAATTCTACGTTAACGAGTTATTCGAAAATGATACCAAACTTGTCATAGTACTTACGGTTTTAGAGATATAGCGTCAACAAAAAGGGCAGCAAAATCCAACTTCACCCCCCTCCCCCCGGCTTCAGAGGGAGTACAAGTCATGGGTCCCGGTGGATTTCTACTTAGGATCACCTATTCTACAACCATGCCAAGTTTCGTCGACTCGTCCAATAAAAAATGTTTCCCATACAAACATTTCAATAAATCCCCTACTAAACAGTACTTCCTACATTTCAGGAGCGTGTAGTTCAAAAACGGTTAGGAATATGAAAAATCGATATAGAATAAAAGTTGTAGAGAATTTTATAAGCTTTCATTTCATCTAAGATCATATTTTGCTACAACGCACCGTTTCTGTAATATTGGCGAAAAACTTAAAAATGAGACCTTTAACCCCCCCTCCCCCCTCCAGCTCACCTCCTAGACGTGGGGACTTTTAGTATGTTTTATCCCTAAGCACTCTGAATAAGTTTCTGAAGAAATTGCTTAGGCTCCCGCTCACGCACTCTACACCCCCCTTTGAGCCATTCGTTGACCGGACTAGAAGGCTAGTATTATGAATATAACATCGACTGCTGATACAAACCTGTTCCAAATGGTCTTCATGTGAGGGCGCCACCTCTGCACTTTGTCTTTGACCTTGGTCTCGAGCGCCAGTCGGAGCCGCTCCGTCTCCGCCGGGGCGAGGTAAAGGCTCGGGTCAGACAACACTGGCTGCTTCATCACGAATATCGACTTGTCGAATACCTGCGATCGTTCAACAATCTGTGTCAAATTCAAATCAGTCCAAAATTCAGCTAACTTCACATTGCTTTGAAGATGTTGCTATAGTCCCTACGCTTAGCGGCGAGTTCTGATCTCTTGACCATTGACTCGAAAGAAAGTGCGAGTTTAACTTTTTGAACGTTCTATCTTGATCAATCAAATGTTTGAGCCATTCGCTTTTTCGATTTTTTAGTTGTACTGGTAGAAATGTATTTGCATTAGATAGGTTACGAATGAAACAATCTAAGATAAGAGATTAACTTACAGGTTGCCAATCCGAAGACCTCGTGAAATCGAAGCTTGTACTCTGGCAATCAAGAGGCGATTGAACATTTACCCAAATCTAAAAAAAAAAATTACGTATTTTTTTGTTTAAACATAAAATAAGGGAATATTGATAATCATCTACATAAAAAACCCCAAAATATTACTCACATTTTCATTATCAAAAACAAAATTCACTGTTTTCAAAGGACACCCAACATCTCTTAACTCACTCCTCTCCCCAGTAACCGCATCATGAACATACCAAATACAACTTTCGCTCCTACTCAAGAAAGACCTGCTCCTTGTTTGATCATTGAGCAAGACTGGTCGTCTGTTTATCAAGTCGTACTTGGTTAGGATGTAGCTGGATTGTCCGCGAGGCAAGCCAAGGCCTAAAGCGACCCAGCATTTGATGCCGAGGTAGAGGAAATAGCTGGTCAGGAGGATTGTGTGGTCTAGAGGAGAGCCGTGGAGGACTTTGAGTAGTTCCTGAAAACATGACAGAAATTGATGTATCAGCGGCTGCAGTTGGCATAAATGATGATGTTACAGATTTTTAGATTTTTGATGAAACTACCTACTAATAATTTTATAACAGGAATTTAAAAGAAAGCCAGTACGTACAGTGGAGTAAGTAGTTCAGTGTTATAGAAAATCGAGACGATAGGGGATATTTGAAATCAGCCTCTATAGTCACAAGTAGAAACTTCCCTTTCATTTTGTACTTGTTTCATGGTCATCTTACGAATTGCGGATTACATTTGAAAGCTTCTTCTGTATTTGAATATTATCACGTAGGTAATTTAAATATAACACTCACCAATCCAAGAAGCGTGACCGTATGACTCTCAGTGATCTCATACATGGGAATCAAGGAAACGTATCTCGCGCACGCCGTCATCACTCTCTCCAACTGATTGTCTCCGTTCTTCCAACTCATGGTACTGTATAGCGACTCTCTCTCTTCCCCACTCTGGTAAGAGACCCCAGACTCCCTTCTCTTACCACTGCTCTTTGAAGACGAACTCTTCGATAGAACAGAGCTTTTTGAAAGAGCAGATTCGGAACGCATTTTCGGATTTTTCGGAAAGCTTTCTTGTTCTGGCAGTGGTATGGGTTGCAGGTACTGCGTAACACATTTATTTTTTCCAGTGCTATCTATGAATGTTAAAGAAATGTTACGAGTAGGAAAGTCGTTGATGTAACCGGTGACGAAAGTGTTCAAATGGTTGATCAGATAATCGTCTTCCGAGTTCGGTATAGGCTGGTTGTAGCCATGTAAGCCGCCTAAATGAGAGAGGCTTGTTGATATATCCAGGGATATGAAGCATACTTCTTTCTTCATTAGCTGGGTCACAGCTGGTACAAAAGATTGGGCGTTTTCTTTCGTTGGTGGTGTGGTCTTATAGCCAAATAGCATTGGCGGCACAGTCAGTCTAAATGTGCCGCGATACTGAAAACATAAAACAAGTTTACAATGTTCTTTTCTACAATAAAAGGGGATGCTTAGAAAGAAGTTTATACTACAACATGCGCCAATCATTACCTAACTTGAGTAGTGTGCAAAATATAAATACTTACAATAACTTTTAAAAACAACATTCTGTATTAAATTGTCAAAAGCCTGAGCGGAGAGCGCCATATAGTTTTTATTCCTCGCAACAATCGCAATTATAAAATTAGTTCCATTGAATTTCTGCAAAATGGCGATGTTTTTATTTTTCTAGTCAACTTACATTACCCAAGCTGAGTACAGCGTGTAGTGGTATCTGTACGCCACCCAGCCATCTGTTGCAATATCTGTAATGTACAGTCCGACCGCTTTCCGAGTCGGAACCGTCGGACAAGTGCGATTTGTGCTCGTCGAAAACATTCACTTGTATGGAGGAGAGAGGATGTGGTCTGTGGGTAAGAAACGTGGTTCTACATATTCGAACTACATTCTCAAGATATGATTAAATGAAGTTTAAAAACCATTGGTAGGTAATATGCAGCATAACACATGTAAATCGTTTGACTACGGAAAAATGTACTAACTCGAAATTATTAACCAAGAAAAAAAAGGCCTATTTAAAAATCACTTGCTACTTAACAGACGGCTCTTTGCTATCGCTACCTATACAATTAATATTCAATATACAGATTTGCTGCTACGCTGATGAAGATATTAGGTTGGAAAACAATTTGAAACGGGTTGGCCATTTAAAAAACGTTATGATAAGGACTTCTAAATATGAATTATATTGCACTTTTACTAAAATTATATTTACTTTGCGTTCATCTTCAGGGTTTGACTCCATGAGGGATGACTGCCGATGGCGACCACAGTTTGCGCCGAATCACCATTGTAGCTCACACGCACAAACGGACGGAGAGACCGCAGTTTGTATCCTATAACATAAATCATTTATTCATCATCTTCACACAGATCCTTTTTACTTTTCGTGGTAAGTAATAGAGATGCTTTCTACCTGCTATCTGATCGTCATCAGTATCATCCAATAAGACATTCCGGTCAGGCAGATTATATGCTCTCAGCACTGTTATCCTGATCTCCTGTTCGCGTCCCAGCGCCTCCACCAGCAATTGTTGCTTGGCACTCACCGATATGTTGGCTAAGGTCAGATTGGATTGTCTCGAGAAAAGGTTTCTGCAAAATAAAAAAATATACCTAACCTACTGTGTGTCAGAAACAATTTCAGGTTGATTAAGTTTAGTCTCATTGAACGAACGTACGCAGTCTGCGTCTACACGTAGCAGCATTAATAGAAATAATAAAAAACCTGCTCTGTGGGGCAATCAATCAATCAAATAAATAAAATATCGCTATAATGAAATTAGTTTCATTATATTTTCGCAATATGACTAGGATTTTTATATTTCTGACCGGGTTTTAAAATACAAACCTCAAACTGAAATCCTGAAAGTCTCTTACTACGTCTTTATGGGTCTTCCTCAAAAGATGCTCATTCAAATTTTTTTGCATGTTTGTGTTAAGTTTCTGTAAGTACTTCGCTCCAATAAACCTTTGCAATTCTATAGGGTCCATATCCGCATACTTATCTTGGAAGTATTGAAAGTCTATATCGGTTTCTTTACTTTTCTGTAGACAGTTTAAATGTTCAGTCGATATTTGACTAGCGTGAATCGGTATTGTTTTGTTTTCGATATTAGACATTCCCCCGTTGTTTCTTAAATGTAAAAGTTTTAGTCTTATAAATTCTGGACTGTTTTCATCTATTGGAAATGTGTCTTCGACGGTTGTGTCCATTTTGGATAATCTTCGAAGTGCAACTAGAACTTCTTCCTCATTTCGAACGTCTTTGTTATAGACTTGACTTATTATATCTGCAAGTTTATCTGTAGTTGGTTTCTCAATACCGTGGATCAGTCTTTTTATTTGTCTACCTGTGTCCATTGTCGCTTTCAATATTTCTACCTGATTTTGATTAACTTTTTCACTCCAGCCCATCTTAATGTTGACATCGCAGGCTGAGTAAAGATTTCCTTTGAATATATTACTACTTTTCAGTCGAACTTCATTTTGTGATGCGATTTCTTTAATGTTATGCCCACTACCAATGTGTTTGAGGTTTGGCTCTATTAACACGTTGTAAATAAATGTTTGCTTGACAAATTCAGCATTCATATTGCTGTTCTTTATATCTGCTAAGTCTATTTTCAAAGAAGATACCTCTTTGTCATCCTCTAATAAATTAATGCCTAGCAAAGAATTCTTCGGTAAAATTTGGACAGAAAGTGCTTCTGTAAATTCGATATCAGGCATTTTATTACTCTTACTTATGAAATGTTCTGACTCGCAAACAAGAACGTCGTCGACAAATATTTCAAAGTTGACATATCTACTTTTTTGTGGTACTATTTGTTCTGTTATGATTCTTGCGTCGTGTTTTAAATCAATATCGATTTTGTCTTTCATAACAATATTATTAACAATTTCTTCGACTTCTTCTTTTAAAACTTCTTCATCAATCTGTAATTTTGGTTTGGAAATCTTTTTCTTCGTAGAGTCATCTAAATTTTGCGTGTATTTAACTTCTTTGTATTCAATATATTTGTCAACGTATTCGTATTCCATTTTATCAAGCATGTCTTGAAATTCTGTGTTAAACACCTCGTTCCATTCTTTTTCAAATTCATCTTCATTTGATGACGTTTTCGTTATAGTTAATATATCTGCAGTATCGATCCTGTTTGACTTTTCTCGTACCGTTTCTATATCTGACCACAGAGAATAAATTTTATGTATAATTTCTTTCTTCATCTCTAATGTTTTCATGTATTTCTCCTTCCAGTCTAATAAAGATTTAGTGTATTTTCTTACAGTTTGATCAAATCTTATGTCTACTTTTTTGTTTGGACTTATTTTCAAGAATTCTCTTTTAAGATTATCTCTAGTTTCTCTGTTTCCTTTAATTTCTCTAACAATATCTTTGAGTGCAGCCTTAATTTTCATATATTCATCATAATATTCGTTAAGTTTTACACTTAGAAGTTTTTCAAGAGTGAATTTATGATGATGTTTAAAATGTATATCTTTGATTTCTATATCAAGAAATTTATTTTCCTGCAGCTCCGCATTACTTTTCTCTGATAACTCGGTAAATTTACATGGTTTTACATACTCAACTGGTATAATATTATCTGAAACTGTAACGTTTTCTAAAACTCTAGGAAATGTTGGTTTCAAATTTAATGTATCATGTTTCAGGTTCCTTCTGAAACAACAAATACCTAAATGAAATTTTACAATAACATATAGGTTAATTGAGTATAAGTAATAAGATTATGTTGTGATTGTGATGAATGACTGTCGAAAAGTTAGTATTCATCATTATTGTAGTTTGCTGATAATAAGTATAAATGTGAGTATAAACATCAGAACCAAGTAATGACCAAGAAAGCAAGATGTAAATCGACAATAAAAATCCTATCACCGCAACAGAAGCATCAAACTTTTCCTGCAAAGTGGGTGGCTAGTTAGGTAAAGTATTATACCTAAATGATTAGGAGGGAGAGAGTAATAAAGTGCAGATAAGTTTATTTCAAGTTGAACGGAGCTAGCGCCTAGTTTCTTTAAATTAGCAAGATTTGTTTCATTATTGATATAAAATGTAGGTATGAATCGCCAATAATTTCGTAGGTACGTTTTTAATTTAGTTTTTTTATTTTATGTAGGTAGGTACCTATAACATGTATTGTATTTTTTAGTTTACAGGTTCTTTATTCTTACCCTTGCTCAAAGTCAAAGTGCGATATTCTTCTATTAAACATAACTCTGGGAGCTATTTCTAAGTAGCTGTTTCGCTCTTCGACAGTGTAATCAACCACAGAGATAACATTTTCTTCGATAGGAACAGCCACTGAAGTAAGTTCAGAAGTGATGATATCCATTATGTTTGTGGGATTTTCTTTTTTCTTACTCTTTTTCTTTTTAGTACTGCTTTTTTTCTCCGTTTTCACATTCTGCTGGGTGAAGAAATCGTATTCGTTTAAATTGTGTAACTTGATTTCGTCGCCCAAGTCGCCCGTGGTTGGTGCATCGGCAAAAGATATCTCATGATACTCTTCGATATCATTTTCCTTCGTCGAGGTGGTTCTGAAATGATCTAATTCTATATTTTCAGTTTCAGTCATTTCCGAATACAGCTTTTTCAGAGTTATGAAAAGTAAAAACTGCGATATTTTTGGAATGTTCCGCCAAAAGTTGTCATGGCGATAAAGATGCGTTCAATTCACCTTTTTGTGTTTTGAGTTGGACGTTGGACTCCGGTGGCTGGAGTCCGGTCGGCCGGCCGTCGGGTTATCGGGTTGTCTGTCGTACGTATCGTAGGTTTTTTTTTTTTTTTTTTGGTTGGCTAGTCGGGTGGTGAAAAAAAAAACATTGTCTCTGGTGTTGGAAGCCAAAAGCCATGTTTGTTTTGCTGTCATGTGGAACGTCGGCTACGTTACGTCAAATATACTCCTAACAAATTAAGGTTTTTTTTATTTAATTTTCTTGTAGATAAATAATATTTGAATATGGCTAAATTTACTTTAAATGACAGCTCAGAATATTACTTAACTCTCTCTGAACAACCTAAACGATTTGAGGCTGATAGCCCGGTCACAAATGTGTTTTTCGACGACACAAATGGCGAGGTAACTTTTATACATAATAATCTTATTTTTTCCCTATTTAATGGGCTTCATTGTGTGTTTTACGATAAATTAATTAATATTGGTAGTGTGAACATGTACAGAGTTGTAATTTAAGCAGTATAACAATAAAAAAAAGTACTTTCTCCATAGGTGTTTACGGTACGGTCGGGAGGCCAAACGGGCGTAACTGTTACTGGAATGGACGAAAGCAAATCCACATCATTCATAATGGAAGACCGAGGCCCTATAATATCAATAAAATTCTCCCCTGACCATAAAATACTAGCCATTCAGAGGAGCCAAGAGAATCAGAATGCTTCAGTTGAGTTTGTCAACTTCAAAGATTTGGCTCCGACCAATGTAGAATACTCACAGACGTGCAGATGGAAGAACGCAAAGATACTGGGCTTTGTTTGGCCCAAAGTGAATGAGATAGCCTTCATCACCGACCATGGGATTGAGTTGTTGCAAGTTGTGCCAGATAAAAAGCAGTTGAAGAGCCTAAAAAATACTTCATTCAGGTAAATTTATATTGTAAATAAAATTAAATCACTATAGTGTTGTCTCCCAGATACAATTTGACCAAATGAAGAGTAAATTTATGTGTGATAAAACACTTAGATAGTTTTTTTATAAATTTTATTTTACAATGAAGTTGTAATGAATAATGTATTTCCATTTTTCTGACATGCTATTTTAATCAAATTTTACTTTAATGATCACAAAAATTATTATGTACTATTCAAGCTACTAAATAATGACCAGAATAGTTTTTTTCTTTTTTTTTTTTTTTTTGTATAGAAATTTTCTTTTCTATGTATTCTATTCTATATTTTCAAAACAAAAAAATATTATAATCAAAAACAAAACAATAATATTATTTTTTGTTCAATTATAGTGGAGCATGGTACTCATGGTGTGCCCCAACAAAAACAGTTCTACTGGCGGGGAACAACGGGGCTTTGCTGCAGCCATTCTCTCTCAACAATTCATCAGTGACTAAACTGCAGAAGTTGGAATGTAAGAGTATAGCTGCGTATCAACTAGCCAATTGACGTGCAACACGTCCAATATGTTGAAAGTTAGTGCAGAATTTTTCAAAATCCAGCCTACAGGATTAGAGAAAAGTGGCCATATTTCGCAATATTGCTATCTCTACAAACTACAGCGAGGTATATTAAATAAAGTTAATGACTTCTATATATCCTACAGGACTTTAAAAAAAAATTCCGAGTGTCTATACCTTATAGGATGGTGGAGCCACTTAATAGTGGAGCCCCCCTTCATTTTAGCCAGATCCATATTCGCTGCGTCGAACTTAACCTAACCCAACCTCCACGAACAAAGAGATCGCTTTCACGGCATGCCGTAGAGCAGTGACGGATCGCTTTGAGTGTAGAGCGCCTAGAAAATGTCGGATGGCAGTCCGTGAACCTCGCACGAACCTCGCGTGCACGCGAGTGTGTATTGGCACGGTTCGTGTATTCTCGCGAATGTGAATCGAGTTTTAGGCGTTGTCCTAATAGAACGCGATTACGCGATCATCGCGCGATTGTGGAATGTATGAAGAAATCGTTCTATCGCGCGATCGTCTATTAGGACACATATTCGACTTCAATATGTTTGATCGCGCGTTCGTACGAGTAAAATTCGCGCGAACTTGCGATGATCGCGCATTCGCGTTCTATTAGGACAACGCCTTATATACTACTCATGGTCTAAGAAAACAAGGTCTTGCATTCAGACCACATGACTGACACAAGCCTAGGTCATCAAGCGCTATTCATTCTTGTCTATTAACACGCATTCGACAAGGATGAACAGCGCATGATGACGTATGCTTGTGTCAGTCGCGTGGTCCGAATGCAAGACCTTGTTTTCTTGGACCATGGTATTATAGGGACTCCACTATAGACTAAACGTGCAAACCATTGTTCCAGTGGACTGTGCAAAGCCAGTAGTGGAGCGGGATGTGTTTATCCTCCGCGTGTGTGAGGTGGCGTGGTGCGCTGTGTTCAGGCACGGGGCCTCCGCTGTCGCCTCTCCGGGACCCACTGAGGTAATGTAATCAATCACACACTCTGGATGTATGTGTTACCAGGCCTCCGTCACTCTATGTACTTGCGCGCTATAACTCCCTACCGCCCGGCCGAGCGGTCTCGGGCCGACCCAGGACCAATTCCCCATTGTCTAAACGTGTGACGTAGAGTGGCGCAATACAGCAACTTCGTTTTTTCGCCTGGCGCCGTGCGATCTGAATTGCACTTTATTATAACGGAGCTAGGTTTTTTTTTTTTTTTGGTTTTTTTGGTGTCAATAAAGAATATTGTATTGTATTGTATTGAATTATGTCGCCTAGTGCAGCTTCTGTAGGGACTACTATTTGGTATTCTGTGCTGTTACGCTCAAAGATCAAAAACGCTCAGTGGGCGGAAAAATTGCTCACAACGCGTTGTGGTCACAGTAAAACATCCACATGGCGAAATTCGTGTTATAGCTATAATGAAAACGCGCACGACGCGTTGTGGCAATCACAAAGACTAAGTAGCGAAATTCGTGTCGTGGCTGACAAGCTATTCGCACTACGAAATTCACCCCTACCGCTACGGAATACGGGCGCACTCAAGGTTAACATGTCCAGTCGCATGTGCTGTCTACTGTACATCGTTAACAGCTCATATACGTCCCCACCGAGGGGCTCGAGCCTACCCTGATATTAAGGTGAATAGACCTTAGTCGACCACGCTGGCCCAGTGCGGGTCGGTCAACTTCACACACAACCCTTGAATTTCTTCGCAGGTGTGTGCAGGTTTCCTCATGATGTTTTTCTTCACCTTAAGAGCGTCGAACGTACATATGAATTTGAAAATCGAAAACATATTGGTACGTGCCGAGGTTTGAACCCGCGAACTTCTGAATGAAAGTCAACGGGCTTAGCCACTTGGCCATCGACCCTCTTAGGCTTGGCTTGGTAAGGCTACTGTACTATCACAGATAATATAATAATACTAGTATACTTACTAGTACATATTCATAAGTGCGTTAGAATGAGATACAAATCACCGCGCTCACTCTAGCGCATAACTGCGTCTCGCTCTGTTTGGTAACCATGGCAGACGTGTGTGTAGCCGGTTTGTGTTGTGTTGGCAGGTGTAGTTTTTTTTTTAATTGACTTATGCTTGTGTCGAAAAGGTACGACCAATCAAGCTTCACCGGACTTGCGGGGGAGCGAAAGACTCTACCCCAAAAAAAAGTCATATACCAACGCGTCTAGGGGCGGCTCAAGGGAGCCTCGGACCACGGCCTAGCGCGTTGATATTGAAAAACATCGTGAAGGAGACGACGCCTGAGGGGCTCCGTCTCTGATTTTCAATTTTGATTTTGGTTCTGTCAGGTGTGGCTGATGCCGATCTCGGGCTCCCCCGGGCAGCTGACGCACGTCCTCAAGACGGGGCTGCTGGGCCGGTTCGCCGTCAACGTGGCCGATGATCTGGTGGTCGTGCATCATCAGGTAACCCTCAACAAACTTATTCTGCAGTCGTCAAAGAAAGGCACATCCATGGTCCAAGAAAACAAGGTCTTGCAAATAGACCACGTGACTGACACGAGTCTACGTCATTTTGCCTATTCATCCTTGTCGAATGCATGTAATAATAGACAAGGATGAACTGCGCAAAATGACGTAGACTCGTGTCAGTCACGTGGTCTATTTGCAAGACCTTGTTTTCTTGGACCATGGGCACATCTTACAGAATCTCTCAAAATTAGTTAAAAAATCAGTAAGTTAGTAAGTTTCACGGGTATAGGCAAAATAGTTACCAGACCACGTTTCCGTATACTGTTTCCAAAATAGACCTTAAGAACGACGAATAAGGGTCAGTACTCATAGCTCCATCTATCCTCAATGTAACATAATAGAGATACGACACAAAGTGTTACTTAAGCGCGATTTTCTATAGATAAAATTTTCAAAAAACGTGGATTCAATCAAAAAAGTTCATAGTAAAATGTATATTATTTTCCCTCCGCGGTCATTCTTCGCCTCCGCTCTTTTGCTCAAGTTGTTTGCTGGTATCTATAATAATGGTATTGCATTGCTGCCAAACTTAAGTGGGACTGGGCCGGACACGTCTGCCGCATGCCTCAAGACCTATGGGCAAAGGAAACCGCGGTCTGGAACCCACCAACCAATAGGCGTATACGTAGACGGCCGCGTAGGAGATGGCGGGACGAGCTTCATAGCTACTTAAAAGACTGGCCAGAAGTAGCTCATGACAGGGAGCGGTGGAAGAAAAAGAGGCCTTTGCCCAGCAGTGGGACAGTCTAGAATAAATAAAGATAAGAAGATAAGATTTTATCAATTAGCACAATTTTATCTTGTTAATTAGCACAATTTTATGTAATTCATTTTAATGAATTTAGAATCTGAACCTTTGTGACATTGTAATAATTATTTATTTTTTAGACTTTAATTACGAACGTAAAGTGATCTTATTTTGTTTTAATTGTTTCGTGTAAATTTTTTCATAACTGTTGACTTTGTACATGAATTACTGTTAACTATCTCATTACGATTTATGACGCTGTATAACGATTTGGTCCTTTTATGTACTGTAATGTTATACTTTTATAATGAATAAATGATTTGATTTGAAGATTACTGTTTCCAGTCAAGTCAGACGTCGCTGCTGTTCGATATACTGGAAGAGTCAAAGGCGGAGAATAACATTGCGGTGCACATCCCCATAGTAGCGGGCTGCTCCATGAAACCCGCCTTCGTCGAGAACCAGTTCTGCCCCATGTGTATCCTTTACTTTACTTTATGAGCATGGCGCTGCACTGAACTCTTACGTCAAATAAGATAGACGTGCATGAAGATAGAAAAAAGTCTCAAAAGTCAGTCGCAAAGGTCACTAGTAAAACGGATCAAAAATTAAAATTAAAATAAAACACAACTCAGCGCGCAAAAACATGAAAACTCAACAAAGTGCGTGACTTGATGACGTGACAAAAACAGTGTTGTCAGTTTTTTCTCTGCCTCAATGACACGCGATTGACATTTTACACGTAATGCACGCCATCTATTTAACGTCAATAGAAACTTTTTTTAAATGCCATCATGAAACCCCTTCAATCTTTCTCAATACAGCCTATGTTAACCTATAATTTACTTTTTACTTATTTACGACACCAAGGTTTGTGAGGTAGGTTAACCTCTAAATCCACTCGATAAGAAGAACTCGAGAAGAGCCATATTAAAATACTCTAACAGACAGTATCTGTTTCAAAAGTAATATCCTTAATACTACATACCTATTTATTAATTAATTTCCTTATAAGTGCATCAGATTCTGCCAACTGGGTGATGTTTCAGCCGGACTTCATAGTGGACGCGCGTTTAGGCTGCCTGTGGCGTGTGCAGTTGGACCTAACAGGGCTGGCCCATTGTGTAAGCTATGCTATCATCACCATTTGTTTAAAATTAAACTCCGTTGTCTAAAGTAGGATGCTTGTATTCCACAGTTCTCGGGTGCGGTGACAGATGTAGAAAAAGGGAAGAATATTCGAGCGAATCTTATTTAAAGTAACGGGATAGTGCCATCTATCAATTCATGCTAGAACTAAAATAGCAATACGTGTAAAGAGCAAATGGATGTCGACCTAGGCCAAGATGATCATGATAGATGTCGCTTTACAATATTTAAGGTTTCTTATTTCTTAACACCATTATTGCAGCCTGTAGACGTCTACTGTAACGTGGTGCTTTGCAACCTAGTTTTCACCTCATTTTCCATTTATTTTTCGTCTAAATTCAAACATTTAATTTTGGAATTCATTCGTCACTCATACGTCATCTCGTCCATTTTGTTTTTCACCTTTCCTGTTTAACTTAGCCGAGACAGCCGAATCATTAAATTCTTAAAATCTTGTAATTTGGAGCTGAGTGCTAAGCTTTAAAAAATAGTAACTCGAAAAATAATCAATATTTCAAAAATCTAAAACGGCGTGGAACTAGACTGTGTTATGTAGGATATATGTATAGAAGCCATTAACTTTATTTATTATATCTCGCTAGTAGTTAAAGATGGAACAATTGCGAAAAGGTTTTCCGCAATAGTTCCATCTTTAACTACCAGCGTACACTTAAGTATAAAAAAAATTGGTTAGATTGTAAGATATTAAATGAAATATACTACTCGGCGGCTCTGAAGTAACGAAAATTACCGTAAACAGTATATTTGACGTAATTTTTGCCCCCACAGCTGCCAAAGGAAGAGCTCCCTAAGCTAGTGTCAGTGCTGTTGCGAAGGACGGGCGGCGCTAAGACCATCTACGCGATCCTCGCCCAGTTAGTGAGTGACGCTAGCAAATACTTAGTGGAGTTATCCAGCGCTTTCGATGAGATCAACTATGTGTACCGGTGAGATGTGATCCCTGTTTAGTTATTAGCTGAAATTTTTATAGTTATTTTGATGTATTTTAAACGAAATTTCAAAGCAAACAAAGTGCAAAAACTTAAGCTAAGCATTTTTTTTAACTTGTAGAAGTTTAGTGTCGGCGGGCGTGTGTCTCCGCAGTTTAGGTATGATCGGCCGATGCACCTTAAGTAGGGAACTAAACGTCTTAATAGAGAGGCGGTTTTTTTTTAATTGACCTATGCGTGATTCGAAAAATACGACGGATCAAGCTTCACCGGACTTTTAAGAGGCGGGAATCGGCGCGATATGCGATAGAAAGGGAGGCAGCTATTTCTCAGCTAGTGCCGGGACAAAAGTATGGGCCAGGTTATGTTTCTAAATTGACCTACCCTTTTGTCGCAAAATACACGCACCTATTGTTTTATTACCGTTTTAGACGAGTCCTACAATTTTTTATCTAAATTTTTATATGATTTCTGATTTACCATTTGATTACAAGGATGCCAATTATCAATCAATCTTAAGAGTTTATGGAATATTTACTTTATTAACCCCCGACGAAAAAGAGGGGTGTTATAAGTTTGACGTGTGTGTCTGTCTGTCTGTCTGTCTGTCTGTCTGTCTGTGGCATCGTAGCTCCTAAACGGATGCGCCGATTTTGATCTAGTTTTTTTTGTTTGCAAGGTGTCACAATCGAGAGTGTTCTTAGCTATGATCCAAGAAAATATCTTCAGCCATTTGAAGATCATCAGCTCTTTTCTAGTTGTTGAGAGAGTCAAGTAACGGTTTTGTGTCGGGGGTTATTAATTTTTTTATTAATTTAGTGTTATTAATTTGTTAATGTTGTTACAGCAAGTGGGCGGACCAAGAGGTGGCTCGCAACACGGCGGGGCAACCCCCGGACAGCAAGCCAGTGCACTACCGGGTGCTCGTCTCGCAAGCAGACATGTGCGCGCACGTGTTCATGCAACACGCCGACCACAAGTGCACCATGCAGGTAACACAACACAAATCACACATTTATTTGTAGGACATCACGACACAAAAGCGACAATGACAGAAAAAAAATACAATTAACTACATAACAAACTACACAACAGTCATGTTGTTATGTAAAGAAAGCTCTACCAAAAAATAAAAATCTCGCCTTAATGCGGAATTTATATACAGCTAATTTTATAATGGAAATTGTTGCCATAAACAATAAATATACAAGGCTTTCTGGCTTTATGAGTTGCAGCCGCTTGATTATTATTTGTCTAGATAAATAAATGAATGCCGACTCCTAGTTGTTAGCAAGTTATTAATACCTAAAACTTCTCACGTCGCCTTTACAACTATTTTACTAGATTGCGAATAAGTCATACATATAACTATGTGACCTAACAGCGGCCGCGTTATATCATAGTTACTAACGCTTTGTTTACTACTAAGTGGCATACATGTAGTTGTTTAGACAAATAAGTAACAGACGGCAGTAACATATATGCATAAAGCTGCGCGCTTCTAAATGGCCAAATCTGCAATCCCGAAATATAATACACAATCCTACTAATGGACGTCAACTGGCTGAAATGATGATGATGATGATCCTACTAATATTATAAACGCGAAAGTTTGTAAGAATGGATGTATGTTTGTTACTTTTTTACGCAAGAACTTCTGAATGGATTTTAATGAAACTTTACAATAATATATCTTATACATCAGAATAACACATAGGCTACTTTTTACCGCGGGAAAATACCTCATTCCCACGGGAAAATCAGTTAGCGCGGGCGGGTCGCTAGTAATGAATAAAATAATGGTTGCAGGTGGTGACAGCATACATCGCATCTCTGTCTCGTCACGACATGGTGGTGCAGCACCCCGTGGCCGAGCTGGCTGTCAGGAGCCTCGTCACGCAGGGCGCCATCGGACGACTCTTGTCACTCGGTAACCACAAGGGACAGTGGGGAATATAGGGAATAGGGCTAAACACTAGCAAAACATAATAATATACTGAGCTGTGGCCTTTTTAGCACTGTTTGACACACACGTTTTTTTTTATAATTGTTAGCTTGTCTTTCTGTTCATTTTTACTTTGTGTTATTGTTTTTTTTTATTACTGTAATATGTCAAACTTTGTTATTTTTTATCTTGTAATTATTATCTGGTTGTATTGTGTGTAAATTTTGCTAAATTTTTATCTATCTATCTATATGCATGTTTTTTATGAATGATATGAATTTAAATCTACATTGTTAACCGAATATGAAATTGTTTTTCAAAAATACACATTATTTTACGAGTTATATTATATTGATTTAAAGTGGTAAGTTGGAAAGAGATATCCGATAAGTTAAATGACTGATGATGACCGACTTTGAATGAATGAATGAATGATGAGTCACATCACATGTCCGCCATATCGACGGGGGAAAAGCAAATACTCCTATCTTCCATTTAGGTCTGTGTAAGACAGGATTATTTGCTTCTTCGCGGTCGATATTATTTTCATGAGAGAGACAGATATATTTAGCTTATAAATTGTATATCTCAGTATTTTTTTTGCCGATTTTGTTACTGTTTTCACTGTTGTTATTATAATGTGGGATATTTTTCATTTGAGTTCAGATCTTGTACATTTTTTTCCATGCATATTCCCTATTCTTACGGGAAATGTCGAGATAAAAACAAAGCCTATTTAGTTCGATCTCTGAGTGTGCAATAAACTTACGTATCCATTTTTCGGAAACTAAAAAAAATGTAAATCTCTTTGCCGTCCCATTTTTGAATCGTTCATGTTTTATCTGTGGTCTGTTATAAATCAATGATGTGAACTGTCAACGAATATCGTAATAATGATACACTAGCGACCCGCCCCGGCTTCGCACAGGAAAATGGTTATTGTGGGTTATCCCTAAGTATATTATGCATGTATTATACATATAAACATTCCTCTTGAATCACTCTATCTATTAAAAGAAACCGCTTCAAAATCCGTTGCGTAGTTTTAAAGATTTGAGCATACATAGGGATATAAGGACAGAGAAAGCGACTTTGTTTTATACTATGTAGTGATTTGGTTTTCCGTAGTCCGTCGCGGCTGCCTGGGCGACACGCGGCCGCTGGCGTGCCAGCTGCTGTCGCTGGGACACCTGCAGCCGGCCTGCGCACAGCTCGCACTCGACATGATGTGGCGGCTCAAGGCATACGATGTGAGTAATATATACTGTACCCCTACCATGAGTTGCTAACCTAAATAAACGCGCTCGATATGAACGCGATTTTGTATGAAATTGAAACTACGCCATCTTTTGACAGTTACCTGAAGTAAAATTTTTCCATACTAAATGCACGTTTACGTTGTCGATATCGAGTGCGTTTATTTTGGGTAGCAACTCATGGGTACTGGTCACATGTTCCCGTACAGTCCGTCGCAACGTGTTTAGTTAGCAGTGGACGACTTTCGTATGATATGAAATACTAATCAACTTAGAGTACACACGCGTGAGACGTAGATAGGAGATATTGGCAGCAAAATTTACGCGAATGAACTTAGGAGCTATTTTCAATTTTTAATAACTCATCATAAATTACGAAATTAGTTTGATGGTATTGCCATTGCCAGTACATGCGAATTTATATTTTAAATCTATATACATAGGAATATCAATATTGACAAAATTGCACTTAGGAGGTCATCGACATGAGAGCTTTTGGGTATAAAAAACGATCATGATGAAAGTTCAGTTGTGCAAGTCAAAAATAAATGCGGGCTATTATTAAATAAATATAGTATTAATTAATCCACTGCTTATAACTCGGCAATCCTGGGGTAGATTTTGATACCCTTCAGCATGTTTGATGACTACATTATACCTTTTCATCTCGTACGTATCTCATGGTCCACTTTTTTTGGCTCACTATCATTTCACGTAACAGCCTCCATGGTCGAGTGGTCAAAAGCTCGCCTGACGTTACGGAGCTTCCGGGTTTGAATCCTGGTGGGGACTAGTCGAACAAATAAATATCATTTTGTAAGACTTTCCTCACTTTGGTTAGGACATTGCAGGCTGAATCACCTGATTGTCTGAAGAAATATGATTCCGTGCTTCGGTGGGCACGTCAAGTTGTTAGTCCTGGCTACTATCTACGGATGTAGACGATGTAGTCGTTATGAAGCCTAACGGCCTGGCCACAGCTTCACGCCGCGGCGACCTGCGGCGCGAAACTTGTAAGGCGATACGATATGCATGCATGCATTTCACTTAATAATTAGAATCGTAACTTAAACCTAATTCAATTAATATTTTCAGGAGATAGTAGAAGTGTTACTAAGCTGGAACGATCCGGTGTCAGCGATCGGTGCCGCGAAGCAGGCCGGCGCGCACATATGGAGCTCCCTCCCGGCCAGGAAGCTGCTGGCGGCGGCGCAGGTCCACGCAATCGCGGACCACGACCCCGGGGCCTTCGCCGCCGCCTACCGCGCGCTCCGGGACCGGAACGACAGGATGAGGGGCGCTCCGCACTTTGTTAAAGGTATCTTTACCCCCACAAAAAGAGGGGTGTTTAGTTAGTTAGTCAAAGAGAAGATAAGCAACATGACAAGAGCTTACAAGGACAGAGTTGCAAATCACCAAAATAGACTGGCCCTTGAGCTTGGTGAACCTCTAAAAGTTAGACGCCTACATGAAAATGAAATATGTTTTATTCGAAGTAAGATTTTACAATCACTTTTCGACCAGGAGTACAAAGACTGCACACCTGGGACAATGCTCTACTTACGAGTAGTAACTCATTAAGGCGACCCAACAATGGAAGGGAACGCCTAAACCGCTATACTCATATCCAAACAACTGCTTATAGTCTGAGGACTGATCGCATGTTATGAAATCACAAAAAAAAGTTAGTTCAACAGGCTAATTTTCCACAACTCGACGTCAAAAGCGCCTATTTTGCGTGTAAGAGGGGTGTTATAATGGGAAGTTTTCCAAATTAAGAAGATAAACCTTACAAAACGGCTCAACAGATGGCACAAGTAAATAGTGAGATAATAAATACATATAGAAGTATTGGATTATAAAAAAAACATTCAAATTTATCAACTAATTATCCTAAAATTAATCTCTGTCAGAGTGGTCAGAACCACCAAGCTGTAAATAAACAAACATAATAAGAATCAGAAGTAAATAAATATACTTATCGAGTCAATTGTGAAATAATCTCACCCAACGCCAACTTGTGTTGAATTGAAGTATGATGATATTTTGAACCTTGGTTTGCTTTGTTTCAGGCGAACAATGCGACAGCTACGTTGAATATTACAAACAAATAACTTCTGATTAGAATACATAGCTTTTTTTTTTTTTTTCTTTTTTTTATAGCTTGACATACTATGTTTGACATGATCTGTGATCTTAAATTGTTATGTTATATTAATTAAATTTATGTTATGATGATAATATGTATGTCAGAGTAATGTTTATATAAAAAGTTAAGTTAAATCATATAATTTGTAACGAAAAAATATATTTTATGAGATTTACATAGGGTTTTATTGTATGTATCTCTGCCTCATTATAAAAAATCTACAATCACCTACTTATTTATTTTATACACATAACAAAAAAAACTCATCAAAGAAAACTGAACGTGAAGTAAATATGGAGTTCAAATCAATTTCTTATTGTATGGCGAAATCACAAAGTTGACATGCAAGCTGCTTTAATAAATAAAAATAAAAATAGCCTTTATTTCGTAACTTACAAAACTTACAAAACATTACAACATTTAGTTATTAGTTATAAATGATTATTCTAAAATGTCTTGTTTCCTAAGCTTCTGCAAGCTCGTTTGCCCTTGGGCAAAGGCCTCCTCCAATCTCCCCCACTCCTGCCTGTCCATGGCAACCCTACTCCACAGTTTCCCCGCGACTTGACTCAGGTCATCATCCCATCTTTTTTGGGGCCTGCCTCTCTTTCTATGCCCCTCTCTTAGGTACCACTGGGTGATCGACTTCGTCATTGTTAACTTTAAATAGGTACAATTCAAGGTCGCATCATAGATACTAAAAGCATAAATATTGAAAAAGATAAAAATAAGACTGGATATTATGTTGAAATAATATTTTATTGACCAGCAAAATATATTTTTACAAATTTATAAACAGTAACAATTTTAAATGCTTAAATTTAAAACAATTGCAATTGCTTGCCTGAGTTAAGAGTATAATAATAATAATAATAATAATTTTTCTTAAATCTACAAATGCACGACAGCACGGATAGATTTCCCAGTGTGCATGAGGTGGAATGCCTCATTAATTTCATGCAACTGAACATCATGGGTTACAAACTCGTCCAACATGAGTTTCTTGCTTAAATATTCATCAACAAGTTTTGGCACACTATCTCTACTTTTGTAGCCTCCAAAAGCTGTTCCCTTCCACGTACGGCCAGTGACAAGTTGGAATGGACGAGTGCTTATTTCTTCTCCAGAAGCTGCAACTCCAATGATTACTGAAACACCCCATCCTTTATGGCAGGCTTCTAAAGCAGCACGCATTGTATTGACATTACCGATGCATTCAAAGGTGTAATCCAAACCCCCATCAGTGAGGTCAACTAAAACTTGCTGAATGGGTTTTTCATGGTCTTTTGGGTTAACAAATTCATTGACACCAAATTTCTTGGCTACTTCAAACTTGTCAGGATTGATATCAACTCCAATGATGCGTTTTGCGCCAGCTGCCTTGCAGCCAAGAGCTACGGCAAGCCCGACTGCTCCTAAGCCAAAGATAGCACAATTGGAATCTTTCTCCACTTTAGCAGTGTTCAAGGCAGCACCATATCCAGTTGGCACGCCACAGCCGAGCAAGCAGACTTTATCCAACGGAGCAGCATCAGCAACTTTGCATAGAGAAACTTCTAGAACTACTGTGTATTCACTGAATGTTGAGCAGCCCATGAAATGATACAGTTCCTGTCCTTTACAACGGAAGCGGCGCGTACCATCAGGCATCACGCCCTGGCCTTGCGTAGTGCGCACTTTCTGGCACAAGTTGGTCTTGGGGTTGAGGCAGAACTTGCAAGTTTTGCACTGCGGCACGTACAAAGGCACAACATGGTCGCCGGGTTTAACAGTGGTGACGCCTTCGCCTACGCTTTCAACAATACCACCGCCTTCGTGACCTAAGATGACAGGAAACACGCCTTCTGGGTCCTTTCCGGAGAGGGTGTATGCGTCAGTATGGCAGACGCCGGTCGCGACGATTTTCACTCGGACTTCGCCGGCTTTTGGCGGGTCCACTTCGATCTCTTCTAAAGTAAGCGGCTTGCCGGCGTCCCAGGCCACGGCAGCCATGCACTTGATTACTTGGCCGGCAGTAGACATATCGAATTCAACAAAATGTGGGTGAAATTTACTTGCCGACTGACCCTGAACTGCCGAAATACGACGTGCGCGATAACGTGATGAATGTGTGATGTAATCAAACGAATTGAATGAAAAACAAGACAACGATTTACAGATTAACCTTGAACAATTTGTTCTTTCTTGAATTCTATTTCAATTCGATTACTTTTCGTAACCATTGATTGCTTGGTTGTGCTTCTCTAATACGTAAAATACACAAAAACAGCAACGTAAATAAAAATAATCGCCGCAACAACGCAAATTACGCAAACCAAACCACACACACACGAGAGAGACACACAGGACACACACGACGCACGCAATGTCATGCAAACGCAATGAATGATTTTTTCTTTTTTTAGTTTTCTTTCTCCCTTATGGGAAAGGCAAAGGGATCTAAGCCCATACAGCCTAGTCATTAGTAGTTTCTTGCATTATCCAAGTTTAATGTCTTCATCTTCAGTCATTATTTCTTCAGTTTCATTTTGTCATCTTTAATCATTTCTTGCATCCATGTTAAACGTCTTCAGTAGTTTCATTTCTTGTTACGGGATCATTGAAATGCAAGGGTGGGTGGTTCTTACATTCCAATGATACTGAAGTTTAACGCGGGGTATCAAACCAGAAACAGCTAACCACTCATTATTTCTCACTTTCATTCGATAGTTCTTCTTTAACAGCACTATCGCACTAATTCCACCATATTAACACCACAATTATTACCATGAAAAACTAATTTTAAAAAGGACGAAACAATGAACCCGCCATTTCCTCTCGATTCCCGCGTAAAACTCCGCAATGAAGAACGGATTACGGACGAGAAGGAGAAGACATGGATTTGACAGTTCTAGGGAAAAACATAATCGATCGACTATTTCACTGGCGACGAAGACAAAAAAAGGGACGCAGTTACGCGTTAGAATGAGATACAAATACACCGCGCTCACTCTTGCGCATAACTGCGTCCCTTTTCGTTTTGCACGACTTTATCGGTATTTCACTGGCGAGTGGCGAGTATAGATGGGCAACGTACCGGGTTTTAACCCTCATGAGAGTAATAATCCATTATTGCCCATTTTTGCCCGGGTTAAAACCCAAAAAGGTGGGCAAAAACTCAAATACACTAACAATGGTAATTCAAGTGTCTATTATTGCAATAAACATATGAATATACTCGAAAAGCATGGTTTAATTTTTAAAAATAGCCTACTCCACTTGTTACAAAGGTAACTGAAGAATCTGCACTAAATTATCCCTACTAATATTGTAAATTTATGCAAAAGGAACTGTGTCAGTCTGTTTGTTACGCTTTCACGCCAAAACCACTGAACCAATTTTGATGAAACTTGGTACAGAAACAGAATAGACCTTGGGGAAGGACAAAGGCTACCTTTTACCGCGGGAAAACACCTTTTTCCCACGGAAAAAATGATAGCGGAGGAGAAAAGTCTTCATGAAACTTGGCACAGAGATACAACGGACCTAGGGGATGGATATAGGCTGCCTTTTACCGCGGGAAAATATCTCATTCCCACGGGAAAATTAGTAGAGCGGGCAGATTATTTTGATAAAACTTGGTACAGAGATAGAATATAACTTTGGAATGATATAGGCTACCTTTTACCGCGGGAAAATACCTCATTCCTACGGGAAAAGCGGACCTGCGGGGCGGAAAGTTTTAATGAAACTTGGCACAGAAATAGTATAGAAAGACCTTGGGGATGGATAGCCAGTGTTCAGCAAAAAGTAATTGTTATTCGCTACCTTGAGTTGCAGTTACAAATTTTGAAAAGTAATTCAAATTCCTTTGATTCAGTTCTGTTTTTTTAATCCGCGATTTTCTTCGTTTTTCAATGGACTTAAGAAAGGTGCAAAATCCAAAGTATTTACTTTAACGCTCTGTAAAGATTTGTGGAAAAAAGGGTTAAATGATTAATATTGATAGATAGATAGATAGATAAATCGTTTATTGCATAAACTAACACACACACAAATACAAACAAGCAATAACATAGCATAACAGTAACAACAACAACATAATGGAAAGTTTTCCAGTGGCAAACTAAGGAGATAAAGAAAATCCTTACAAAATGGTTCAACAGATGGCATTAGTAAACAGTAGTGATGTAGTAAATATACCGAAGTATTGTATTATAAAAAAAAAAAACTCAAATTAATCAACTATCATCCTAAAATTAATCTCAGCTAGAACTATGTACCATCCGACAAAAATAAAATAAAAAAGAAGTCAGAAGGTTCATAATAAATCTCTCTGTTCTCACTATGTAACCAGCGCCATCCATGGAAATCTTAAAGAACGCTCGTTTTTGTTTCCCAATCTCAGCTGTTAGAAAACTTCCCATTAACAGGGAGAACAAACACAATGAAGGTTTCTAAATTATTAATAATCCCCTTATGTGCGGTGCAGTATGCAAAGGGCCCGGGCTCAGTGCGATTCACCCAAGAGGGCAGCACTGGTTTTCAGCCTTCGCCCAAAGAGGGGGTAACGCGGAGCAACATACTTACAATAATAAAAAATAAAAAGTTAAATATAGAAGACGTTATAAAAATAAAATGATTGTCATGATCTGCCTTTGATAATAAATGAGAATATATATATAAATATTTAACTAAAATAATAACTACCACAAATCATACATACCTGGACAAGATAAATAAAATAATAATAATATTAAAAAAGTTTAGTGAAATGTTATCCTTCACCAATACTACAAGGGAAGAAAGATAAAAAAAAAGAGAGAAAAAGTACATATTATAATAACAGTAGAAGGAAAGTATCATATAGTTTTTGCTTAAAAAGTACCCACTCACAAAAATTTAAAAAAAAATAAAGAAATAAAGATTCGCCCCATGGCAGCCGCTAGCTCAGGAATCTTGTTGGAATTCCACATTTCTGTTCGTCGATCAAGTGCAGTTTGTAATGTTTTTTAAAAGTTACTAACGTAGTGATATTCCTAATTGGAGGTGGTAAGTCATTCCAACATTTAGTAGCCTGAAAGCGAAAGCTGCCACGGAAAGCAATCGAACGGTGCAAATTTTGCACAAACGGTTGGCGCGTAGTTCTAGTACCAAATCGAGCATGTAAAGGTGATATCTCCAATTTATCGAAAAGGTACTTAGGCTTTTGGCCTTTTATTACATCGAAAACAAGACTAGCGAGGTGTAGTTTTCTTCGAGATTCCATGCTCAAAACACCCGCTTTATTCAGATAAGGAGATATGTGACTTCGAGGTGGAACAGAATAGCAGAACCTACAGCAAGCATTTTGCACTCTCTGTATTAACTTCTGTGTTCTAGCTAGCAAGCGAGGACCGAAGACTATATCACCGTAATTAAGTCGGGAGAGGATCAACGCTTCACAAAGATTAAGTCGAGTTTTTTCGCTAAGGAGGTTACGTATTCCATAAAGTACTTTTAATCTATACATACAGCTTTTAACCAGACCCAAGACATGCGATTCAAAGCGCAGATGAGTGTCGAATTTGATGCCCAAATTTCGAGCCTCTTCGACATACTCAACCATCTGCCCGTTAATTTGTACCACCGGACTGAGGGCCAAGACCTTATTAATCACATTCTTTGTCCCAAATACCATACACTTCGACTTAGTAGGATTGAGAAGAAGAGCATTTTTACATGACCAGTCTGCAACCCTGCTCAGATCACTGTTCAAGGCATCTACGGCCTTAAGAATACCCCCAGGAACATCGGATACATACAACTGTAGATCATCCGCATAACTATGATATTTACAATGCTGAATTACTGCTACAAGATCGGCACAGTATATAATAAATAGCAATGGTCCCAGAATTGATCCTTGAGGTACTCCCCGCACAATAGGCTTAGGATCTGAGAGAATGCTCCTGCCATCCTCCTTCACGATTTTGACTGATTGTTGACGCTGACTGAGATAGCTGTCAAACCAATTGATCGCCAAATCGTCACATCCATAATACCTCAACTTTTCCAATAGAAGTGCAATATTTATACTATCAAACGCGCGTGAAAAGTCAAGTAGTGTTAAGACAGTCCCACATCCCTGATCTTGCGCAACTAGAATGTTGTCCACTACATCTAACAATGCAGTGCTTGTGCCCCGACCCTTTCTAAAACCCGACTGGTGAGATGGCAGGATACTATTATCTTCAACGTATTTGCTTAGTTGTGTATGGATTGCCCTTTCCACAATTTTTGAGAAGAACTGAAGGATGCTTATAGGCCTGAGGTGGTTAAGCTCAGTAGGGTTATCTACTTTCGGGAGGGGTGTTACGAGGGCTTCTTTCCATCGCAAAGGAACGCTACCAGTCTCAATTGACTTATTAATAATGGCAGTTATTACTTTCAGTGTGCGCGGTAGTGTCAAAATAATCATGTCTCTACTCACACCATCGCTACCAACAGCATTTGAAGTCAGTGAGACAATAATGTTATATACGTCTTTTTCACTTACTGGCTTGAGTGTAAATTTCATGCCCCCGAAACGATTAGCACTAAAATACGCAAATTGTGACAGCGGTATATCATTACTACAGGGAATATTTAAAAAGTGGTCGTTAATTGCATTAGCGTCATTAAAACATTCAGGAAGGCTATCATTACGACTAAGATCAACCAGAATTTTTTCCTTCATATTCCTCCAGAATGCCTTACCATTAGCTAGTTGCGTATTAACATGATGGTCGAAGTATGCCCTTTTTTCATTGTAAATGCTAGTCTCCACAAACTTTTTAAGCTCCTTCCAAGATTGTTTGTCAGCGTACGATTTAGAATCACGGAATTTTTTGTGTGCTTCATTGCGCAATTCTATCATAATTCGGATATTATCAGTGATCCAAGGTAGCGTATCACAGTATTTCCTTTTTATTGTCTTAGTTGGGGCATGTTTATCATAGAGTGATATTATCCTGGAATAAAAATTTTCGACCATTACGTCAACTGTGGGGTCTGACAAAATGGATTCCCAGTCCATCAAATTTAAGTCATAGTTAAAACTATTCAAATTCATGCTCTTAATTGGTCTATATGTTAAAGTCCTAGGAGGTATCCTGGACTTCTTAATTGAGACTGTGACATTAACCATCGCGTGTCCAAAAGCACCCGTTATATTTGAGACATTTACCTCGCGAACTGGAGCGTCAGTACAAACAACGTCAATCAATGTAGCCGTGTCAATAGTAAAATGAGTTGGTTCAGTCACAACCTGCCTAAGCTCCATGTAGGTCAAAAACTGCTGAAACTTAACCGCGCTACTGTGTGAGTGTGCTAACAAATTTATATTGAAGTCACCCAGTAAGATTATGTGCTTATAAGCTGAAAAGGACGCAACGGATTCCGTTAATGCATCAATAAATTTATCAACGTTAATCCATTGTGGGCGATACGCTGTACCAATAATTACACGTTGCCCATTCAACTTTGTGGAAACCCACATTTGTTCAATATCCGCTACGGGATAAGTTTCATAGCGAACACGTATATCGCGATTGATGTAAAAACCGACCCCCCCGCCTCGCCCACCGCGCATGTGCCCCGGCCTCGGGGTGCAGCGCAGTCGATATCCGGGCACGGCCGGCGCGCGCGCCTCTTGTCCCGCGGGCAGCCAAGTTTCATTAATTGCAACAATATCTGGATTGTACTTAGACATTGCGAGCAGAAAATCGTCATGGCCAGTACCTAGTGACCCGGCGTTGTATAGTGCCAATTTTAAGTACCTAGTAGTGTCCATTATAATATATAAACAATCGAACATAATATAACAATGCTATAAAATAACCAGTTTCACTGCAAAGTTGGGGAGGGGTCCGAAGGTGAGTAATTCTTCCATGACTTGAGTTAGTAAGCGTAATAATAATTACATAAAAGTAGTTATACAATATAATATACGTCTGGTATTGTAGTTGTAAAAATATTGAAAAATCTATCAGAAACAATTCAAAGCAGTTTATGTACCTGGAATTAGACTTCCCAAGTTTAGAATTAAGACAATAAAAGCATTTATGAATGTTATTATTTTGCAGGGGGCCTCGACCTGCGCCCTTGCACACTGCAACCACACATTGGGCAAATAGACTCGAGCAACTTAACAATATCAAATAAGCAATCACAAGACGGAAATAGAATACAATGGTATGTATAACACAATTTTTATAAAGTGAACTTATCAACAAGACATCGCAAGTTGTATTATAACCATGACTATGACACACTCCGTTCGTAATCTAAACACACTCAATATTACATAATTTGTGCACATAAGTAAAAACAATATCAAATGTAAAAATCTGTTTTAGGTGTGTGAGGATACACAGTGATGATATGTGACTATTGAAGCAATATAATAGAAGCAATAACATTAGAAACGAGCCGAACATTTGCACTCGCTCGACCTCATAAGAAAAGGTATTTTTTATTTTACAATATTTAAGAACAATATTTGTATTGGTAATAATTAATAACACCAGAATAATAACGGCTATGTTAATGGTTTCCAGAGGACCCAACGGACTGCACGCCAAAAACTCGAGCCAGATCCATCTCAGTACGCAGGCGATGGCGCGGCGCCTCCTTCCCTGGGTGCTGACGCGCAAAAATTTTGCCGTCCCTCGTCCAGACGAATCGCCAGCCAAGGCTATCGGCAATCTCCCGCGCGCGCCTGAACAGATGGCGATTGGTGCGAGTCAACCTCTCATTGACATAAAATTTGCGAGGTGGTCCAGGCAAACCGGTGTCCTCGGTAGTGGCCCCTCGACGCACACGAGCCTCCTGCAGCAGCCTATCGCGGGTGGCACGTCGTACCAGCCGGACGACAATCGGGCGTGGACGTCGCGCGGGCCCGACCTCCACCCGGCTCGGCATGGGCCCCACGCGCGTCGCGCACACCACGTCCTGCTCAGCAAGTTGGATCCCCAGCTTTCTTGCCAACGTCATCGCGATATGCTGTAAGTTTTCCTCCTTCACTTCCGGTATACAAGAAATTTCTACATCGTTAGACAGCAGCTCCTGTTCCCGGTCATTTAAATCTGTTTTAAGTAAACTTATGGTCTCGAATAGTTTTTTACTTTCATTATCAGTATTCATCTCATTACCCATGTTGCTTTCAAGCTTATTGACCCGTTCACACAATTCATTAAGCCGCTTCTCATTGCTGTCAACCTTCACGATAAGACCCGACAATGATTCCTGAAAAGCTTCGATTTGCACTCTCATCGCTTTCATCTCCTTCCTGAACCCGCTGAACTCCTGTATTTGCTCTTCATTGCGGAGTCGCGACGCCCGCATTTCTTCCCTGAAAGCTTTTATTTCTGATACAAGCGCACGCAAGTTTATATCCTCACCCCTTTTTTCCAAAACAGGGGCGCATTTTTCAGGAGATGAATCATACGATACCATTGTTGAGGCGCCACGGCGTTTACAGTTAACATTGGAGTCATCATCAACGCCTCGCACCGGCGTGTTAATGTTACCAGACTTTGGCTCATTACGCTTACAATTACCACATTTCCAATTAGCATTCTCCTTTTCTGTACTGTAAAACCGATGAGCTGGTACATTTGCACATAAGAGGTCATAGCGTTCATTGCATTTATAACAACACATATACTCCTCATTTTCAATATCCGTCATACATCCAGCACAAACAATTTTAGTGGCCATGGTAGTTAGATATTAGTTTTTGTTTTAATAAACAAAAATATGCAGAAAGAAAAATTAATAAAAAAAATATATATATAAATGTAAAGTTTATTATTTAAACGGGTCCCGAACCAGCACTCATTGACTTATCACAGTTTTATATCAAACGCTGTCACCACTGAGCCAAATCGTCCGTCTGCAGTAGGTTTAAAAAAGTAAACCCCTTTGTGGAACTAACGCACATCACACAAACAGTGATCGGTCGTTGAACCGGTTGTCGAGTCAATGAACTCACGTACAAGGTCGTGCACAATGTCAATCACTGTAACGTTTTTACGCAAATCAATTTGCCACTTTAGAACGATAACACACAATAATTACACTATTATAATATGTTTATTTTAAGGTTAAAACTATGCGGAAATTATGGTGTAAAGTATAACCAATAAAACGTACGTTTTACACAAAAAAATATTTTTTAAAGGCAGAGAGTAATCGGACACGTCTGACTTCAAATTCGCGCCCCGCGCACCTCATATTATATATTGATCAAAGAGATTTAATTATAGTTCGTGTAGATTTGAACAATTTTTTGTTTTTAGCCTGAAAAATGACAAATGACGAATCTAAGGTCAACATGTGAAAAAATTACCGCCATTTCGATTGTTTTTGTTTTTTAACGGATTGCTTTCAAAGTCGATATCTAGGGCTCCCAGTGGTGTCCAATGACGAATCAGAGGTCAAAATTGGAAAAAATGGCCGCCATTTTGAATTCATTTATTTCTGAACGGATTGTTTTCAAAATTTATATCTAGGGTCCCCAGTGGTGTCACATGACGAACCTGAGGTCAAAATTGGATAAAATGGCCGCCATTTTGAACTTTTTTGTTTCTGAACGGATTGCTTTCAAAATTGATATCTAGGGTCGCCAGTGGTGCCGATGACGAATCTGAGGTCGACATTAGAAAAAATGGCCACCATTTTGAATTCATTTATTTCTGAACGGATTGCTTTCAAAATTGATATCTAGGATCTCTGTCACCAGTGGTGACCGATGACGAATCTGAGGTCCAAATTGGAAAAAAATGGCCGCCATTTCGAACTTCTTTGTTTCTGAACGGATTGTTTTCAAAATTGACACCAAGGGTCCCCAGTAGTGTCACATGATGAATCAGAGATCAAATTGGAAAAAATGGCCGCCATTTTGAATTCATTAATTTCTGAACGGATTGTTTTCAAAATTGATATCTAGGGTCCCCAGTAGTGTCACATGAAGAACCTGAGGTCAAAATTGGATAAAATGGCCGCCATTTTGAACTTTTTTGTTTCTGAACGGATTGCTTTCAAAATTGATATCTAGGGTCGCCAGTGGTGCCGATGACGAATCTGAGGTCAACATTAGAAAAAATGGCCGCCATTTTGAAATCATTTATTTCTGTACGGATTGCTTTCAAAATTGATATCTAGGATCTCCGTCACCAGTGGTGACCGATGACGAATCTGAGGTCCAAATTGGAAAAAAATGGCCGCCATTTCGAACTTCTTTGTTTCTGAACGAATTGTTTTCAAAATTGACACCAAGGGTCCCCAGTAGTGTCACATGATGAATCAGAGGTCAAAATTGGAAAAAATGGCCGCCATTTTGAATTCATTTATTTCTGAACGGATTGTATACAAAACAAAAAAAGTTTAAAAAGGCGGCCATTTTTTTCCAATTTTGACCTTAGATTCGTCATCAGTCACCACTGGGGACCCTAGATATCAATTTTGAAAGCAATCCATTCAGAAACAAAAAAGTTCAAAATGGCGGCCATTTTTTTCAAATTTTGCCCTTAGATTCGTCATAAGTCACCACTGGGGACCCTAGATAGATATCAATTTTGAAAGTAATTCATTCAGAAACAAAAAGTTCAAAATGGCGGCCATTTTTTTCAAATTTTGACCTTAGATTCGTCATCAGTCACCACTGGGGACCCTAAATATCAATTTTGAAAGCAATCCATTCAGAAACTAAAAAGTTAAAAATGGCGGCCATTTTTTTTAATTTTGACCTCAGATTTGTCATTGGAGACCACTGGGGGCCCAAGATATCAATTTTGAAAGCAATCCGTTTAGAAACAAAAAAGTTTAAAATGGCGGCCATTTTTTCCAATTTTGACCTCAGATTCGTCTTTGGACACCACTCTGGCTGGGCAAAATGAGGGTATCTTGTCCTCTCCCCCCTCAAAATCTTTCCCACCTGATTATTAGTAATTTATTAGGTAATTATTGTTTTGTGACAATCATAACTTTCCCAAAGCGCTACAATTTATTGGGAATGAAGTCTTTCCCGTGGTAAAAGGTAGCATTTATGTCCTTCCCTAAGGTCTATTCTAATTCTGTGCCATGTTTCACAAAAACTTTCCGCTTGCGCTTCCATTTTTCCCGAGGGAATGAGGTATTTTTTAGCCGTGTAAGGTAGCCTTTATCCATCCCCAAGGTCTATTCTAGCTATCTCTATGCCAAGTTTCATCAAATTTTTTCGAGTGCGCAACTATTTTTCCCGTGGGAATGTTTTTTTTCCTGCGGTAAAAGGTAACCTATATCCATCCCAAGATTTATTCTATTTCTGTGCCAAGTTCCATCAAAACTTTTACGCACCTCAGCTCCGCTTTTCCCGTGGGAATTAGGTATTTTTCCGCGGTAAAAGTAAGCCTATGTCCTTTCCCAAGGTCTATTCTATCTCTGTACCAAGTTCCATCAAAGTAACTTAGCCCTAAACTGAGTATCATTGATATCTGCCCATAAACGAAAAACATGAAAATAATCTTCGAATTTAACATTGAACTTTTCAATTTGAAGCGGCGCTAAACTGATGCCGAATTTGTATGTGTGACTAATTATCATAAATTAACAAATTCGAATGTTTTTTTCTTTATTTTTCACATTTCTGAGTTTTTGCCCACCAAAAAAGTGGATAATGGGTTATTACTGGTACGTTTGGGTTTTAACCCAGTTATAACCCGGGCGGAATGAAACGGGCAAAAACCATTGCCCATCTCTAGTGGCGAGGCGACTGGCGACGGAGAGGACTCTATCACTCTAGCCCAAGGATTAAAGTACTACATCCTTGCTCTAGCCACACACAGAATACCAAATAGTAGTCCCTAGAAATATTTGTGATTGTGTCGGCGCGGCGTGTCGGCTTCGGCTGGCTGTGTGTTTTTGGTTTTTGTTGATGTCATGTCATGTCAATACTTTATTTCTGTCTGTTATATTCTGACTGAAATCTGAAATCTATGTAATAATTGCATTTGGTCATTAAAATGGCTAAACTACATAACTATCATGTATTGTGCCCATTAATCGACCAGAAGAGTTTCTTCGGAGTTTCTCAAGATAAAAATGAGGAAGATGTGATTGTAACTTTGGGACGAAATGTTGTTAACAAGTATAGGGTAAGAGGTGTTTATTAGCTTTTTAGACAAATTTCTTAAATATCTGGAGGCAGATATGAACACTATTTACGATGGAGAGCTTAGTATAGTCACTAAGTAATTTTTGGAACATGTGTTTTGAGGTTATGTGTTGCAGTACACTTCTAGAATTTAACATCCGCGTTCTTCAGCTTTCAGATCAAAAACAAATAGGGGGCTGGACGTCACGAGACCATATCACATCTGCGGTCATATATGACAATGATCAGGAGAGTTATGTTGGTGTATTTAACAACAATACTATCAAAATGTGGAAGGAAGATGCTGAAAATCTTGATAAACTGAAAAAGTATAAGGTAAACTACAAAATAATCTTTGTTGGTTAACAGATTAAATATCAATCTAATAAACTAAAAGCTAAAGCCCTAATCTTCTTTCTATTTCTTGCCTGCTTATTGCTATTTACTACTAGTAAGTACCTTGCATGGCTGGCTACAGTGGCTACCCCTAAATTAATTGTAACTAGGACTTTCTTAAGGCAATTTGTTTTTATTACAGTTCCCAATAAATATATTGAAACTTCTACGAAGAAACCCAAAAACATCTCTTATCATCTTTACAAATGGCAACTGTGCAGCATTACCATATGCAATTGACAATAGAAAGACATATGAAAGCAAATCATTCATCAAGGACTCTGAAACTATTGTTGAAACAGCTTGCTACACTGATAATGGGATAGATTACATTTGTTACATTATAAAAAACAAAAAAGACAATTATGAGGTAGTTAGCTGCTCAATCAGAGAAGAACTGGGTGATATGGATCGGTCAAAATTAAACCGCATTAAAGTTTCCAGACCGGAGGATGTGTATGTTGTTGGAGAACTTATTTGTACTGTAGACAAGTTTCCCACTGTTTACATTCTCTGTAAGTTGATCACTTTTTCCCATTATCACAAACCTTAATCATAATTTTTGAGTCTATAGGTAATATATAAATAATAATGTCTTTATTTTCAGGGAGTGATTCCAAAATGACAGCGTATGATTTAACAAAAAAAACATGGAAGACTATAGCAACAGTACCCTGGATATCCACATTTTCGCATGTGTCTATGGCATGGATGGGGAAGAACCAAATTGTCCTTATTGGCAGCAACACTGAACAAGACGGTGCCATCATGGTTGCTTACAATGTAAGCCTTGGTGTTGGCTCCTGTAAATATCCTATGAAAATGTACTCTGAAGGAGCCAAACTATATTGCTTCAATAACAGAATAATACTTGAAGCACCAAATCATATTGGTATGCTACCTTATGTATTAGAGACAAAGAGAAATCTATCAAGCTTACTAGGTTCTCATGAGATTGTCCAAGATGAAAACACCGAGATTGCAAGTTGGGATACAGATGTGAAACCTGAATTCAAAGTATCAAAGGAAATTGAAGAACACATGAAGCATGGTGTCACAGAGAGAACTATTTGTTCACAAGTTGTATCACCACTGTTAGAAAAGAAAGATGCCAGAAAGGTGCTTGCAATACTAAAAGAGTTCAAAGATGTACCTGAATCAGTTTTAGTTCAATTATTGAATTACACAATCAAATTGATCAATCCTGTTGATGTTGATGTAACAGATCATGATATGTTCACGACATTCTGCTCGGAAAAAGAAGCACAAGAGGATGACTGCTTGAAACTACTAAATTACATATTCGAAATTACATTCAGTGATGCTTTATTGATCCCATATTTAAGAAATGGATTGCAACTAAATGACAGTTTATTCCTGTTAACATACATTTCTTATCTACTTGTGGATTCACAAGTTTCAATATGTGCTGACTATGAAAGCAAGGTGTTGGACTGGTGTTCTTTACTAATGGATGCTTTCTATCAGCAGTATTTAATGACTAAAGACACTAAAGTGACTCATGCCATACAAAACACATTGAATGTTGTTGTAAACCTCATAAATCAGGTTAATAAAATTGATGTTACTATGGCAAAACTGAATAAATTCCTGTGTGGTAGTGATACATCTACTGAAGATACTGCCTCTTATACTATTGAATTAATGAATATATAGTTTTAAGTACTGTAATATTTTTTTTTTATATGCAGACATACCCAACTCAATACTCTGACTAGATATGCATGACCAATAATGGCTATCTCCTATGTGCATACTCCTACTAACATATAGAACTATAGAAATATTTATATTTACAAAAAAAAGGGTTTACTTTAATCAATAGTTTTTTTAATAGCAGCTCTAGCAAATTGGACAACCATTGGTTTTTCTTTCAAAAGATATCCATTAGTCTCATTTAGAGCATTTTCAGCTAAACTTACAGCAGGAAAGGTAACAAAAGCTTGCCCCTTCATTCTTCCTTCTTGCATTACTCTTACATCAAAACCATTTTGTTCTTCTTCACTTAAATTCTCAATATAACGCTTGTATATCCTTTGTAGATCCTGTTCTGTGACTGTTTTAGCTAAATTCTTAATATATAACCTCATGGAAGGTTGGCCTGGATGGTAGTTCTTGAATACTGGCAATACTTTCATATCACGGTAGGAAATTCTGTTACGCAAGAGTTCTTTTTTGGTAATAGTAGGTTGTTCTGGAACTGGTGCCTCTTCAACTTGTTCCGGTTGTACTTCTTTGTCAAACTTTCCTAATTCTCCAACTACTTCTGGCTCTTCACTCAGTTTTTGTTGTAAAGCATCCTGATGGACCACAACAGAAATCTTCTTTTCTTGCACTGGTGTCACCGTATCAAATACATCCTCTTGATTAATAGGAACTTTACGTACTTTGGGTAATGTTGCTGTAGATAATACAGCTGCTAGTGTTTTCACTGGCACTGCTAGTTTTCTTTTCCGTTTGAATGTAGGTGCTGCTTGGATTGTTTTTTCTGTCTCTTCACTTGACATTTCCGATTCGTCACTTTCTGGAGGAGGAGGAATAGGTACAGACACTAAATCTAAAAAATAGTGCCCAAATGTCTCCTTAAAAAATTTCAAGGCTGGCTCATTTTGATTAAAGGGTGTATCTAGACACATTTTATTCATCAAATGTACCGCCTGTATGTAAAAAGGTTTGTGATTGAAAAGAGCATGTATTATATTAATGGCAATACTTGAAGTTATATCAGGATACTTATATTTTATGTTAGGCGAAGGTGGCTGATAAAAGTCTACAGAAGGATTCCAGGCATTAAGTACTTTGAGAAAATCTTGAATATGTTTAGTAGTCATTGAACTCAGTTGAGCATCTTGATTTTTTAACACTGGTTCTTTTTCTGATGAATATTCAACAACTAACCTTCTCTGTGCAATTTCCAATTGGTGTAGCCGCAATAAAGAAGCCTTTGCTTTGTCGTTGCTCGAAAATGAAGCGAATACATAATTACGCTTCTTCGGAGTCTCCCAAACTTTTTCAGCTCCAAAGTGTTTAAGAAGCTGCTCTTTCTCTTGAAATGAAAGAGCCTGGGGTAGGTGGCGAATTATTAAAACATTCGACATAACTAATGCTTTGCACAATCAATATGGCTTTTGGAGCTAGCGGTCGTATTATTCAACTTTGAATCAAAGTAGATTTATTTGAGATTGAGAATTGAGAATTGAGATTTTTTTTTTTTTTTTTTTTTTTGTTTCTTTCTCCCTTATGGGAAAGGCAAAGGGATCTAAGCCCATACAGCCTAGTCATTAGTAGATTCTTGCATTATCCAAGTTTAATGTCTTCATCATTATTTCTTCAGTTTCATTTCGTCGTCTTTAGTCATTTCTTGTATCAATGTTAAACGTCTTCAGTAGTTTCATTTCTTGTTACGGGATCATTGAAATGCAAGGGTGGTTCACATTCCAATGATACTGAAGTTTAACGCGGGGTATCAAACCAGAAACAGCTAACCACTCATTATTTCTCACTTTCATTGAATAGTTCTTCTTTAACGGCACATCGCACTAATTCCACCATATTAACACTTGAGATTTTTGTGTTTTTGTTTACTTTGATTTATTTTTTATTTTGACTGACAGAATGAAAAATATGGGAAAGGCTCATAGTTCAAAGCCCATACAGCCTAGTCTTTTGTAAGTTTAATTTCTAGTCACGCACGCACGTCACGCCAAGGTCACGCAACGCACGCACGCACGGGACGTGCACGTGACGAGCTCGTGAATTCACGGGATCATTGAAATGCAATGCTCCCCCCTACTATGTAAGTAGCGACAGGCTCGAGAAGCTGTCAAACGCGACATTAGAGCCATAGCAGTTCTGTCAATATGTATGTTCCTTTTGACAGCTTCTCGAGCCTGTCGCTACTTACATACATATTTAGTAGGCCTACTGCTCAAGTATATAACCAAACTAAATAACTAACCACCCATTAAGCCCATTATTCATTGATAATTCATGAAAAACTTATTTTAAAAAGGACGAAACAAATAAACGTGGCGCCCCCAGAGCAGGATTTTCATTTATTTTTGGTCAGGCTTCAAAGTACCTACCTAGCTTTTTAACATAGAAAAAAATCTCATTCTAAGCTACTTAAATTCATAAGAACATGTATGCTCAACACATCAACTTTTTTTAAATGTATTTTTATTTCATTATTTATATATTTTGTTAAATATTAAGTAGGTACTTTATAATGTAGTCAATTTATTCAAGTTTTATTTTAGTATTCATGTTATTTTATTACAGAGATGAAAAAAAAAATACTTAAAATTAATTTGCTTTTATTTAGCAAAATATAACTTTGAATTTCACTGCTTATCACTAATACTTAAACTAAGAGTCTTTCAATTTCTTGATGAATGCCTTGGATCTGTGGCTTAAGCTGCGATCCCTCGTTAATAGTTATGGAGCAAGCAATGATTGGACGAGAGACACCGCAAGCTCTTCCTAAGGCTTGCTTGGACCTTACAAACACATAAGGGACATTTTTGTCTTCGCAAAGAATAGGAATGTGTAAAACAATCTCTAGGGGCTCAGCGTCGGCAGCCATCACTACGAACTCCGAAAGACCTCGGTTGAGAGTCTTCGTGGCTTCGTTCGCACCTTTTCTAAGTTGCTTGTAGTTGGTCGCTTGCTGAACCAAGTTGAGGATCTTAGCGGTTAACGCTGCGTCGGCCAGCGGGTACGCTTTAGGATTCACGGCTTCATTTTCACCCTGAAATTGACAAAGTTTGGCGTAAAGCAAATTACGGAAGAGACCACACGGGCGGCATAACCTACAAAACACGTGTCGTTTTTTTCTACGTAGATTTACATTCATTCGGCAGAAAAGTACACACTTTTAAGTAAAAAAAGTCTCTTTTTATTAATTCAAAGTTATTTATATTAAAAACATTAGTTTTATAGGCAAATTAACATACACTTACCATGTTCGATATTGGTCTTTTGTTTTTTACAGATTCCTTGAATTTCTATCCTCTCAGCGATCACTCGCTTCACTGAGGCAGATTATATACTATTTTAAGACACACAAATTATGTATTCAGTTTAAAGTATTGGATAAAATAGCAATAACACAAATTAACACAATACGCCCGCGCCGCGCCGCTTGCTGCTTTTTTTTTTTTTTTTTAGTTTCTTTCTTCCTTATGGGAAAGGCAAAGGGATCTAAGCCCATACAGCCTAGTCTTTAGTAGTTTCTCGCATTATCCAAGTTTAATGTCTTCATGTTGAGTCATTATTTCTTCAGTTTCATTTCGTCGTCTTTAGTCATTTCATTTCTTGCATCCATGTTAAACGTCTTCAGTAGTTTCATTTCTTGTTACGGGATCATTGAAATGCAAGGGTGGTTCTTACATTCCAATGATACTGAAGTTTAACGCGGGGTATCAAACCAGAAACAGCTAACCACTCATTATTTCTCACTTTCATTGAATAGTTCTTCTTTAACGGCACATTATCGCACTAATTCCACCATATTAACACCACAAATACCATGAAAAACTAATTTTAAAAATGACGAAACAATGAACCCGCCATTTCCTCTCGATTCCCGCGTAAAACTCCCGCCGCTTGCTGCTTGCTTTTTTTTTAGTTTCTTTCTCCCTTATGGGAAAGGCAAAGGGATCTAAGTCCATACAGCCTAGTCTTTAGTAGTTTCTTGCATTAGGTATCCAAGTTTAATGTCTTCATTTTCAGTCATTCATCTCAATTCCCGCGTAAAAACCGCTTGCTCAGTGTTGCCAACCCGAATTTTAGAAAAGTAGTAGATTATGTGCCAAAAGTTGGTAGAAGCACCGTATGTAGTGTATGTAACTCGGTGTCATTTTGGCGCGCTTCGAAATCTCTGGTTACTTCGGGCTGCAATTGCAACCACCCACACCCACAAGCCACAACAGTCAGAGGTGTAGCGCGCTCCTTCAAACGAGCGTAAAATAGCTATTTAAATATTTTTTGCGCGATTTAGAGAAACAAATAATAAAACAATGCCAAATTACAGGAGATATTGTTCTGTGTATGGATGTTTATATTCATCAAGAAATAAACCAGGATACTCATTTTTTAAATTACCAAGTGAGTCTGTAAATTTAAGATTTATTGTTTACAATTTGTGTATTAGTGTTTTGAGGTTTTTTTAAACGTAGTAACTGGTAAATAAGAATGTACCTACCCACTTCTAGTAGTACAGGTACCTATTTATTAAAGTAATCGGAGTCAGAGGTACATATTTCTCTTCTGTGGATAAAGCGCGAGAGATTGAAATATTGTGTTTATTTCGATGCTGTTATATTCAAAGTAAATCATTTTATATTGTTCCGTGTATGGACACGGAACAATATCGCACAATATCGCCTGTAATTTGGCATTGCTTTATTATTTGTTTCTCTAAATCGCACAAAAAATATTTAAATAGCTGCTATTTAACGCCCGTTTGAAAGAGCGCGCTACAGGCCTACACCCCTGACTGTTGTGGGTGGTTGCATTGCAGCCCGAAGTAACCAGAGATTACGAAGCGCGCCAAAATGAAACTTTTGTATGGAGTTACACTACGGTATACGGTGCTTATCATGAAGGAAAAAAAAATTCCACGCCCATAAAATTAATTTGGGCGCGTAAAATTTTTTCTTCCTTCATGGTGCTTATAGGTACTGTGACATGGTCCAAGACAGAATGAATGAATGAAATGTCAATTTACCTTTTCTTTGGACCATTTTTTAGGAAAGGCAGACGCTTCATAAGCAATGGAGCCGTCGTCTAACAAAAATAAATGGGGGAAACATTTTATGTAGCAATTTCTATTAATTTCCATTTGAGAAATATGATGTAGAATAGAATGCATTTTACAACTTAATATTATAATATGCCAATACGCAGAAACACAGAATAAAACTTTTGTCCATAGCACTGCTACTATGAAGCTAAGGCTTCACATACTTATACTAGTTAGGTAAATTAGGTTTTCTGAAATTCTGTTGATTGTTCTGATTCTGGTTTGACAGGAATGCTAAGTGCCCCTTTGGGCACTTATTAGCGTAGTGTCCTTTTGTTCCACATTTAAAGCATGTGACTTCTTCAAGGGGTTTGTGCATCATGCGTGGTAAACGTGGCCCTTGGTGGTTTTGGGTATTCCCTTCCTCATGATTATCATTACTGTTATTATTATTTGCAGGCTTCACATAACCAAGGGCTCGATATCTTGCTTCCTCCTGCTTTTGAGCTGCTTCTCTTTGCTGGAATATAAAATAAAACTTTAGTATGCTTTAGATGTAGTAGATGAATTTAATACTAATTATTCTATTATTTCACAGCTAATAATTTTAACAATTTAAATCATGAACAGGACAAAGAATTTGCACCGTGGGTAGTATGCTACTACTAAATGCATGAGAAAATTTATAATGATTGGTGTGATACAGATGTTTCTTTACTTCCATGAATACTGACCTCTTGAGGGATCTTATTGCAGTTAGGAGCTTTATGCCCCACTTCACTGCAATAATGACAAACAGGCAGTCTCTTAGTATCTTTAGTTTGCTCAGGGGGTGCAGGCAACTCAAACCTAGGATGCATGTATTTGCAATTTGGACCATCAGGGCAGAAACCAGAGAGATAGTTTATGCAGAACACCCTTCGGACATGCCGGTGGCGACAATGCGGACCATGTCTGCAAAAGCCTCGGTCATACCTGGAATGAGAAAAGTTGAAATGTTGTAGTTGTCGACTGATATTATTATTATATTTCTCTATGTTCTTTCTACATTCTTCACTTTGGCAAGCAGGTTATGAAATAGTTATGAAATGTTAAAATATTCTTAGTTCCACGGTGTGAAAATTTATTTAGTGTAAGTTTTTTTTTTACTATTGCAATTATAGGTATATTTACCAAGGACAGTCTTTAATCTTGCTCTCAGGATCTATATGCAAAAATGGACATTCTTTATTGTGACATGCATTAAATCTTGCATAGAAGTAGCACTCAGGCATTTTGGACATGTCATATTCGTGCAAGAATTCGCACTGGTCCCCTTTCTTGCATAAGCCACGGAGCCAGTGCTTGCAGACCACAGTTCGGTCACCACGGACGTGTCTGTAGGGGCACTGTGGCCCATTTGCGCAACCACCAGGCTGTGTGAAAAATTCGCACACCGCTGCCGTTGATTCTTAAAATAAAAAAGAAAAAGCAATGATTAACTTTTCAGAAGATTAGAAGGTTTTTAGGTTATGTATGAGGTTCATGACAGGGCTTGAGCAGCTGATGGCTGTTGGCCTAGTTTATTTAGTGAACACTTGCCAGGAAAGCACTATTTTTATGTATTCAGTGCCACTTACTGTCCATTCCTGGGAACGGCAGCGGCAATGCTCCAAATTGTTCTTCCAGCGCATAATCTATGTCAAACTTAATGTGATCGACATTTGCTACTATGACCTCCATGGTCGTAGAGTTTAAAACTACAATATCAAGGGAATTTAAAGCAAAATTATGATAATATCTCTGATTCATTCAATCATCACGCACGCAACCAACAACGCAAAGCAGGCAAACTTCAAAAAACTTGTTTTTTTTTTACTTTTTTTTTTAGATTTTTTTCTGGCCTGGCTGGATCCAAGTTCTTTCAGCCGTATTAGGAGGCACCTATTTTACTGGCGACGAAGACAAAAGGCGAAAGGGACGCAGTTATGCGTTAAAATGAGATACAAATGCACCGCGCTCACTCTTGCGCATAACTGCGTCCCTTTCGTTTTTTATCTTCATCGCCAGTGAAATATTTATTAATGTAACGGCTGCATGACTTTATACTTTTGCCTGTTCCGACAAATGGGAAAAAAGGATTTGACGGCTGTATTTCCAAATAAATAGTGCTGAGTTTTGTTGTTTCCTTGCAATATTGTTGACCTTCCTTTTTTAAGATGTCCATATCAGACATTAAACTTTCTTTAAGAGTGCTGGAGTTTCCTCAAAGTGCGAGGGAAGCTCTCGTGAGAATAGGTAAGAATTAATAATAATAATTGGTCACTATTGGTCAGTTTATAACCTTACCTTTTAATTTATGTTTTCGAGCTTTAGATTCGTTAAAATGTTTTCAGAACAAGTCTTAGTAGGTCGCACTGCGCCAACAAACAAACAGTTAGACGTTGCGATGGATATCATTTCGGAGTTCGTGTTTTGCGAGATCGACCGGCGTGGAAAGAGGGGTGGAGGGTTGAATCCGCTCCAAGAATTGCAGCTAATAGATATTATCTGCGACTACCTTTCCACGTGTTCCAATGAAACTACCAAGAATACTGTGTTCTTGTCTCTGTTCGGTGGTATGGACAACCACAGGCGACTCAAAGTTCTAAGTATCTTGGCTAGCATGGCTGTTTCTGCGTCCAGTACCCCTGTAAGTTAACAACAAAAAATGTTCAAGTGTCTAATTATGTTATGTTATGAAGGGTTCGAGACTAGAGCTGGTCTTGGGGTTTGAGCAAAGCTAACTTCTGATACGACTTAATTATTTAAGAAACCTATGACGAACAAAAAAAATATTATTTTTTTGAGTTTTGTGCTTCTACAGATAGAAAGCCAGAAAAGAAAAAACCTCACCATTTATTACAGAATTTCAATGAAACTAATTCTATTATGAAATTGTTGCCAAAAACATAAAAATATAATGTGTGGCATTCCCAGAGCAGGTTTTAATTTTTCTGGTCAGGCTTATAAAAAAAACCACTTTTAAAGTATGTATAAAACATTCACTAACATGTTTTTAAACTTAATTTCATTCTAAATTCCAGGTGTTACTGGCTGTAGGAGTATGGCTCCAGCAGATGGGTTGTTCTTCAACACAATCACTTCAATTGGTGGAAAACATCATCAAAGACCATTTCTACTTAAACACATCCAATCAGGCCGCTCTCAAGGCATTAGCCAACACCGCTCCACAGTTTGTCTCTAATTTCATCACCGCTGTGACAGAGCTATACATACATGATATTGTCAATCCAAAATTGCCACCAAAAAATCTTCTAGAGGTGGTTACATCCTGGGTAAGTGTTGTTAACTCAATCACTCTTTCTTCATAGATTCATGAATAAAAAGTAATAAAGGTTTTCTTGCCTACAGTTATTAATGAAACCTTTTTGTAGCTGCATATCATCATCATCCTAGATAATAAATTCTATCAGCAAAATGTGTCTTGAATCATGTACGAAATTAAGAAATTTATTGCAATAAATAACAATAAATTATTTAAGAATTTTTGTTTAGAAGATGTGAGAAAAGCACTTCACCCTGGAATACTATCTTATTTTAACAGGAAAAATAATGAATGTTAGCTAGTCAGAATTACACCAAAGTAAAAAATTGAGCAGAAAAATAAAAAATCTACTCTGAGGGCGCCACATGTTTCTTTGGCAAGTGTTTCCCGAGACAATCACTATTATTTATTAAAGCCTGATAAAAAAACTTTAAAATCCAAGTGGAACTAATTAAAGAAACACAAAAAGACATTTGGCACCTCCAGAGCAGGTTTCTTATTTTACTGATTAGGCTAGTTTCATTTATTTTTTGCAATATCGTCGGGGATAGTGTAAAACCTCGAATATACCACTATATAAAGTATTGTAAAGGGTGCTTAATAGAATACCGCGTATCTACGATAACTCTAGGACTAGGTATTCTTAAGGACTTTTAAATCTTCATAATTTTCTTATTTGAATCACTTTTCGTGTATTCTTTTCACACAATGCATTGAATTATGTGTTCTATCTGCATACTGGTAAACAACAAATGAGCGTTTTTTTCGAAACCTATGTTATTGCTTTTTTTTGTGAAATTTACTGGCTAAAATATTTAGATACGCGGTTTTATCCAATGCAATTTACGCGTATTTGCACTAACCCCGATGACGATAAAAGCGCCTTCGCACTGAGCGACCTGATCGCGGCGGCCGTTGAGTTTTGGATTTTATAAGCCATCACTTTGAGCCCCTGCGCACTTAACGGCCAGCGACCAGCGGCCAAAATCCAAAACTCACCGGCCGCCGTGACTTGGCCGTCGCGACCTGGCCGCCGCGATCAAGTCGCTCAGTGCGAAGGCGCTCTTATCGTAATCGGGGATAGTGCAAATACGCGTAAATTGCACTGGATAAAAACGCGTATGTAAGGCGACTTTTTATTAGTCTGGTCGGTCTTTATGAGTGGGAGTGGTTATCGTCAGGTGTACTGTAACCCGATGCTGTGCATGTGGGCGCAGCTCCACCCCCCGCCGCTGCCCCCCGGCGCCATCCCCATGGCGGCCGTCACCCCCCTCGCCGGCCTCGTGCTCTGGAGCGCGCTGGCTCCGCTCTGCATCTCGGATGGTACCGTATATAGATAATGGGCTCAATTCTGCGTGGCTAAAATATTTAAATTTAAGTTGTTGTCTCTTTCACGTTCTTAAGAACGAAAAGGGACAGGTGATTGCCTACCTATATTTAGACACGTCAAACTTAGATTTTACGCGTAATTTAGCAGGAATTTAAAAACATCCTGACTAAATTAAGCTGAATTTGACAGCTGTGGTGCTTATTTTAAATATCATTCATTCAAATTTAAATTCATTCATCTCCCCATCCTTTTCCTTTTTCAATGAAAGAGACCAATGAACTTAAAATTAGATATTTTAGCGGCCACGCTGAATTGAGCCCAAAACTCAATTATTTATTTGGCATATAAAGACACACAATACAAAATTAACATAAACATAAAATAAATATAAGGCTGCGTTCAATCAAACCAAACTGACTGTCAGCCGCCGATAGTGAGCGAACGTTACGCAGTTTTTTTTACCTTACATATTTACTTTTTCGTTCACACCAAATCACCAATACGTTGGTCCACCCAGTTATTTTGAGGTGAACTATGGGAAGAAAAAAGCGCCCTTGGTGGCCCAGGTGGTCTAATGGGGTGAACCACGGGCTCATTATATTACACTCTGACATTCGGCGGCCGATTAATATAGTGCGCCACTACGCTCCGCGGACGCTGATTAGCTACGAAGCTAAAGCTAGCACAGCGTATTGTCGGTTAGGTGTGAACGAAAAGTACCGTTTTTATTTTCACGTTCAAAATAGGGCTCACAGTGAACCTGCTCACATTTGGTGGCTGATAGTCGGTTTGGTTTGAACAAGGTCTAAGGATTCCCACAGATGAGTGACAATGTCAGCGATAGTGGTCGGTGTGACTATCACTTAAGGCAGGTATTTCACGGGAGCCAAAAGACCACCTCTCGATGAATATATAAGACGGGAATCAAAAGACAAAAGGAACGCAGTTATGCGCAAGAGTGAGCGCGGTGTATTTGTATCTCATTCTAACGCATAATTGCGTCCCTTTTGTCTTTTAACTCCCGTGAACTCCTGTCTAACTTGGCGAAGACCAACGACAATCGTGAACGGTTGCGAAAGCGGGATACACTAGCTCAGTTTTAACTTTGCAGTTTTAATTTCGATTAGATGAAACTGTTCAGTAAAACAGAGCGTGTGTAGCCCGTTTAAGTGTCGCGCGACACAGCGACACGACACTCAGCGACCGTTCGCGACTCGCTGTTATTATTTATCACTATTGACGACCACTGTCGTTAACTGTCGCTGAATTTTATGAAACTTATATCTGAAGTGAAAAAGCATTATTAGGGCTGGGTGGAATGAATTAACCATTTTAAATAATGAGAAGTAATCATGTCATATTCAATTCTTTCACCATACCGCGGGAAAATGCTTCATTCCCACGGAAAAAACTGTTAACGTGGGCGGAGCCGCGGCGGAAAGCTAGTTTAAAATATAGATGTTAAATTTAACTCAATTGATTGAAATAAAAATTCTTGCAATCTAATCAAGAATTTTAAATGGCGCATTACAGATACAGAAATGGTGGAAGTGGTTCCAATGAAGAAGATAAAATTAGAAGGGGTTAAGGAACCTGTCAAGACCGCCCAGCCGACCAAGACGCTCACGGAATCCGAGCTATACATCAAACTGCACTTTGGAGTGCTAAATGCGTTGAGGTATGTCAAAAACAAACATTCATATTGTGCTTTTGTTAGAATTATTATAAGCTTCATAAGAGCAAATAAAAGACAATGTAAAGGTTGTGTCGTATCAGGAGGTCAAACATTTAGCGCAGAAAAGAGAACATTACTGAGTACTCCGCTGACTAGAGTACAAGTCTTAAATTAAGAGTCTAGACTAGATCTTGTGGGAGTTACAAGAGCAACTTATATCATTTAAGAAATAATTGATATTAATATTTGGTAACCGCAAAAAAAGTTAACGTAAGACGTTAACCAG
>OX419593.1:734250-950258 GCA_948473455.1 Teleiodes luculella | reverse complement strand
TTCTGCCAGATGGGACCGATATCCTTATATTTTTTAGCTAGCAAGCCGTACTACTACGGTACTTCCGCAATATACCGCGCTTTTTTTTTTTCTTCATGATTCCTTTACTTGGGATTTTTATTTAATCAAAAAGGAGAAATTGAAAGAAGTATCATAAAGAGGCAGAAAATTTTAAAACTCTTCGACCTTACCTTTCAAACAAAATGACACATGCAAAATTGTCATCCCTTACTGTAGTAAATAAATATTAATGAATTGAAGAAATTGATCTGAATTTCCTTGTAATTTAAATAAATATTGACTTGGATTACTTGTTACCCCATTTATACAATGGTTCCACCTGTTGCATAGTTTACCATGGGAACAATGTATTTTCCCCCGATAACTCGTCATCAAAGCAAACTTTAGCATGTTGTTTTGAATTCTTAGAATCTTTTTGTAGAAGAGTCAACATGTAGCTGCTTAAAATGCGTGTTGTTTAGGACATAAACTGCCAGTATTTCTGGTAACATGGAAAACAAAATAGCACAAGACAAGCCCTCATCAAAATCAGCCAAAAAATCTACAGAAAATTCTGCTGATCTTAAATCCAAAGGCACTGGTAGCCCTAACAATTCCAAACCTTCATCACCAAACAAATCTACAGGATCAAGTAAAGGATCCACTCCAAAAACCCCCTCAAAAATATCTAAAAAGTCAAGTAAAAATAGCCAGAAAGGATCTAATTCAGCTAAGAATCCTGACATAGTCCCACCAGTTTTAAGTCTTCAACAATGCACCAAAGCAGATTGCGATTTTAGAAAAACTGCAGCACCACTAACAGATAGCTATGAACCAATCGTTATATCTTTCGAAAGCCCCGCAGTTGAAGACTGTTGTACTAATAAGAGAGAAGGAAGCATAAGAAATATCCACGGGCCCGATCCATGCGATTGTACCTGCAGTTGTTCGATGGGTTTTGTAAAAAAGAGCACGTTTTGTAAGATCTGTGGAGGATATGAAGTCGCTGGCGAAGATTTAAAGTCAGGGAAAGGTACGCGGTGTCCTGCTTGCGGTAGGGTGCAAGGACAAAGCCAAGTGCAAAAAGATAGTGGACTGAAGGATTCTAAGTCAGTTGAGAGTAAAAATAAATGAACTGTGTATTATGTACCATCAGGAACTTGCGTGCCTAACCATATTAAAAAAGTATTCAAAATTAAAAAATATTTTATGACGTCATTTCAGAAGTTGTAGATTCTAAAATAATTGATTTTTATATGGATGTTTTGTAATGTTTCTTGAGATATAATAACTCTATTTCTTAGCAGATAACACTTTTTCTTATTTTGTTTCTTAGTAATCCTGATAGGTAAAAAAGATGGTAAAAAAAATGATTTCAATATTAAATGCTGCCTTTACCAAATATAAGTTTTTATTGTGGCCTTCTTTATTAACTTCATATTAGAATAACAATACAATACTGTGTAAATATGGACATTAGCCAGCGCATGCGGCTGGACATGTTGACCTTAAGAACACCCATATTCCATAGTGGCAGGGGTGAATTTCGTAAGTGCGAATATCCAACCGCATGTGCTGGCTTCTGTACAACTTACTTTACATAAACTTAATAGGTTGATTGATTTTCTGTACTGACTTTATTTATCTTTGCAGGACTGCCTAGACCGATTTGGACAAGCAATCCAGGTGGCTGTAGCCAACAACTGCATATACGGTCACGTCAGCAACCTCATCAATTCATTGGACAGTTTGCCGAAAAACAGATTGCTGCGTATCATCACAAAGAAATATCAACAGACTATGTGACAAGTTTATTCCATAAGACTAGAGCACTATGAGACATTAACCTTGTAAATAAAATGAATTAATTGGACAACATTGGTTGCAAGCTCAATTTCAAGTTGTAAATAGAATATTCCCTTGATATTTGTTGATCTGTAAATACTAGGTTAGTTAGATTAATAAAGAAGTGTTATAAGAATTACATATTTTATTTCAAAATGGCTTAAATCTACGACTTTGTTTTATCTGCTGAATCTTCTTTTTATCCTCTTCGAATTTCTGTCTAAGGGCTACAATATGTTTCATCTTAGATTCTCTAATTTGGAAAGTATAGAAGTTTTTAAGCTCTTTCTTTTTATTTGCTTTTTCTTCTTTTGCTAGGATTTTGTTTTCAACCTTCTCTGTGCGGGCTATACTTTGGACTTTGCCATGTTTCGTCACAGTGATCCATCCTTCATCGTCCTCTTGTTCCAGCTGCTTTTCTTTTTTCTCTGCTTTCTTTACTTCTTGGTCATATTGTTTCATGAATGATTCCACTTTTTCTTTTAATGTTTTTGATGGAAGAATAGAATCATTGTATTCTTCTATCCATTTTTTTAAACCAACTTTAACTTGGTGCTCTTCAGAGTTCATAGGCTCTAGCTCTGTTAACTTCAAAGCCTTGTCAAGATGTGCAACCTTTTCGAATACCAAATATGCAACTTTGAACGTAGGCTTGATCACATCTTGTATAAACTTCTTTACAGGTTTTTCATCATTAGCACTAGGTTTTAACGAGAATTTTACTGATTTTACATTACCAGCTTTCTTAAAAGCGTTTGCAATACCTTTTTCGTCGGCGTAAGGGGGGACGTTAAGTATTAGAAGAGTTCGTCCTTCAGGCTTTTCTGGTGTATGGCCTCTAACCGCATGTTCCTTAAAATATATTGTGTGCGGTGATTCAGCGTCCTCAGTTAGTTTTAGTTCGAGAGCTGTAAAGATAATTTTATTTGGTGAGTTCAAATAGCGATAGAAGGAATGTAAACGTGCAAAAGGTACAATACAATACAAATATTCTTTACGTGAAGTAATTCTACATCCTATTGTAATATTACCTTGAAAATCGTGAATCTTTTTAGCCGACTTCATGGTTGTAATAGTAGAATTTTATTAGAAGGTAATTTAATTACTTTATTCATGTAAAGTGTAAAATTAGAATAAATTCCCTTGTTGTTGTTTGGATTTGAGGTTATAATTTTGACAGTAATATTTTCGTTCATTTTTTTTTTTTTTTTTTTTTTTTTTGTTATGGCACTAGAGATCTTTGTGCCAGTGTCAGGTAATGGATATATTTACAAACAAAGGTAGGGAAACCCAACGCGCAAAATGTTAAACCTGTAAAAACCCTTTGTGATTTTTAAAGGACAGTTTGGTAGTACATTATACTTATCTTTAACTATACAGAAAATTTACAATCATAAATACAAAAATTAAATCTTTATATTATTAAGCAATATAAATGATGATAATACATCTAAGAATTTTAGAGGATTCATTAGAAGACTAGAAATTCTGGTAGGAAAGGGAACTTGGAGAGACTGGAGAGACGATAAAAAGGAAGAATTATCGTAGTGAGTGCAGGAGAAGAAAATATGGTCTAAATTACCCACATCCGAGCCACATACACACAAATCCGAGTTTATGATACGAAGCCTCGCCAGGTGAGAAGGAGTGCATACGTGACCTAAACGCATGCGAATAATAATAGAGGTTACGGTTTTGGAACATGTTACTTTTGCAAACCAATGCTTAGATAAAATAGTTGGTTGAATATTAAAATACGATCTGCCTTTTACTTTACCGCTTTCTGCCCAAATACTATTCCAAGACTCTTGAAGATATATTTTTGGCAAAGTAATTAAATCATGGCAGTATAATTTGTATCCAGATCGGTCACCATCTCGAATAGCTTCTTTAGCTAATTGATCTACATTTTCGTTCCCACGAATACCACAATGGCTGGGAACCCAAGCAAATGTAACAGATAACCCTTTAGTTCTACATAAATTAAGCTTGTTTCGAATTTCAAAGATTATGGGATAGAATGGTTTCATTTTAAACGGGTATTTATCAACAGTTTGTAAGGCACTTCTTGCGTCAGAAAATATGATTGTTTTTTTAAGGTTCATTATCAAAACTAATTCTAAAGCCTTAAGTAGAGCAAAGCACTCTCCAGTGAAGATCGAGGACTCCGGTGGAAGTTTACATTTCTGGTGCAATCTCAATTGCGCATAGTAAACACCTACACCAACACAATCTGTAGGGGACAACTTCGAAGAATCTGTGTATATATGGTTGTAGTCGTGCCAATTGTTATTATTGATAATGGAAATAAAATGCTTGTTACAGTCATAGTCTTGTTTAGTTAAGCCAATATTGTATCGGATGTCTGGTGATAACATTAATGATTCGAATTGAGATTCAAACAGTGACAAAGAAGGTGTCCGGTGTAGACGGGTTTGCATAGATAAGAAGATTCGGTAAGTTTTGATGAGACAAGGAATAGTTTTATGACGCCAGTAATTAGATGTATTTATAAGTTCGTGTAACTTATGTAACTTTAAATGAAGGGGGTGATTAACAAATTGTAATGACTTGAAAAGAAAACGATCACTAAGGAACTGACGTCTCAATTTTAATGGAGGCTCAGAACATTCCACTTGTAATGCATTTAATGGACTAGATCGCATTGCACCTGATATAATGCGTAGGGCTTTAGATTGTACGACGTCAAGTTTTTTAAGGTCTAATACATTACCACTTTCCAGCAAGAATGTGCCATAATCCAAAATAGAACGTATAAGAGCGTTATACATAATCTTTAGTGAAAAGGGGTGGGCTCCCCACCATACACCCGATAAACATCGCATCATGTTTAACATTTGCTCACATTTAGAAACTACATAGTCGCAATGTTGTCTACCGGAGAGTTTACTATCTAAAATGATGCCTAAAAATTTTGCCTGATTTAAAACTGGTAATTGTTGATTATTATATATTACACTTACTGGTGGAATTGATCGTTTTCTAGAAAACACCACGACATTACTTTTAGAAATAGATAATTCAAGACCGTTACTATCTAACCATGACTTTAAACAATTTAATGAAGTTGATAGGGTAGAGCACGCATTACCAATAAAGTTATCTACTGAATATAAAAGAAGATCATCAGCGTACTGCAAAATGTTAATTGTGTTATTAAGTGACTGTTCTAAGTCGTAAGTGTATATGTTGTATAATATTGGACTAAGGACCGAACCTTGCGGTAGACCTTTGAATACACTGCGACAGTATTTTTCAGAATCATGGACTACTAAAGATATGGACCTCACTGACAGAATATTTATGATAAAGTTTACTAATACAAACGGGACCTTTAATTCAATTAATTTTTGCCTGAGAATGGAAATTATAACATTATCATAGGCTGCAGATATATCAAGGAAGGCTGCAACAAGAGACTCATTACGCGAAAATGCAATGCGAATATCGGTAGTGAGTATGCTTATATTATCTATGGTACTTTTGGCTTTTCTAAAACCATACTGGGTACTGGCCAACAGATGGTTGTGTTCAATATGCCATTCTAATCGGTTCTTCACTAGATGCTCGGCAATTTTGGAAAAAACAGTCGGTAAAGCTACAGGTCTAAATGATGCGGCATCGTTTTGAGGCTTGTTTGGTTTTTTAATCGGCAAAATTTCTTGCGACTTCCAGGAAGATGGAATGGTTCCAGATAACATAATAGAATTAATAAGATCCAGATAGTAATTTAGCGCATTATCGCTTAGGTGAGTTACAAATGAATAGGGAATACCGTCTTCCCCTGGGGAAGAATCTCTTACACTCGATAATACGCCTTTTAATTCATATAGAGTAAAAGGAGTGGCTAAAGGAGAACTATCATTTGAGACCGATGAAGGAAGAGAAAAAAGATTTTCTTCTGGAACAGAAGGAGGGGCTAGCTTATCTAAAAAGTCATTAACTACATTATTTGGAATTGGGATGTACGTGGACGTGTCTTTGAATGATGATCTGAATCGCTTTATGTTTCGCCATACTTCGGACGGGTGGGTATTCGGAGAAAGAGAAGAGCAAAACGATCTCCACCCTCCCAATTTTTTTTCTTTAAGAATTTTGCGGGTAGATTCAAGCACATCGGTAAGCATATTTAGATTATCATCTGACATATCTTCAGCGTACAAATTTTCCATATCCTTTCTTTTACGAACTGCGTCTGTACAATCTTGATCCCACCATGGTGGATATGGTATTTTATGTGGTGAGCCATTTTTAACCGGAAATGCTATATCTGCTGCTTCAATCAAACATTTCGCCAATGCCTCAGATGATTCAGTTTCCTCTCCTTGATTGATTTGAGGAAGATTTGCAAGTTTACTGTCAACGATATCTTTAAAGGTTATCCAGTTCGCATTATGTAAGTTATATTTTAACCGAGGTTTACGTTTTCTTAATGGTGGACATCTGATAGTGGAAGATATAATTAATGGGAAATGGTCGCTTCCAAAAGTTGATGTATAAGGAGACCAGGAAAAAGAAGTAGCTAAATTAGGAGTACAGATAGATAAATCTACTGCACTCTTATTTTCGCCTGGTTTAGTTCGGCGGGTAGGGGCTCCTGTGTTTAATAAACATAAATTATTTAAATCTAGAATTTCAACTAATTGTTCTCCTCCGGGATTTAAAATACCACTACCCCACATGGGATGGTGACAGTTAAAATCGCCTAATACTAAAAATGGTCTCTTTAAAGCTGAAAAAATATTGTTTACTTCGCTGAGGATATTTGTTGTAGAACGTGACAAGTAAATAGAAATTATTGATATATCATTTATCTTAATGCCAATCATATTTATTATATCACTATAGGGACAAGGGGGAAGTGTCAAAGGAGTAAAAGGGACAGAATTTTTTACTAATATGGCGACACCACCATATCCATCATTTCTGTTTTCACGGAGACAAGTGTAGCCCGAAATACTAAAAAAGTATTTCGGATTTAACCATGTCTCCGATAACGCGACTACTATTGGATTATATTTGTTTATCAGATATATTAAATCAGTTTTTTTAGGAGTTATGCTGCGGCAGTTCCACTGAATGATCGTCGAGTCCATTACTGAGATTTTTATTTAAAGAATTAAGCATTTCACTAACAAGGGCAACGTGGGACGGTTTAAAAGTCTTAGAATGTACAAGGGATTTAATTAAGGAAACTATTGTAGTAAGAATAGGATCTTCCTCAACTGCGGAAGAATATTTAGGTAAAAACGCACACCCATTTTCGGATGTCGGGATTTCAAACTCTTTTAACAGTGCATTATGAGAATCTTTGTCATAGCCTGATTGCATGTGTTTGTGAGATGTGTAAGGCTTAGAAAATATTGTCTTTTTATATGACTGAGTAGAATTTTGTTGCCGTGGTTTAACAGATTCAGGAGATTCACCGGTATTTTCACGTAAAACATCTGCATATGATTTCGAAATTGGTGGATGAAGCTTGGTGGCCTCTACATAAGATATGCAACTTTGTGCCATGGAAACTTTAATTTGCTTCTGTCTGTTAAACTCTGGGCATCTTTTATTTATAGCATAATGCAAGCCGCCACACATCACACAATACGCATCGTCATCCTCTACAGTGCAAGTTTCTCCTACATGTTCTCCACCGCATTTAAAACATTTTGGCCCTTTAGAACGACACTGGGTCTTGGTGTGCCCATACCTGCAACATCTAAAACATTGAATGGTGGGATAAATATACGTCTCTACAGGGAGTGCATTGTAGCACATGAAGATTCGTTTTGGCAAAACTTGTCCATCAAAAGTAACCACTACAGACTGTGAAGGTTTCCATGCGGTAGTACCATCTACTCTTGCTTTGTAATTCAAGCGCCTAACCTTTATTATATTTCCACAACCAATAGGCGTGGAAATATTAGATTTGATCTCTTCCTCATCCCAATCTACCGGTATTCCTCGGACTAGTCCCATTCGTGTAATATTGAATGTGGGTAAAAACGCTTTAAAATTGTTTGCAGCCAAAAGTGTACTTTTCAAGAAATTGTTAGCATCATCAAAGTCAGAAAACGCAACAGCGCAGCGATTTCGTCCTATTCTTTTCACACTACCGGAGATAATATTTTGAACTCTGTTTTTCTTCAAAAAATTTCCAAATGAAATTGGATGTAGAATGGTACCATCGTTCGCAGAAGTTTCAATTTTTTGTACATGAACTAAGTACGGAGCAGTATCAGTAGCTACATATGCACTTCTACCTATCTGGCGAGACTCTTGCTGTGTGGGTTGTGCCATCGGGCCCTGGGAGTTACAGGGTTGAGAAACATTAACTTGAGGCTGTGGTTTGTCAGTTTCAGTAGGAACCGGGGTAGTCTTTTTTAGTACAAAAATGTTTTCATTTATATTAGAAATGTTTTCACAGTGGCAATAATCGCCAAATGACTGGTCCTTATTGGATTTATTTCTCCTGCGCTTGGAACATCCACGACAAATTCGAATGAATCGCGTACGTTTTCTTCCTGTCTGTCCACTTTCCCCTGTACCTGTTATAGATGATACAGACCCGTCTGTATCCATCTTACTAAGTTCATCGTTAGAAACGACCGCAATAGACGACCCCACGGGGAGATTCAGGCCAGGCCAAAACCTGCCTGCATCCCCCCGAGTCAAATCGGGGGGATCGTTCATACAAGAAAAATTTTGTTCAAATTATTTACAAAAACTTACCCTAAATACAGCAAAAATATACACTAACAGAAATATACATAATAAATACAATATTAAACTACTTTACCAAACTGCCCATAAAGTTTTATCACTAAAAATTAAAATTTTAATTTTCCAATACGCAAAATAACTCCTACTCGTACGAGGTTTCCCGCGCTTTTTCCGTTCATTTTATTTTGGTCTATGGTTGTCTATTATTTTTCATATTCTTCACTACAAAAAAGGCAATAAAATTGAGCTATACTGCCTAATTGTATATATATTTATTTTAGTATAATTTTATGATCAGCAAAATTCAGATTCAAACACACAGCTAATTAATGATCACTTTTCAACTACTGAAGACAGAGAAGAGAAGACGTTTTTTTAGAATTTGGTTATTGTAAAAATACTATAGAAGACGGACGGACGAGACGACGACGAGACGACAGCTGTTATGTATCTGTATGGTATTTGCTTGTTTCCGATGGGGGGAAAACAAATTATAAAAAACTAATGACGTTTATTCTATGATCTTCGCAGTCAAACTTACAATTACTTACAAACAAAAGTGTCAAAAGTCCAAAAGTTTTATTGTATTGTAACAAGACTAGGCTGTATGGGCTTTGAAAAATTTGCTTTTCCCTTATGGGATAAAAAAACTTAAAAAATAAAATTGTCAAAACGTTGTCTGTCACAGTTCCGTTTCATCAACGTCTGTTTTTCTCGTATTTTGTTGTAATTTCACGACCATGTGTGACTATATTTACGTATTGGACAAAAAATTGAGTAATGCTGTCATCAACAGCAAATAATAAAGTGAAAAACCCGAAGGGGTCGGAGCCTGTGGATGGTTCCGAACGTGAAGAAAGCGCGCATGAAAACACGGCTGATGATAAGGTCAGAGGTTATGCTGGTGCGTATGATGCGTCGTCGTCGTTCGGTGGGCCCCGAGACAGCAGGTTCCGGGGCCGCGGACGAGTCACGGAGTTCCGGCAATCGCGGGGCGGCCGGGGCTCTCGCGGTCGCGGCGCCTTCTCTACTCGAGGCGACCGCGACCCTTCCGACAATCCTTACAAGTACCACGAGCCTCTAGGTCCCTCCACCAATGACGCCTGGCCTCAAGGAAGCACCAACAAATACTACGAACGCTCCGAGCTCGTAGTAAACCTGCCTGAAGACCCGCGCATTTCAAAACTCCTGCGCCGCCTTTGCGCTGAAGTAGACGTCGAGAAGTCCCTGGTTATCTGCAGCAAACTTCAGGATGCAGTCATGATGCCGGAAAATGCTCGATACATTCGTAGATCTTACGACATTTTGGTGGAATCTCTCTTAGATGTGTTGTATGATGCTCCAGGCCCTGAAACCAAGGAAAGTGCTGCAGTTGTGCTTGGCAGGATTGGGTATGTAATGGGACCTGACTTTAGAAAACACCTGGAGTGGATTGCATCATCATATTCTGTCCACAATACTTCTATAAAGCACCTGCTGATTCTCTCTTTCACAGAGACGTTCCAACTTGACTACCAAACTCCTAATTTATCAGAATTCTCGGACATGACTCTGGACAGGCTTCAAGCCATTATTGAAGGCACTGATTCTGCTGATGTTTTCATTGCTGCAATAAATGCAATGATCATCTTGTCAAACTCCTACCCAGACAATTTTGCCAATCATTTTGTTGATACTGTGGACATTCTAGTTGGATGGCATGTGGACAACGCACAACCAAAAAAGATAAAGGATTTTGCTCTCCAATCTTTGTTTAAACTAAGTCGCCATTGGCAAGCCAACATTGGATTCTCCGTCAACTTGTTAAACCAATTTTTAGAAGATATGGTTGCTTACTCTATTGACATGGATTCAAATAAGAGTGAAGAAGATACTGAAAACTCAGTAGAGGAATGCAAACAGAAGATAACATCATTTCTAAATGTCTTTAACACTGTTATCAAGAGCTTAGGTCCGATTCTAAGCCAAACTTCAACAAGCCAACATGTGTCTTGGTCATTTCTAACAGATGCCATGGCCAAAGTTCTCCAAGTACTGACAAAAACTTTGGATGAAGATGCTGATACTGACTTGATCCTAGCTGGCAATGAGTGTGTTATGCTACTTCTGAAGTATTTACAGGGAAAACTAACATCATGCTCTCCAGCTTTATTTTCCCTGATTTCAATGGAAATGAGATGTTACCTTGATATTGATCAAAATGTCTGTCTGAGTGTAATCAATTTAATATCAAGCATGATTAAAGAAATAGCCTCAAACCTACCAGCAGAGTTTATTTCTCAGACTATTGGATCTCAGTCCCTACTGCGTCCACTACGGTATTCCAATAGCATTCAAATACAACAGGGAGTAATGGTAGTGTACAGCAACTTATTAAATTTGAAGAATATTCCTCTTTTGCAACAAGCCTACAGGTATGTGTTAACTGATATGCAGAACTCTTACTCAACAATCATTCCTGAAATACTGATAATACAACCAGAATATCTTGAAACTATGGCAGAAGATGAGGCAGAGAAGAATATAATTTTCTACTTGCAATGTTTGTCAGATCTAGCTAATGCAAGTAATTCCATAATTGGAATGTGGGCTTTAAAACCAAGTATCTTAGAGCTACTGGCCATAAAAATGTGCCTTCATCATGAGACCTTGACGAAAGAGAAACCAGCTCTACAATATGCAATATTGTATTTGCTATATTCACACTGCAAGAGAAATAATCACTTCATTGCATCAAGTGATTTAGTGACTAACACTCAACATAGGGCCAGTGACATATTTGGCTTATCCAAACTGAGTTTGGGAGAAGAGTCTGGGTCTAGTCCCACTTCTGGTCATCTTGCTGTAATATTAAACACTTTGAGCATTGTACTCGTTGAAGACATAGCTAAAGAAACCTTACTATTAATTCTGAATTGGATAGCAGATATATTCTGCCAGCTAGACAAATATTTACCCATTGTGAGTATGTCAAAAGCTTTTCTTGTTCTGGTGACTAACATGCTCTCTCTATCAAACAATTTTGAGGATGACATAGTTTTGCTTGTAATGAAAAACTGTCGACATCTGCTAAGGAACAAAAGCCTAAGCTGGAATGTAATGGTCCTGAAGACCATAGCAATCAATTGCATACTGCACATTGACAATCACAACAAGGTTCTATCCACTATCTGCAAGGAATTGTTATTTGAACTGCCCTGGGATATTGTCCAATTGGAACTAGATAAACAAGTTCTCAAAGTATTCACAAGCAGAAAAATGAGCATCACCATGGTTAACAGTGACACAAAAGTAAATTCATTCAAAGAATACCTAATGAAAGGATCATTTTCTTCACTATCCAACCAACATTTCAAGCTGATTATGGATTGCTTGCTTCAACTGACATGTGATGAAAAGTCGTTTTTAATCGACGCATTTCTAACCACCTGGCCTCTGCAAACTCAAGATACTGATGAAAACAACTTACTATTTTTTCGGCAGTGTGCAACAAATTTCTCCTCAATATGCATCGGGTGGGCTCTTTCAGAATTGGCACAAACTTGTGTTTCATTGAAGCTTCGAACTGTGTTAGGGAAACCGCAAGAGACGTTTATGAAAATTGAAGGAGCTATCAAAGGGGTTGCTAGAGAGACTTCATCGACGGAAACGAAATACGTAGCAACTGAAAATAACAATCTAATGCAGGTTGTCGTGACTGAGCAAATGAGAGCTCGCTGGATCACAGAGTTCATGATGTTTTTGGAGAAATACATCTACAACGCTGCAGAGGGTACGGCCGCCGTCTTACCAGCGGTCAGTAAACCTGTAAAGACATTCTTTCACACAAACTGGCCAACATGCAGGGATTGGTTGACGAGAGTACGCCCTGCAGAACTTGCCGTGAGTTTGTATTCCGGCCACTTCGGCGCTGCCATTTATCACGCATCGCTTATACTGCAAACAGCAGCATCATCTAATACGAACATTGACATTGAAGCGATAACAATGAATGTCGCTCGAGCTTTAATAAAAATACACGAACCTGAGGTGTTGCATGGCCTTTACGTGTGGATAAAACACACTTTTGATAAGAAATTTCTTTGGCTCAAAGGTGCTGCTGAGCAAGCGAACTCGCGGCATGAACTTGCTATTGAATATTACAAAAAGCTGATTAAATCCCAAGAAGATAGGAAAGAATCGGGTGACAAACCTCATACAGAAATACGAACTTCAAAGTTTATAGATGAGCAAATTATGGAGAGTTATAAAAATATACAGAGTTGGGACGATATGCAAGAATGGAAAGAAAATGAACATCAAAACAACAAACAAAACAGTCAGTGGGATTCTTTTACTGCCCTAAGAATGTTTGAAGATAACGCGGATATTCCAGCTGAACTATGCAACTGGGATATTTTGGATATTGAATCTAATGAAATACCTAAAAATTCATGTTCATATCAAAGCATGATCAGTAAAATAGAGTCGACATTAGTGGGCACTGCTGTTAATATATACTATTCAGATTTCATTGAAAAGTATGATGGTTTAATAAAAAATTGCGAGACATTATTAAATTCATGCATTGAAGAACTATCCAGAACAAGTGCCGTACATTTCATGAAAGAAATTGCTGTATTGCAACTAGCCAACCATGGATTGAGAAATGTAATTAAGAATGGTAAATTAGCGTCAAACCCTTTTAAACCATCAGCGATAAAAGATAACAAGTTTGGAACGGACTTAATAAATCTTTGTAGAATCATGTGGTGGCACCAGTACTTCACCAAATTAAACATGACAGAGGAAAATCTTTTTTACGGAGAATGTATAAGGTTGGATGTGATCAAAAGTGCGAGAAAGAACGCCAATTTATCTTTGGCGAAGAGAGAGCTTCTGAAACATTTCAAACATAATTCGGCATTCCAGCTTTGCTTGGGCAATGTCAGTAATTTAGACGAGTTGAGTGATGTTCTTCTTATGTCTACTAACACTTATGATTTGGATATCTGGACTTTGAACAATGCCACCGCAATGACAGAACTATGTAAATTGTCTTACGCTAAAGAAGATACCAGATCTAGCGCTATCAACTTATGCGCGAATATTTCACTGAGCTTTTCTCAAAGATTAGCAATGGGAGAGCAAAGTTATGAGCTCCGTGAAAAAGGTACAAGAATGTTACTGACGCTTTCCAAATGGGTGCAAATGCAGAATGAAAATGAAAACATCTTGGAAGCTGATACGCCTTTAACAAAATTAGTATCTGCATTGCCAGAAATTGGACTGGTTGATAATAATATATCTGAAAATGTCATACCTGTGACCGACTCTGCAGTAGGCAAGCTATTGCAATTTGGTGTAAACCAGTGTCCTGGGTTAGCAAAGGCATGGGCCAATTTTGCTGCGTGGTGTTTCCGATGGGGCCGTAAAATGGTTGAGTTCAGTTCTAAAACACGTGAACAGTTGACTGAAAATGACAAACTCCAAATTGAAAGTGTTATGATTGGATGCTCCCCACAAGACTTCGAAGCAGTTTGTGAAATATTGTCTAAAACAAAAGCAACATGTGATGATGAAGATATAGATTGGAATGAGATTAATACATCTGAAATGATTGAGAGTCAGTTGCGTACAGTTCCGTCTTTAAGCAATGCATTCCCAGAACACCTAGCATTGCTTGTCGACATTTGGCGTCAAGCCCAAAAAAGAGTATTTTCTTACTTCGAATTATCAGCAGATGCCTATTTCAAATTCTTGCAACTTATCTGTGCTTCTGATTACATAAACCACAGTGGAGAAAATGCCGTAGTCAATGCAACTTTGCGTCTACTTAGACTGATTGTAAAGCATGCCATGGAATTGCAAACAGTGCTAGAATCGGGTTTAGCGAATACCCCTACCCAACCCTGGAAAGTTATCATTCCCCAACTGTTTTCGAGGCTGAATCATCCTGAGACATACGTAAGAAAATGTGTTTCCGACTTATTGTGTCGCCTCGCAGAAGATACTCCACATTTGATTACCTTCCCGGCAGTAGTTGGAGCCGTAGAAAGTGAGCAAACGGATTTGTCTGAGCTTGGAGTCGTCAAATCGTATTTATCAAATGATCCTGCCAGTGGAGAGGATAACTTCGACATAGATGATGCATCAAGCGAAAAAGTAACTAACAACGAATTGAACTCCTGCTTTTTGGACATGGTAGAAACATTGGCAAAGCAAGCTCCGAAAACGATTCTTCAAGTAAAATTGTTAGTCAAAGAACTACAACGAATCAACCTACTCTGGGATGAATTGTGCCTAGGCACAATGCTGCAACACCATTCTGATTTCAGTAAGCGACTCAATCAACTAGAAGTTGAAGTAGCTAAAGTAAAAGACAATGAAAACTTATCAGCAGAAGACAAGGAAGACCTGATAAAAGAGAAACATCGGATTATATTTGAGCCAATAGTTTACGTGCTAGAACAGTTACATCAAGTGACGTCAGCTGAGCCTGAGACACCGCATGAAGTGTCATTCCAGAGTAAGTTCCAAAATCTGATCATTGAAGTCATTGATAAACTGAAAAACCCTGCCAATCCAGAAAAACCTTCTGAGTCATGGGCACCACTAAAGCAGTTGCAGATAAAATTACAGCAAAAAGTTAATAAAAGAACTTCGTACATATTGAAAATGTCTGACATAAGCCCTATATTAGCAGAGATGAAAAACACTGTCATTACAATGCCCGGTGTACATACCCATCAGAGAGCAACAAGAGTGACTATCAAGTCAGTTGAGAACAATGTTGCTATACTGCCAACTAAAACTAGACCAAAGAAGTTGGTATTTTACGGATCTGATGGCAAAGCCTACACGTATCTGTTTAAGGGCCTCGAAGACCTTCACCTGGATGAAAGGATTATGCAATTGTTATCGATCACAAATACTATGATGGCACGAGATTCTGAAAACAACGATAACCAGACGTATCGAGCTCGCCACTACTCTGTTATTCCATTGGGGCCTCGATCTGGTCTCATCAGCTGGGTGGACAATGTGACTGCTCTTTTTGCCTTGTACAAGCGTTGGCAAAATCGAGAAGCTGCGATCCTATCTGCTAAAACTAACAAGACAGTTAATGTACTGCGTCCATCTGAGCTTTTCTACAAAAAATTGAATCCGCTCTTGAAAGAAGCGGGAATATCTACGGAGAATCGAAAAGAATGGTCCGTATCTATTCTGAAGCAAGTTATGCAAGAGCTAGCAGCAGAGACGCCCAAAGACTTACTGTGGCGTGAGTTGTGGTGCGGTAGTGTGACGCCAGAGCAGTGGTGGCAGACGACTCGGCGTTACAGCTATTCTGTCGCTGTGATGAGCACAATCGGTTACATAATCGGACTCGGTGATAGACATTTGGACAATGTGTTAGTGGACTTGACGTCAGGTGAAGTGGTGCATATAGACTACAACGTGTGTTTCGAGAAGGGGAAGACACTGAGAGTTCCAGAGAAGGTGCCGTTCCGGATGACGCCCAACCTGGTGACGGCGCTTGGAGTAACCGGAGTTGAGGTGAGTTTTTCCTGACTATCTTTAATTTCTCATTTACTGGTATTTTTTCTTATTTCTTTGCTAATGTCGGTCCGTCCCTTAGCGGAAGGCCCGCGTTGCTCTAAGGACGGACGTCCTAACGCCTTAATTGAGTTATATTGGATTTTAAGAAATAAGATTTATACCTTTGTAAGTTATCCAAACTATATGCGTTAATTGTTGACATTACAGTAGTTTTTAATAAAAATCGAACTAAACTAATATGCGTTCTTTTACATCTAGGTATATAGATGTACAGTACAATTGTAATTTTACAGTTTTGCTTGAACTAAATATTCAAACAAAGATACCGCGTGATAAAAGGACCTATATAATTACGTTATGTATAAAATTCTGATAACATTAACAACCCTGTTGACTATTCGATTGGTACTTTATTTTATTTACATTAAATATTTTTTTATAATATCAATGCAGGTACCTGCATAATTGACTATAACAATATTAGTTTTTTATCTAATTTATTTTGTACCACTATCTATATTAATAATTTCGTCAAGGGGTACGGTAGACTCGATCGAAACCTTATATGAATAACAAAACATAAAAAAATATTGATTTCGAGTCGACAACATATATCCGCAAAATTCGGATTATGGAGAATTTCGTTAAATTCTAATAACACTGACAAACAAATCGCATAGTCGCCATGATATACAAACCGCAGTCGCCATGGAAACATTGAGTGAATCATAACCAAGGATGTTGTATGTACTTATACATAACAAAACTAAATACTTTTCTTCGGTCGTTGACGTTTCGCGAAAATATTGTTTTTGACACTTTTTTATGACATACTCTTTGTTAGGTGCTTTTTACTACTGACAGAAGCCATAATTATAAATATTGAATTGAATTCAGCAGTGATTTTATTTCTATAGAAGAAGAGCAAGAAAACATTTCAAATGGCTGGCAGACGTAAATATTCAAGCAGGTTTTGTACAGAATATCAACTAACCCTACTATGTACCTATATTTAGCACTTTCAAATAACACCATTCAAGTATTCAGTACTTTCAGTTGGTTGTATGATTTATGAATGTGTTTATCTGATTCTAGAAATAACATATGTAGAAGCAATATAATGAGGTCCTTACAAACAATGTTCAATGAATCCAATCCTTTTGTCAAAATATAAAAGCTAACAATTAAAAGCAGCCTAAGAAAATCAACCCAAATACCTATTTGGTATCAATGCAGTTTTATTACATACTAAGATCTCTTGATTTGCGTGGGTGTAACACTGCATCATATGATGAGTTAGCGGTCATCTTTGTAGGAGAAAACGGCGAACCTCCATTAATGTTGAGATTATATATCAACCTATTCTATACTCAAATCAACCAGTCCCAGTAAATTCGTAATTTAGCCAAGGCTAAAGGGTGAGGAAAGCCTTTACTTTTTCCTAATGGAGAACTTGGAGGGTATGAAAATCTTCAACACAGAGAAGAGAGTCTAACTGCTCGAAGCCATAATGTTACAATTTTATCAGTACCTAATTACCTATAGACTTGCTATTCGTCAAAATTGGCCTATGTTAGGATTGAATCTCAAAGATTATTGTTTCTTCGAATGAATCAAAACAGCTCAGAGCTGACAATTATAACAATTTAATGGATAGCCTGTACAATAATGATAGAGAAACGGATAATAAAATGATAATATTGCCATTAACTTATGTGGAAAGTCCCCAGCATATGATGCAAAATTATCTATATCTATATAGAATTCCATGGCAATTGTATGCAAGTACCTATGGTAAACCAGACTTACTTATTATAACATTTACGTGCAATCCGAATTGGCAGGAAATGTTAGATAATTTCCAAGGCATTAAAAAAGAACATAGACCCGATTTAATTGCCAGATTTTTAAACTTAGATGACATTACAAGAAAACATATTTTTGGAATACCGATGCGTGGTTTACATATTTTTAGAATATGGAGTGCGTGGTTTTACACCATTATCTACTCGCCAAAGTAGAGAAAGACACTGAGTGCTTAAAACAAAGAGGTTTACAGAGAATAAACCTTAAAAGTTTAATGTTTTATTAATTTATGTTAGTTTATTTTGAATGTTGATTTAAAATAAACATTATCTGTGGAAAAACTATTGCAGTTTTTATTTACTATATTTACTAAACACAATGAACGAAGCTATACGAATCTACGCCTTGCTTACCTTTAAATTCCTTGAGAAGCGATGACTACAGAAATATCTAATCTACCTACATTTTGTACCTAGATGTGTAATTATGAGTCACATTTCACCCGAGCGAAGCCGGGTTTTCATCTAGTAATCTTTATAATCCTTTCGTGCCGTGCCTGTTGCTTTATTTTGGTCATACAGCGCCATCTGTCATTTACTTGTTGCTACAATCTCTTCATAGACTTTCTTACCTTACCCTGTTTCAAATTGTACTGCACTGTGTATCTTGTAATAGTTTCCGCATGGTCTTGTAGATGGCGTTACTTGTTTCACAGTTGAAAAAAGTTCTACACAACAGTACAAAATAAAAAATAAATCTGCGAAGAATAGTTTAATATATTTTATTTCCATATTACATCGAACATTTTAATTACAATTTATATTTTAACATCTCAAATTTAGTTGACAGAAAACTTTATTTATATTAAAATTTCTTTATTTATGGCAGGAAACTCATTAGAATCTCTCAATAAAAATTCAACAATAAAGCTTTTAAAAACTTGAGCGTAAAAGGTACCTAGATGCGAAGGGGGTACCTACACTAACAACTTTAAATCCTAGAAGCGTTTCACGTTTCCCTCAAAAAACGTCTTTGAACGTTCACTTGAATACACTACACTAAGTCGGGTCGGTTGGCGTTGGCGGTCGGTCGGTGCACCGGGGTGGGTCCGTCCGGGGCGTACGAGGGGTTCGCGTCCCCTCCCTCGCCGTCTGTATACCCTGCATTCTCTATAATCCGGCACCGCGCTGTGTCCTGTTCTCTCTCCACGTACAGAAGCCTGGCCGGTCGACCTCCGCCTAGACTGGATAACGCGCTAGGGGCGCTTGACCGCGTAATTGAACCTTCCCTGAGGGCCAAAGACCCTCGCTTCCTCTCTGGAGCTGGGGAACCTCTATACTCCGAAGTGTCTGGTCGTTTGCAGCGTAAGAGCTTCGCAAAGGCGGCTCGGAAGCCCGCGTTTTTCCACGCGTAGATGAGAGGGTTGATCCCAGAGTTGGACATAGCTAGGGATGACGTGAGCCGGTACGCAACGGGGTTGTGCAAGGAGATAATTGGTAGGGTTTGCGCGCACGCCACCACCACGAACGGCATCCAACATATCGAGAAGGATCCCAGGACTAGAAGTACTACCTGGAAATTAAAAGGAAATTATTACTGTAGGATCTTAAGCATGTACATTATAGCTAAACTAGAGACCCGTAGCGGCGTCGAAACGCCGGCTAGAATATGGTAGTGTAATATTATAGGGAAACATAAACCATTTTTAAGGCATTTTTTCGATACTGTACTCAAAACACACATTTGAATGAAATGGTGCCTTAATAATAATAAAATATAACCCACCAGAATTGAGCCTAATTGCTTTATAATCACAACGTAGAAATGAACATTTGTCAAAAGTTTTGCATAACAATTTTAAAAAAACTTAAGAAACTTTCATTGATTCTTATTTTGATATCAAGAATCATTTGAGATTTTAGACTTTAGTTAGCATTTTTTAGTCATTAAGGTTGTCTATTGTCTACAATCATCCTAAATATGAGAATACAAAAGTCAACTTATTTTAGTAAATGTTGGTAACAAAATAGGATCAGTTAAAATTTGGTACAAACATTTTGAGAAATGCTCACGGCAGAAATAAAAATAAAATATGATTTTCGATATTCATCTATGAATTTTCTGACCTTTTAATTATTATTATTACCGAATCAGAATAACACTAATAAAACACGACTTAAATTACACCCTGGATATTTATTTATACCTACTTGTAATATAAATATTCCTACAATCGACGATATAGAGACTGTGAGGAAAGAAAAAAGTCGTGGAATAGGCTCCCATACAAACCACGACCCTTTTAATAGGAAACGGACTCTAAACAATGATAACATTTAATAAGTAGGTAAAGTCACCGTCAGATATTGGTTGGATTTCTCGCTCGCTCGCATTATCTGATGGAACCTTGACTGTACCTACCTAGCGTTGAAAAAATAAAATTAAAACAGCTTCTTTCACAAATTCGTCCATTTTTCGATTATTTCATAACAAAATATTGACATTAACCATTCTAATTTTCACATATAACCATTTATGTATCTTAGATCTAATTTACGCCAATTGAAATAATATAAAAAATTAAACCGCCGAAAAAAAACTGAAAAGTAAGAAATTTAACCAACTTCAAAATATTAACTTATTAACAAACGTGATATTTGAAGTAGTAAAACCTTGGCATTGTCCGATTATTCTTTGATCTTTATATTGTTCTCAGAATACAGATATTGTTCTATAAATATCTTTATACCGTCAAAAACTTGTGCTCTACTTAAAGCCACGTAAAGCTGCCCGTGAGAAAATACTGGTTTTGGAAGATAGACAGCTACTTTTTTCAAAGATTGCCCCTGACTCTTGTTTATTGTCATCGCCAATGCAAAAGTAACTAACTGGAAACTGAAATCTTTGTAATTTGAATGGAAGGATGGAGTCTAAAGGGCTAAACTTTATTTTAGGAAGAATAACTCTTTCGCCTGAACTTGCACCCGTCAGAACCTGACAATCTAAAGAATTGGTATATAGTTTTATTAACTGAAACCGAGTTCCGTTAATCAACCCTTTGGCCGTATTTAGATTTCTCATGAGCATGACAATAGCACCAATTTTTAATTTAAGCTCGTGTCTGGGAAGCCCACTTACTTCAATACTGTTAAGAAATTCCGTCGGAAAATTTATATTAGAATCAGGGTCATCTGATATCACTGTATCTACGCTTTTATATGTTACTTCTTCGCTAGAGATACGCTCGAGAACTTTCAAATTAATTTTTGAACAGATTTCATTAGTCGGTGTGAGAATAGCCTTTTCGTGTATATTATTATAATTGTCCAAGTCATTGTATATAAAATCGATCGGCGAACCAATTCCTAAAAGACTCTAATATTGACTGCCCACATTCGTCCTTTGGCAGAGTGTCATTTTCAACTTTAAGCAAGTAATCTGCAAATTCGTCTTGTCCTTCATTTACTCGCATATTTTTATCTAGCTTTAGAAAAGTCATGTATCACCACAAACGATGATTTTTAATACAGTTTTCGATTGTTACTGCCCGTCCAGCATGTGGCACTACCGGCAGAGTCTATCTAAAGTCACCAGAAAATAATACAACTTTTCCAGCAAATGGTTGTCGTCGTCTATCTTCATTAATTGTAATATCCCGAAACATGCGATCGATTAGTAAAGTAAGTTTTTTGCACATACGTTTTACCACAACCTGCAGATGCATCAAGAAAAAAGGATGAATTGCTTTTTTCTAGCTATTTATTCTTTTTCAGTCTATTGACATTTGCAAAGTGCCCTAGAAGCCAACGCCATTACCTATACGAAAAAAAAAATATCTAAAATTTGAGTGGTTGTCATTTATGTCATTTAATGTAAACAAATCCTTGCTTTATTTTTACCTCCTTTTAATTGGTATTTTGTTAAAAAACTTAAAAAACTAAGAGTTTTATGCACGCCTCCAGGATGAGACGAAGCTAATGAGGTATAATTTATCAATAACGGACCTCGGATGTGGATTTGATACCCTGTACAAAAATCGGGCTTGCGTAATATATATATAGATATATCTTTTCCATGTTTACCCTTTCTCTACTCTACTATAAGTACATGTATTAGCATCCATCGCCACAACGAGTCTAATTTACACCAAGAATGTTCTTTCCTATCGTAGCAAACGAATGTTAATAAGTCGTTAGCAAGTGTTAAAAATCGTTCATTTTACATTATCTATGTGTGCTTTATTTTTGGTCTAAACTGATTTATTTTCAATACAAGCAAACACTGAGAAAATTATGTCTAATTATGACTTGTGAATTGATTTTTTATGACTAAACAATACATTCCTATTCGAATTTATAAGATAACGAAATCATCGATAACACTTATATACAAGTATCAGGTGCTACCGTCACAGAAATGTTAATGATATTAGCATTTCTCGTCACTGCAGTGCAGTTCAGTGATAATTACCGTAGTAAGAAGTATCCTATCGTGAGCAAACACTTAGATTTCAAAATTTAAAAATCTGCGGATGTGGATTTTTACGTTTTGGACGGTTGTTTCCACCGTTAGGTTCCACTAGTGGGGCCATCTGATAGCCACCATTAAACAATCATATCATTGTCAGTTGAACTAAACGGTAGAAATACGTTATTTCCAATTCGAATTTACTATTATTTTGTATATTTATGGGTCTTTACGCGATAATTTTAAATAGGTATGTTATACGATACCTTTTAATTATTAAAATTTTAAAAAGCTACCTGTATGCTCTTCCAATCGTTCCCCCCCGCGGGGCAGCAGGTGTTAGCGCGCATTCTCCGCGCGTGACAGGTAGCCTCCCGCCAGATGCGCCAGTACAGAATGAACATCACCATCCAGACGAGAGAGAACATCGGAGCCAGGATCGACGTGGTGTAGGTCTTTGGCACCACCTGGAATTGAGCGTTTTATGGCTCTTTACAAACAGCCAAACATGGATAGCTCTGGTTCTTGGTATTTATTAGCTTTGAAGTCGAATAATGGTTTTGTAAAATTTGACTTCGAAAATATCTTTTGTACCTTTTGACTTTTTTATAGTTTCATAAAACGCCAAGCGTTATAGACAATCTTTTTCCATCACTGGATGATGTCTGCCAACTAAGTCGAAAAATGTATAATTGAGTTTCGAAAGTATATATCTACAATATTACTAGGTACATTTCTAGCTAAGCTGTAAAATATTACAGAGCCACGAAATCCTGTGTCGAATGTTAGTAAATAATAATTCAATGAATAATTTAGCCAGTTTAAAAACTATTTAGTTTTGACATAAGCATAACCAGTGGCAAACAACTTCAAAAACTTATCAAAACCATTTTGTGTCTGCCAGAGCAAACAAGAGCTTCTTTGTTTTAAGTTAGCATGTAGTTAAACTTTGCTTTTGAACTCGTCTCCTAAGTTCTGTTGTTTGCGGGCTGATGGTAAAACAACTTGGCTGAGATATTAAACAACAAATTATAGAATACAATGCGCTGTGATACTATCTCTAGGTATTATTTTTGGATTCACAAATAATTTGTGTAAGTTTTTACGAACATCCTGTGGGTTTTCAGTTTTGATTTTAATTGTATGCGTATTCTCTCGTAGTTTTATAGGAACATCATAGTCCATGGAATTGGTACATTTTGGTTTGCATCAAATGGGGTAGTTCTGATTTTTTTATATGTTGTATGTAATGAGGTGGTAATGACAAATATAATTTTTCCACCTCGAAAGCCTTCCGGAACATTGTAAAATTCATGAAAAGCCATAAAATTTTTGATCATTTTTCAGTTTTTGCCATTTTTTACCACCAAGGACCTGTTTTACGGTAGAAGTCACTATGAATTCTTTTAAAGTAGACTAAATTTGCAACAAAATGAGAATAGTTGGGTCTCGATAAGCTGAATAGTTTCAAAGATACAGCAGTTCAAATGTTTGCAAAATTTCAAAAAAAAAAATTTTGCGAGTGTTTACAAGATCTTGTCAATGTGGTCAATTATTGACCTATTTCACGGCATAAATCAATTAAAATCTAATAGTTCCCTAGCTACATCTGTTCAAAGTTGCTGAGGTGACTAAACAACATGAAATACGACTTATGAAATAAGCATTATCTATACTAATATTATAAAGAGGAAAGGTTCGATTGTTTGTTTGCATCGAATAGGCTCCGAAACTACTGAACCGATTTCAAAAATTCTTTCACTGTTGAGTAGCTACATGATCCCTGAGTAAGATAGGCTATATTTTATTTATTTAAAAAAAATTGGGATCCTTAGTAAAACTTCAATAGTGTAACCCTAGGTGTAAAAAAAATCCTAAAATATACCTAATAAATTGAATAGGCTCCGAAACTACTGAACCAATTTCAAAAATTCTATCACTGTTGAGAAGCTGCATGATCCCTGAGTAACATAGGCTTTATTTTATGTTAAAAAAAATTAGGGATCCTTACTAAAACTTCAATAATGTAACCCAAGATGTAAAAAAAAATACTAAAATATACCTAATAAATTGAATAGGCTCCGAAACTACTGAACCAATTTCAAAAATTCTATCACTGTTGAGAAGCTGCATGATCCCTGAGTAACATAGGCTTTATTTGATGTTAAAAAAAATTAGGGATCCTTACTAAAACTTCAATAATGTAACCCAAGATGTAAAAAAAAATCCTAAAATATACCTAATAAATTAAATAGGCTCCGAAACTACTGAACCGATTTTGGTGAAACTTGGCATAAAGATAGAATTGACCTTGGGAAAGAACATAGGATACGATTTACCGCGAGAAAATTTCTCATTCCCACGGGAAACATTGTTAAAGCGGGCGTAGTTGGCACAAAGATAGAATAGACCATGCGGAAGAACACAGGCTAACTTTTACCACGGGAAATTATCTTATCTTTGCATGTGGAGGTTGAAGTTGAGGTCGTCACAGGAGTTTTATTATAAGTTTTTAATAAAAAGCACACCTTTAGTAGAAAAATATTTTTGACAGACACCCTAAACTCTAAATTGTATTATTTAAGAAATTTTGCAAACATTTGAACAGCTGTATCTTTGAAACTATTCAGCTTATCGAGACCCAACTATTCTCATTTTGTTGCAAATTTAGTCTACTTTAAAAGAATTCATAGTGACTTCTACCGTAAAACAGGTCCTTGGTGGTAAAAAATGGCAAAAACTGAAAAATGATCAAAAATTTTATGGCTTTTCATGAATTTTACAATGTTCCGGAAGGCTTTCGAGGTGGAAAAATTATATTTGTCATTACCACCTCATTACATACAACATATAAAAAAATCAGAACTGCCCGATTTGATGCAAGTGAAGACCCCTTTTATGGTACGATTTCCATGTACTATCAGTCGGTTAGTTACTCGTAGTATAAGCCATTATTTTTTAAGTATTTTTTTTAAACTTTCTATTATTAGGGTAATATTGTACCGAATAGGGACTATGTAATAAGCTTATAAAGCTACGTACATAATGTCATTGTAATCCCGCCAATTTAGATAGTTATTTTTACCACTATATTCCCAGGGAAATACATGATAAACTTCGCTATCTACGTTTTTCCCAACACCGAATTCTATTATTAGACGCGTTTATCTTGCTAAAGGGCTTAATAATGCGATAATATGGCCGATTATTGCATGCTTATTGATACTTTTTGGTAGAAGCATGGTAAACGTGGATTCTGAATTATCTTTTAGTGTGTTCAGTATCAGCTTGATACCTCTACATTTTTAAAAGAAACATAATGACACTGATCTTTGTTTTAAAACGATTAAGTGATTTACTTATTTGAAACTAAGTAGCTTTGCGGTTAGCAGTCAGTGGCCGTATAGTAATAATCTAAAATTACTAAATTATTCGGTCATTGCATTACTGTAAGCTTTGCGACAATGTTTAATTCGAACAGAATGAGAAAATATGAATATTTTTTTCATTTAGAATTTATTTATACTTCTGATATTCACTGACGCAGATAATAGTATTAATGTGAGCCACCGTTGTCATCGTATTTTCTGGGTCTGGAAACGTTTGAGGAAAATCGTCTAGGCACTTTCCTTTATTTTTGGCATTAAATATATTGTTAGTAAATGAGAGGGTATGTCACCATATGCATCTCGCACGCAATGCCGTCGTGCCAGTCGTTCCAGAAGACGGGGATGCAGCTGATGCATAGCGCCACAGACCACGTGGTGCTCATCAACATGCGCGTCACCAACTTCGTCATGTAGCGACTGTAGTGCAGTGGGTGCACTATCGCTATGTACCTGAAAAACATACAATGTTTCGTTAACATTTAAAAAAAGACTTAGCATTTGTAATATTATGTTCAACATTAGCAGTGCTTTTTGAGGATATATTGATTTCAGATTCAATAGTAGTCCAGGCAAATTACGGTTTTGCGAAACATTAATTCTAATAACGCTGTATTTTTGTAAATCTTTCTTTTATATCATTTTAAGAGTATAATTACGAATCCAACTATTTATTCCCTTTGATGTGCCTGAAAAAAAAATTGCGTTCAGTCCTAATTGATTTAGCAAAAATAATAATAAGCAACTAAATGCATGTCGTGATAGAATTATATATATAAGTAAAATATATAACTATCAAAATCCAACAAAAAAATACACCATCAATGTTTTCATAATGATAGGAATTTATGTAGCTGACTTGTTTAACCATGTTTAAAGTGTCGTTCCCGGATTCAAATTTTCAAAAAATTAAGTTTGGCAGACGTATAGGATACTCCAGTTGATGTTGATTACACAGGTGAACGCTGATTATGTGCCGTACTCCAGTAGCCAAAGCAGCAATATCCATATTTCCATGTATTTTTATCACTGGTTTATTTTTAGTTTTTTGTTACTGATTTATCGATGTCATGAAGTTCTAACATTTCTTATTTATTATCAAATGCAAGTCAGCTGTTGGCTTCAGTCACGTCATGACTGGTATAAGCCGGTTCCGTGCTTCTAGTAGCGTGACTACGGTATTTCTGTACTTTTATTTCTACGATTTGAAACCCTTTTGGTATTGTTGCAGACTTTATATGTTAATGTGTTCCTAACTTGAGGGCGAATAAACGTTGTAGGTGCATTTACAAAATGTTTTAGATTTGAAGTGATATTTAACGCTTTTATGCATACGTTTATATATTTTGTTTCAGTGCAAAATACAAATAAATGTTATGTAGATCACGTAATACAATAATTTCCAAGGAGTTTAAAAGATGTAATTAATCGTTTTATTTAAGTTTTTAAAAACCCTTCTTAAATTTTGTTTTTTATTTCGTAAAGTAATAATAGTTTGTGATGGATGACATACATAGCACCATCGAAATATGCCCTTATAATATAAAATAGCTTTGTATACAGAAATATTCAACCTCTACCAGCAAAAATATATATTACGAGTTAAAAACTTTTAATGAGCAGCTAAAAGTAGCCCAGACCTCAACCGCATGAAGGAAGCTGGGGTCTCGCAGAAATTCGCGTAACATTATATCACAGTGTAAACTCACCTGTCCACGGCTATCGCGATGATGTTGTAGATAGAGGCGAGGCAGGCTAGTATGATGAGTATGAATCTCATCAGGCAAGACCATTTGATCTTGCCAAAGTCATTGTCCAGGTAGAAGACTAGGTGGTACGGCAGCGTCAGACCGACCATGAGGTCCGAGATTGCCAGGTTGAGGACAAACTGGTTGGAGACAAGTGAAGACAGGCGCCGGGAAAGCGTCACTGCCATGATAGTGAGAGTGTTGCCGCTGATGATGAGAACGATGAGCGCGCCATCCAGGATGCTCCAGGCCCAGTAGTTGTACAAGTCCGGAGCCTCCCCCGCCGGGGTCGAGTTCCACAACCCCCAGTCGCTTCCGTTCCCCAGATCCAAGTCCATACCATCGCTGGCCGCGGTCGCCAGCGCACCCCACTCCGAAAAATTCGACGTCGTGTCGAATTCTCAATCGCACATTTTAACTAGGTATTCCTCGCACAAGTCACTCGAGTTTTGTCCGAATCTCGTAACGAAGTCACTTGTTTGCGGCACATTTTTGATTCACGGTTTCCGGGGATCCGAATACCTGCAACGAAACAGTTTGTTAGGCAAATTAGTAGGGGGTGAAGGTTGCATAATGATTTGTGCAGTACTAGTGGCTGGCTGCTACTCGTGAATGCATGGCGGCGTGCGGCTCGCAAATTACTCGTGTAGAACCCTCGCCATAGTTCGCCTTCGCCCCAGTTCGCGCCTTTCTAAATCACATTATGAACTTTTTCAAGGGACGGCATCGCGCTCAGAAGAACACCGCCACTGCTGAATAATTTATGTCTCCTGTATGAGACGAGCTTTGTCTGTCTGCAGCTAGATCGATTGGTTCTATAAATGAATTATTTCCAGACGCCGAAGGCCACGTGGTGGTTCATACACTTAGTGCTGTGGAAGAATTTATTTATTGCCCAAGGCAACGCCCTTGAAGAAATCTCTATGGGTTGCTATTTGTTGCTTTTGTGGTAATTATAATCACAAATAGACACCATTTAAATTTATGGTTAGGTATAGGTATTGAGAAATATTGCTATTTCTGTTGACTGTGGTAACAGCAACAGCTTGAGAATATTCCTGCTATTTGTTATAAAAAATAAAACTATGTTAATCAGATTACATAAATCATGTTGAGATTGAGTGAAGCTGACGTTTCAAAGGAGCTTAAGTTGGCATTTTAGTTTTAATTTATTCTTAAGGCGATTGTTTGCCAATGAAATATGGAGGGTGTCGCAGCCAGCAAACTAAACCAGCTTCAGGGGCAGATGGCGAAGCATCTGAATTTCAAATTAGAACAGATCTAAGAGTTAATGAACTTACTAATTTATTTAACAACACTTAGCACTCGACTTATCTCTGTTCTTCGTTCGTCTCACTTCTATTGTACCTACGTATATAAATCTCAATCAGAATGTGTTATTAACTGCCTCTATTGCTCAGACGTTTAATTTGCAAATTGAAGTATTTCCAAGAAATTATCTCTCATTTCAAAGAGTCTTTTTGACGACGAATAAGACGACGTTTCCTGTGTACAAAATGTAACAAAAATTATATTTGAGAAATTCTAGGCCTTGAGTTCGATTCGAGATCCAGATGTATCCGAAAAGGGCTAAGTATTTATAACCTTCCAAATGTATTCCGTAGGTCGAGAGAACGATAAAATTATGCTCGCTCCATTTATTACAATTTGAATGGAACGGAACCTTCAATCAATGCTAATCGTATCGATAAACCGCAAGTATAAAAGTACTTATAAGTCGATTTGCAGTAAGTTCTGCCCAAATTTTGACGACGCTATGCGGATGTGTACATATCGATTAGGTCGCTGTAGTTTCCGAACCTTCGTTATCGAGTTCGATGCCCTGTTTAATGCAAATTTGTATTCATCCAATGACGTTGTTTACGTGAACGAAAAAGTGTTCACCATAACCGCTTATCTTTTCGTAGCGGTCAAATCGGCTGGAAATATCTATTGCGGGTGGGCTAGCGATAAATTCCCTTTCGATTACTTTGGAAGATTTACGCTGTTGGCTTCTGGGAATACTAATTTCATTACATCTACCGTTAGATAGTAAAACTTTGGAAGTACTTCTTTGCAGTCTCGAGATTATCTGAATATTGACTGTAATACCTACAAAACTGACAAAATGTTTCTGAGGATTATAACACTACTGGGCACATAGTGTTTGAACGTGCACCTATGAGGTACTGAGGAGTTGGGTGTAGATTATATGACAGCTGAACTATAAACGTACGATAAATTTTCTTCTTCTTGATGTGTAGATTTAGCAAAGCCTTTACGAGCGGTCACTTCGCTACAGATTAGTACAGATGCGATAAATAAGTAATATTTGAAAAAGAATGATTTACAGAACGGTGACGTAATTCATAAAAAATGTGCAAATATTTGTATTTTTTTTTAGCAGCAGCAGTTAAAATTGCATGCAAAAGGTTTATACTTGTTTTAAGCAGTTCAAAGTTCGTCTCAGTCGGTTTGTGCAAACATAAGCTCTAACCACACTGATAACTGTACATTGCGATCAGGGTTTTATCCGTCTGGAAATCGAATTGCATTGTGATTTGTGGTGGAACATCAAATGGGGATTATTAGGGTTCCGCAGACAGTTTTGATTAATGAAACAATCCGCCGCGATTGGTTTGATTCGACCGCTTTTCTGTTTCCGCGACGTGGACGAAATGACGTTTCATAATCGCAGGACGATCTAATTTGACAATCTAACTGAGGTTTATTGTAGCTGCTGTATTATCCACTAGAGATGTGCTAGAAATATGAACGTTTTTGTGTAAAGGAAATCCTACCAATAGCATTAATTTATTTTTCTAGCCTCGCTGACGTAATTCGAAATGTTATAACATTTAGCATTTTTGCAACGCTCATTTTTCTGGAATACTGCTTTAGGATAAACTGCGTAACAAAGTACGGGTAGCAGCTCTAAAATAATGTCACAGAACAAAGGAAAATGGTAGTTACTTTTGATGAAGTACGTAACCTAATTTTCATCGTGTCCTTGGTGAGATTTGTGAATGTTCTCTGCTGTTGCAGATATCTCTGAATCTAATTCCGTTGACTGCTGTAGAGAAACGTGACTTTCCTGTTTCGAGGAAAACGTCGCATGATTGTAGACTATATTTCTCTAAACGTAAGTAATGTCTTTATTTTAGAACATAACTATGTATTTGCTTTATATTTAGAATAAATTGTTGACTTATTTTATTCATTACAGGCTTCTTTAGAACATTAAATGACGTCAGTTCTATATGAGAACAGAAAATTATGTATATTAATAAACTTCTTTGTCCATCTCACACTAATTAAGTTACTTATTATGTATCACAGACGGAATAATTATAACTTCCTGTCATCTGAATTGTTATCCTCATTATTATCCTAAAATAGCCAATGGCTAAAAGCCTATGGCTTATCTACAACGTAACAGAAATTACTTTAACGATTTCAGATAAAACTGGTTCCGAATTCTAGATTAAACGATGATCTACGAACAGTAGCGAACAGCCGAATATCTTGATAGATAGCAGAACGCGAACTGGAGACCACAATCCGATTTAGAATTTATATTTCAGGCGATACTCGACTCAGTTTCGGATCTATTACCATCCATCTGAAACTATTATTATGTTTACGTATTATTTATAACACAGGATAATAGGTTTCCTATAAGAAAGTATGTAAATATGATATAGGGTATATGGTAAAAATTTTCCTTTGATATAAAACTTATTCGCAACAATTTACAACCTTGAAACGCATAACCAAAACCTGAAAGCCAATCACATTATCCAATCAAGAAAAGAGCTGGCATTAGTGTGATTGGTAGGGATGGAAATGTGTGGATGGAACGTTCCTCCAAGGTGAATCCTCTCAGAGGAGTAATGCCTCGATGGCGTGTTAGAGTGATATAAATGCAGCACTGCAAATCACAAGGTGCATTACTTTTCCGACCGCGAAAGTTAAACAGTTTCTGCGGTTGGAACATGGATGGGTCGCACTAATCTGCATAATTGCGAATAGTCTTAGCTAGTACTTAGCATTCGTTAAAAGGCTTGAAATCGCTGACACCTAAATTGGCCCCTATCTGTGTAGTTTCGTATATAGTAATTTAAATAATTACTTAGTTGTTTGTGTAAAAGCAGTAATTCAATAAACAAAATAATTACCGATTTTAAAACCGGTCTTCGACCCAATTGCAACGTCTTAATGATGGGAAAAGTAAATAAGGAGAAGAATGTAAATAAACAGTGAAATCTGTAGGTCTTGCTCCGGAATACTCAGAGAATATTCAGAAAACCCTAGTGAGGTGGGATGCATCAAATACCTGACCCCGATATACAAATGGGATAAGGCTAGGCCGCTGATGACCACATAGAGACTGTAGATGAGAGCCTAGTATTCTATACACACCTACACAGATGTTGCACAAGAGGGCTGGGTTGAAATGCCCTTAGCGCGTGATTGAATGCGAGTCTAATTCAAATACAGAGAGGGTATAGCATTAGCTACATTTGACGGCCAGTTGTAAGGTATGGTTTAGAATGTTAATAGTAACAGTCACTGAAAGGAAAAATACATTGACACAATTGGCGATTGTTGTTGCAAGTTTACATGACAAAAAATGATTAAAATATTCAACCTTTAAGCATCATTACTAACATAAATTAGAACGGCTGTAAATACAAAGAAAATGTTTTAAAAAACAGACTAATAGATATGTATTCTGCATCCTAGGGTAATGATATCTATGTCACGTACATCGACGACTGGCTATGAACATCGATTGGATGAGAATGGAAGGAGTGTCACATGACAATGGAGGCACATTATTATTTAACCTGATTTAAAAAGGATCACTATAATATGTTTTGGGAATGTCTGATAAAATGACCTTTGAAATGGGTTCGAAATATCAAGTTATTCAACAATCATGGCGGTTAAATGGCTGGCGTTTGATTGACACCGAATTTGCATGCCTCGTCGTTTCAGCTTATGGCTAACGCGCTGCGACAGACTTCTAGCCCACGCAACCTTATCAACGTGTCACGAAGTCTGACATGTCAGTCAAAGATAGTGTGAAAATTAAAACAATGTCAAAGTATTCAGTTCATTGTTGGCCCTAAAAGGATCCTATATTACGAAATTGGATAAGATGCCTTGATACAATAGAGGAGGAATGCATAATAATGCATTTGGATCGAATACACAAAAACAAACATTGAATAATGGAAAGTAGAATAAAAAAATCACGATTCGAATCAGAACAAGTTCTCTAAACAAACCATTTTTCTTAAAAGAACTCTTGAAATTCCGAAGAATGTTTAAAGGTCAAACCCGTAAAGCGCGCTTTCACTAGTCAGCGCTTAGTTTAAAACTTAAATACCCGAGGATTTTAAGTTATTAACATATTCACAAGCGGAACAGAGATGAACAATAGAAGTCTTCAGGGAACACCAAACCAAAGTTAGGATTTCGGAGGTGAATAAATCAGCACATGTGCCAGGAGCTTACTATGTTGAATGATATAATAGTAGGGGACTAAGTTGGACCCCGACAAACTCTTTTGATAACATACTCATTCATCTACATCTAAACATTGCTACAGACCAATATTTCTTTACAGGTGTTTTTAATTTGTTGTTTAGTAATAAAGAGTAAATTTGTTTATTGTTTTCTGAGCAAATCATTATTGATAATGTAACATTAATATCTTGGACATCATATTACTCAATATAAAATGATGTAACTCAGATTTTATTTTCTCGTCCAGAGTCAATTATGATGGTAATCCATCAAACTCGCAAAGCAATAAAATTTACTGACATGAAACTATTGCTCGAAATAACTAATGACGATGATGGTGATCAAAGATTAATAAAAATAGAATTCCTACATTAGCTTGAAGAAAATTACTGATATCAATGTAATTAGAGTAGTGGACATTGAATGCCATCAGGTTTGAAAATGTTAGACTGACAGGTAACCGACACGGATCGATTCGCTTGAGGGACGGTTTACAAAATGTCACACAAAAATAATTGCAGCTACGAGGCCGCTAGTCACAATTGCATGGTTCGTTTTCTATCTGATGTGTGTATCTTTCAACCTATCTTAATAACTATTTTATTAGCTTTAAAGTACCTACTCTGCATTTCAAAACTCTTAGTTATATGTTTTCTTTTCTACCCTTTTAAAAAAGACATCAACATCGAAATGTTCTTGGCTAGAAATAAAATCATAACATTGCATTGCATCTCAAGAATTGTACCTTACAGGAGCATGAAACTTTTATTTTTATTAACCTAGTTTCAAGCTCAGCAGTCTACACAACACACGAGGAAAATATAAAGGAACCGGCTTGAGAAAATGGCGTTTACAATGGCATATGTAATGCATAGCCTGCATTTTGTTCGCGTGGCGACTACACAAGTGTACTTGAATAGTCTACTACGTGAATGCAAGGTGCAAGTTAGCCACGTAGATTTGGTTGCAAATTTTAAACAATATGATAATTTATCCTGTTCATCTTCTAGTCTTTCAAATTAGGATAGGGATGTATCATACGGTTAGCAAACACATTTCTATACAAAAAGATGTCACACATTGACATGAGTATCTACAAAATTGGTTAAAAAATTCTGTGCTAGTGCTAGTAAATAGTCACCGAACAAACATTGACTAAAGCGATACGTGCTTTGGCTTCCAAGCGTAATACTAAACCCACATAATGTGCGACTGTTCACGCAATATGTGATTAATTTACCATAGATATCGTAAATTAAGCAAAGATATTCGGTAAATCTGAAGTGGAACGAATTTATGGTTGTAATTACTTCAATCTATTTAAATAAGGGTTTGAATTCGTATTACTACCTAGTCCTTTAAGCCCACCGCACTTAACCCTACGACATTCGTCGTCTCTAAATTATAAAAGTAAAAAGAGATAGATTCTAAAATATGCAGAAGCCGTTATACCCAGATGTTATCTAACCAAATTTTATGCAAGCACATGCTCAGCCTTCGATTTTACATACAGATTTTGCGGCGTTTAATTAAAAAATCCTTAGATTAAAATATCCGAGAGAACAGGGTCAGAGGTTATGTTTAGCTAAGAGATTCTGGTTTGTTCTCGAAGAGTATAGGTTTTAATTAGAGTAGTTTCGTCATTTAGACATTGTTGAATTAATACTCATTATTACTAGTGATATCTCCTCTACTTTACAGCGCAAAGGCCTGAGGTCACATTTGTATGAAATCATAAAGTTTCGTGTGTCGGCAATGTTACTTCAACTTCTGCGTTCTTAATTGCAACTGATGCTTGGTTGTTGATTATAGTTAATCCGTTTGTGTATAAATACGAACACTGGATTATTTTGTTTGATGCTTCCCGACTGTCTTTATGTTCTTGAATTGTTGGATGTCCAGCTTTTGCTTTATTGTGACTTATCTGTCTCGAATTCAAGAGTTTTGTATTCACTGAATTTACGAGGTCAAAGTTTCGATTGTTGCTGTGTAACAAAATATATATCTCGCTTTCTTATTGTTTCTATTCCCATATCGAATTTTATATTCATTTTATAAATTCACAAACTATTTCTCGAATAAACTTGGATGAAATGGAAGTTCTATTTCTGTTTTCTCGACAGTTTATTTCTTGTTCTAGTACCAGTATGACTTGTAGCAAAATATTTGAATCTGGTTGGCTATATCACGCGATCCGTTCATTTGTGAACAAATATAATTGCAATATACCTACTCGTATCTTCTCACACAAGTGTCAGAGAGTTTAAGACTTCTCAAAATAATTCTTAACGATGTGAACAAAGTAATAAAAGCACAAAGACGATACTCCTTCAACATTAACATAGTCATATAATATGTTGATAGATGTGGACAGGATCCTGTATAAAACAAAACTAAGCTCGAGATGTATTGGAACAGTGCTTCCCATGAGACCAAGGGTAAATTGCGTTAAGCTCGGCTCGAGATTCGAGCTTCATTACTGCGGGCACAAAGGAGTCTATATCGGAAGTTGATAGAGAAAGTCGAGAAAATTACGAAGTAGACGAAACACAACACAGGGGAAATATTATTGCACGTTTTCATAGACCGAATGAAGACTAGAAAATATACGAGAAATATTCAAAGGTTGGCCTTTTCAAAAGAGAATAGCTAAACAAAAATCCGGCTCTCAGATCCGATAAGCTTTCAGCGAAACACTATGCAAATGTACGGAATATGTAAATAGAAATGTGAGATTACTTGATCGTCAAAATCTTTGGAGTTTTAGAAGAATGGAACTGATTCTAATATCGTGGTGTTATATACCAAGCAGCAATCTTCGCGGTATATAAATTGATACAGGTAAACTAGCCAGCAACATAAAATTCTTGTCGTAAAATCTAGTATATATCTAGCAGGTATAGCAGATTAAACGACGCGACGGACCGCAATATAATCCTTATGTGGAGCACAACTACCGGATAATAAACGTTGCTACTATCTTTTCTCCGGCCCTTTGTGCACCCTTCAGGAAGTTCTTATTGCGAGACGAAGACTGTGTAGTGTGTACACTGCCCTCCGAGCAAACAAGCCTTGTTTGACTGCGTTTGTACATGTGTTTGATGTCGCTAACATAACATGCCATGGGCTTTGTGTTCCGTTATATGATTTGGAAAACGATAGAAGGAAACAACCGGCCGGTTCCTCCAAACGATAATTGAAATCGCGTTTGTAACAATTTTAACTATCTTTTCTTGCTAACTTAATAGTCTGTCGGATGCCTAGATTATTATATTACTTATACACGACAAAAATAATTTGGAATTCTTAGCAATTCTATTAACGAAAACGAATTGATTAAATAAAATTATTCAAAACCTTTTTATCGCTTTAATTGCATTAGCCGCCATATATTTTGTTTATAAAACTTCTGTTTGTATTACTAAAGTATATATTCATCTCATTATTGTAGGTTATCAAAGTGCTTAGACTCTTTCTACCGTTTGTATGTTTTGTATTTGTTTAGGTCTCCGGCTTTATATACATACATACATATTTTGCTTATGTCGAAATTGATGTTTGTCTGGGTTTATAAACAACTTATGGCATTACTTATAATTTTAATATTGCGGAATTATAATAGTTACAAGACCGAATTATACAAAAGCGATAAATTTTGGAAATTCTCTTAAACAAATAGCCATTTGCGGTTTTTCAAATTACACCATTCATTGTATTTTCATATGCAAATGTGACATTTACTCAGACTGAATTAAAATTTGCATCTGAATGCAGTCATAATTAGCGGTTTTGTTCATTCATTAATTATATATAATGAACGATACTTTGTTAGTTTGACTATTCAATGAATAGAGAATCATTAGTTACAATAGAGAACCTGAATCAGTAATAAAATAATTTTCCGCTGGTGATTCTGCTTGAATTTCACCACATTTTTTAAAATAAATTTGTTACATTCGACAAAATTAGGAGCGATTGGTTGATAGCTGATATGTAGAATCACGTCACAAACGACTCAAATCAGACATAGCCTGTGGAAGTCAACAGTTACAACAAACTTTTTGTTATTATTGTGGCTATGTTAAAAACTTAAAACAACCCTGGTAAAATATGTTTTTTGAAATAAACAAGATATAGTTACATACAATGTCATCTACATGAAATCGCTGAACGCTATCACAAATTTAAGCGTTTTTACTTTTTTTTATTCGACGTATCAAGCTTCACCACTTACGAGTAAGTATTTACGCTTACGCTTTCAGTAAATTAACATTTATTACATGCCACGCATTAAGAAGTGGTCAGAACTTTGTCAGTTCTATTTCACAATTGTGTGAGTGACACAGAAAACTATTGAAGTAAGGTAAAGTATAAGTTCTGAAAGCTTCCCGCCTGCGTCGTGAGTGAATCCGATCGTGAAACTCGGTTGTTGCCGCTCTTGGACAAAGCTTCTGCTAGATTGCACATTTATTGTTTGAGTCTTAGTATCATCCGACCACTGAGAAAGGAGGATAATGTTTTTGGTTTTGCCAAACTTGCAGGTCTGACTGCAACTGATAAAATAATACAAAATTGAACTTATAAGATTAGTCCTTTAAAAAATAGCTGTGTGTTTAAGCGATGGACCGTTTAGAAAATAAATATGTGTACACTTAGTACTATCCAATTATTATAGAGGAGTTAAGCTTTTCATTATATACTTATCTTTTTTATTTGTCTGATAAATAAGAACATTTTTCTTCTTGGCCATTTTGTCAAATATTTGCCCTTTATAAGCTGTTTTTTCTTTTCGCTTTTTGAACGTGATAAATCTTCGACTCAACTCTATTGATAAATTCACTGTATTTATCTAATACATTTCTTTCGATAACTGTGTGATTTATAGCTTTCATTTTCTTAATAAAATGTCCAGTATATTTGGCACGACCATCAGCCAAAAATGGTTTTAGCAAGGACAAGCTTTTTCTCCACGACAGTTTTTCTAAAGGCGTGTAGAGTATTGTGGATAAAACTGTGGCTGTTTTTGCCGCGTGTGAACTTGGTTTCATTAAAGCTTAACGGCTCCAATTGCTCTTGTACATCTGTGTTCTATGTACCTACTGTACTACATATATGTACTGCGTCCTCTATGTTGTTTTTTGCTACATAGAGCGCTTTTAGTACACAGGAGAATGGGTATTTTAATCATTGAAGAAAAACTTGATTTAATCGCCGCACGTTAGTCATTGTTGTATTTAAGGGACTTCTACTCTAAATTTAAATGAATATATCGCAGTTGAACACGCCGACATAGTGCGGGTTGGTGAGATTGGAAGTTTAAGTGTTTTTTATAAGTCTGAATGAGATATCGATTTTCCTTCTTCTGCCATCAGTTCCAAAAATTTAAAGATATACATATTGCAATTTCCTAGATTGTCCTAGTAGGTAATATGTTTTTATGAATAATTGTTGAGGTTCGACAAATAGCGAAGAGCGTCGAATACAGCCTTTGTTCGTGGTCGGTCTGCTTAGCAAAAAACCTTAATATTAAATCAAAAGTCGATAAAACTCATTGGTAAAGGAAGGGTGTGGTTCGTGAAAGTCTTTCCTAAAAGAAAAACTAGCTTCGTCTGTGTTACTACGACCTTGAACTTTCATCCAAAAGTTCCGCCATATAATTCCCCTCTTTTTGTAACTTTGTGAATATCTCCCCAGAATACAAATAAGAGTACCTTCAACTTAACCAACGAATGGTAGTTTGATGATGTGTTTTAGTTCAATAACATCGATCCGTTTACCAGCTAAAATATTATTACATTCATTAATTCTAACCGGTTTAGTTTTCTTACCTCCTTCCGTTTGCTTTTATCGGTTTCGTTTTGCTTACCTTCATTATTATATTTTTATGGGCAAATAAAGGTAATTTAATTTTAGATTTAAACAGCTCCGGTTATTGTCGAAACGATTTATTAAAAATAACCCAGTAAATAGCTTTGTTTGTTGCTAGCACAGCGTTTATGTGTACATAGTTTGTGCTCTATTGAAATAATTTTATTTCAGAACTATTCTCTATCTTGATCGATAGCTTTTTTGTTGCTGTTATTTAAATTCAATTGAATAATCAGTAATGGTTCAGAATCGTTTTAATAAATACTCCGCGTTGCGTTTTTATCTGAAACTAGTTTTTGCCTGCGGTAATGCTGATATTTTAATATATTCCGGGGGGAATGGGGTATTTTCATGCCATCCATCACCCTGTCAATTTTAATGCATTCTGTTCTGTATTTTGGGCGTGAAATAGTAATTTAAAGACAGTTATATTTATTTATAATATTAGTTTGCATCCTCACCGGTTCCAGAATCGATCTTTTAAAATTAGATTTATCTTAATAGCTGATATAACCCAGAATGAACATAACATTTATGAGATGACCCTATTCGCACCGTAGTTACCGGTGATATTCTCTGATCTGACCTAAGCCTTCACATATAAATTGGTAGCGATCACGTTTTATAGGCTGTAAAGCGAGTTTGGGTGTTACGGGACTGCTTTAGGTTAAGAAGTCAAATGTTTACAAAGACCACTTTGGATATTTCAAGAATATTCTGGTTTTGGTCTCTTTCTAAGAAATTAATTTATTTGGATAATGTATTGTTTTAAATGCTAGGTAAGACACTGAGATCAGTTTCTATCTCAGTCAGATGGTAATACAACTTTTGAAGAACCGACATCCTCTAAACTTATGAGTGTCGTCATTCCGTGCAGTAAGAGCGACTTTAGTGATGCGAGTGTGTAGCCGCATGAGCTGACTGCTTTACATTTAGACCCTTATTCGATATCCATTCGTAGAAATAATTAATTCTAAACGGGGAACCACATGGTACAAAGATAGTAATTTCATGTAATTCCCTTCTATTTATTGTTTATGGTCAGAGCGCGGTGCGTTATTTCGGGACGAATGGCGATATGGCGTAAATATACCTATCTATGTCGATGGAGTAGATTTGTTGGCGGTTTCGTCATGAGAATGGTATATGAATTTGATAGTAAACAAAATAAATGTTTCGTTTCAAAAACAAACCTATTATGATATTTTATCCGAGCTATCTATAGATAAAATATACTATACAATAACAGGCAAACTAAAGATAGAAAATAGAGCACAGAAAATATATTTCTGTAGGTATCTGTCTATAGTAATTTATCATCTTAATTTTTTTTATTGCAATCGTTCAAATAGGTGTAGACTCTTATTACTACTAATATTATAAACGCGAAAGTTTGAGAGTATGGATGTATGTTTGTTACTCTTTCACGCAAAAACTACTGAATAGCTTCTAATGAAACTTTATAATAATATAGCTTGTACATCAGAATAAAATAGGCTACTTTTTACCGCGGGAAAATACTTCTTTCCCACGGGAAAACCTGTTAACGCAGGCGGAGCCGCGAAGCGGAAAGCTAGTATGATGATAAATGGCTTCTAGATGAAAGAAAAAGGCCACTTTTTACATCGACTTTATATCGCGTTCCCACGGGAAATATAATACCGTGAGCGATATTGCCGTTCTGAAATCTAGCATTAAAATCGTGCCTGTATTTTTAAGTCTATACACACAGTATGGGTGTCAGAATATCTCATTGTAAATTATGCGAGTCATTTCAAAGGATTACTCCCTCGAGTCATATTGATTCCTCAGTAATTGAATTGCTAATCCTAAATTGAACGAATAACTGAATTGTTTTAGGTGTTATGGGCTTTCTGCTCCATATATCATTTTTTGCCATGAATATGATCGTAAAAGGTTGTCTTTATAATTTTCCTTGAAGTTGTTTAAATTTTTTATTTATTATTTTATAGATTATACTAAAATATTAGACAATTTTATTCACCTACCCTCGTCCGGGTTTACTAACTTTTACTTTGTCCCCTGTTCAGCTCTATGGCAGTAAAATGTCAAGCTATAAATCTAATACCACCTTAGCAATAAGTCTGCCTCGGTCGGCCTTGTTCCTTTTTTATTTGTACCTCGGTGACAATACCTATAGAGGGTCTTTGGTGCTAAGCCAATTTTTTTATAGAACTGTTTTTTACATCCGCATTTAAAATTAATATTTATTCCAATATATTCATCGTAAATTCGCCCATCATACTATACTATATTTAATGAAGAAGAAAGATTTGTGTGTGTGTGTGTGTGTGTGTGTGTGTGTGTGTGTGTATGTATGTATGTATGTATGTTTGTAATCTAAAACTAACTACCGAACCGATTTCAAAAATTCTTTCACCATTAGGAAGCTACATTCACCCTGAGTAACATAGCCTACCTTTTACCGCGGGAAAATGCCTTATTCCTACGGGAAAAAATGTTAACGCGGGCGGAAAGCTAGTTATTTATAATTGTATAATTTGGTATGGTTTTATTATTGTATGTTCTTTAAAATTCATTTGTATTTGGTCCTGTTTAAATGCATCAGTCTGATAAATAGTCTGCTTAAGAACTAAAGCCCATAAGGTAGGGGTTCCCTAGGTGATGACATCTCATTGCTTCGTAGGAAGAGATGCGATTTCGCATTAGAAGCAAAAAACATGTTATTTATATTTAAGTTACATTGATGTCATTATGATTATTGATTATTGATGTCATTATTGATTGTTATTTATGTTTTAGAAATACGGATCGGTTTTTGTTCGTATAATGCATCGGTGCATCTGTTGCATTCTTAGTGAATATAGAGGAAATTGGCTAGTATTCAAAATGTTATCTAGATTAGTGCGTAGTTTCTGTAACTAAATCAATTTTGATTCTACGAGTCATGTTTTGTGTCTAATGTGGCGTATTAACATTATTATAATGACGAAAGTTTATAAACTTTTTTTACTACAATTTACTAGCTTCACGCCGCGTCTTCGCCCACGTTATTAGTTTTTCTCGTGGGAATGAGGAATTTTCCCGCGGTAAAAGTTAGCCTATGTTCTTCCGCAAGGTCTATTCTACTTTTGTGCCAAGTCCGCCCGCTTCCACAATTTTTCATCTTTTTTTGGCCCTTGTCGTACTAAGTGCTATTCTGAAGTAAAAGCTCATCTTTTCAGCCTAAAGATGTTCACTGTTGGAAAAATAGCCGCCCACCAAAAAAGATGAAATAGAAAAGTAAATTAAAAAATATGCACATAGTCCAACAGTTTTACTTCAGAATGCTGTATTAGAACGTAGTACATAGTTGATTTTTACTGTAGGATAAGAAATAATTTATACTACAAAACCTATTGAAAGTGTGAAAAGCTTAATAGCTTGTCATATAATTTTAATAAATTATATGACATCTAGTAATACATGATATCTTGTAATAGTATAAATTATTATCTGGCTTAGTTTATAGTGCGCCTGGTTCCTGAACCATACGCACTATAAACCTATGCAGGATAGGGGTCCCGAAATCGATATCCGTCGGGGGAATTTTGCCTCAGTAATGAATCACTGTCTGGGACGTATATTTGCCTACCTTTAGGTATGTTACTGTATGTCCGTGTATAAAATGCTTGTGGGGTGGTTTTGATGTTTACCTAGTGTTTGAATTGCCTACTTGCCTAGGTTTTAATATAATATTATTAACTAGCTCTCCGCCGTATTTTCGGGGATAAAGAATATCAAATGTTTCATTTAAAGTTGCCTAACCTCCAGCCTCGAATAAACGTAGGTGCCGCGTGCCTACCGAATGGAAGACAGCGGCCCAAGCCACTGGGCCACCGTGAAATATTAAGAATTGAATCCTACGAATCTACACTAATATTATAAAGAGGAAAGATTTGTATTTTTGTGTGTGTATGTTTGTAATGAATAAACTCAAAAACTACTGAACTGATCATAATGGAACTTGGTTACAAAGATAGAATAGACCTTGGGGAGTAACGTAGGCTACCTTTTACCGCGGGAAATTCTTATTCCCACGGGAAAAAATGTTTACGCGGACGGAGCCGCGGCGGAAATATGATAAACGCGAGAGCTTGTGAGGATGATCTATGGATGTTTGTTACACTTTCACGCAAAAACTACTGAATGGAATTTAATGAAACTTTACAATAATTTACAGCGAGAAAATCCCTCATTCCTACGGGAAAAACTGTTAGCGCTGGCGGAAAGCTAGTATTGTATACGTGTAAAGTTTGCCTTGACGGGATTGAATTTGAAACTGAATTCGCGGGAACAGCCGCACTGGGGCATACATTAAAGTCAACTTCGCTAATGTGTCTATTTAAGTTTACAAGTTTAATGCAGACAAGTTCAACTAAGTGGTTAACTTGCTTACTCAAACACGTGGGGTGACGAACCGTAATTTCTTTCAAACTAGTTTCGTGTTTATCGAATTAGTTAGAATATTAGTTTGAGATAGTACATAAAGTTGAAGACTAGATAAAAGATATTCCGATTAAATACTTTTTAGCCTTGATCAGTAGTTGTTGCCAGTCGCATAGGCTGGCTAACAATCACCTAAATATTCTGCACGAACAACAAGGGTAACAACAGGGGTTTGGGGACCGCAGTTGTTGTTCGTGCAGAATATTTAGGTGATTGTGTTCGATGAAGTATATTTTAATTAATTCTTTAACTCATTCATTATTCGTGATTTTTCGTTTTTCATGAACGATGCATCCATTGTCTGGGTTACATTTAGTTGCCTTGTATGGCATTACAAGAAAGGGTGGATTAATCCAACATTCATCAAAAGCTTGCTCTTGTTACAGACACTAAGCAGATAAAAAAAGATAAAGGCTTTGCTGTAAAGGTTTTCAAAAGAACATATTATTATGTGGCACTTCGCAGCGAGTTTAATGATAGTATGTATGTATCAAGCTTTTACACCCGCTATGAGAATTACAGTGTATAATTATAGTGATTAATTATGTATAGGACGCACGGTCCATTAGTTGCTATTTGCTACTGCTACCAGTTATTGCTATAATGCACAAATAAATCTAGCAGCATGCTCCGCGTGGCGAAATAACGACCTCGTGGCGAAAATGCTCATCAAACCATGCCACCCTAAACGGCATGTGAATATGCACTTCTGATAGAAATATTTAATACGGTAAATATTACCAGTCGATTTCTTTATAAATAGTTTCTTTAGACATACTTTTTGTGTTGTATTGTAAGTGTGTAATAAATGAACTTCTAGGGGAAAATATTTCTTTACATAATACTTCCTTACATTAAAATACTTTGTTTGATTATAATTAAAAAAACTATTTGTTTATTTATACTCATTGACATTAAAATTCAAGAATTTATGAAACTCCTTTTCTTCAGTCGGTTAAAAAGAATACAAAAAAAAAAGCAAATCAGCACAGAATATACAACAGAAGAAGTAGCAACTCTTGTAAAGTCTTTGCACTTCGTAGTCTAGTCTAGCGTTGTATTTAAGTATAGTGAACATTTTAACCTCAAGATAAAGACTTAACCACACTCCAGACAGAAAGCATTTATTTTAAGTACCGACAAAAACACTTTCTTACCATTTTCTTTCACATTTGAAACGAAACATTTAAAAATTATCATTAATGATCACATTTCATGCAATTTGGCTTATATTTCATTATGTACCATACTTACAAATTACCCTTCATTCGCTTTATCGAAACTGTATGGAAAGTTTCCGTACATAAAATATCACCAGAAAACGCTTCCCTTTCAATCCCATATTTATGGAAATTCGACTACCGCAACTGCTTTGATTTGCCCATAGACATTCAATTCCCTCGCGATCGTTGGAAAACAAAGGGCCCCGAGATGAAAGAAATGATAACCAGAAAAAGGCGCTCACAAATACCTATGTGGAAATATTTGGACATTCATCGACGAACCTTTTACAAATTACTCTCACGATTATATTTAGAATACAGCTATTTGAGAGATGTTGGGTTTTACGGCTCGCTACCAGTTTTATATTTTTATTAGAATATTATAAATTCTTCGAAACTGCTTTTAATTATATTTATGATTCATTTTATAGGATTATGTGATATTAATCGGTGATGCTGTCTGATGCTACCTACACACTATTATATTAGTTATATTTATATAACATGAATGGACTGATATAGTTGTGGACGTTTGTTTACTAGGCGGAGCGCCGGAGTCTAATTATCTTAAGGCCGTGTGTAAGATCATTTCCCACATATTTTGTACTTTCATAATTTGATTGTTTTTAACACACGAGTCATCTAGATTCAATGTGCTAGAAAATAGGAACCCTAAGATAAAATTCTAGGTTTTCAGGTTACATAAGTAGGGGCGGGAACAGCTCGGCTTACGTAAGGTCGTTTGAAGGCTCAACTGTACGAAAGACCATTTCACTAAGACTTGTGTAATACGTGAATTATTATTGATACCAAAATTACCATTGGTTAAAATTTTTCCAACGAAAACTATTTCTTTCACAGTTATCTTTGTCTGCCTTCTGTGAAAAACAGAAAGACACTTAAACTTTACTTTGGTAATAAGGAGAGGAAATCTAGTCAGGGGACATTTAGTGCATATGGGTTGGCGAGGCGTCCCACGATCAAACGAATGGCCCATTTGCATTTAACGTTTACGACACTTAAATACAGCGTACTTCTAAACGGTATAACGGTTAATTCGTTTGCGTAACAAACTGTGGGCTTCAATGTCTCCCAATTTGCACAAATTGCGCTGGTTTTATTTACTTGCGCGCCTCAACACGCGCTTCGCTGCATTTATTGTTGGCAACTTTCCTTTATCCGCTTTACGAATCCTTAACTGAAATAGTCATATAGATCAGAGTTGTAGGATAGAACATACGCTGCTGGCCAGTGCGCAAATTTAGACTTGTGGAGTGACCGTCGTCGTCAGAAGTTTATAGTAATGTCCAGACACATCAATAATTACCTCAGAATTACCATTGGCGCAGTATTCACGCCAAACTATCGAACACCAAGCTACATCATGAAAATTGCACTGGAAAATCCCACAGCACTGGTTGATTTATTTCACTTTATTATCAAGTTTCCGATGTTCGAGCGGGCGGGCGGTTCTCAGAGGCGAGGGCACGTACGCTCAGAGTGGCTGCCGGCACGCGACTGCCGTTGCCGGCGACACGGCTTCCAAATTCGAATTTCGAGGTCTTTATGGCCATAGTTTGGTTGTATCAGTGACAAAGGTCATGGTATGCAGCTAAGGTTGTCGTCTCATACAGCCGCTGCTAAAATAGTGTTAATTTCAATTAGGCAAATGGGTGCGTTAGCGTAACGACGCTTCCCGCTGGGGTTACCTTGTCCCGTGAAAGGCGACTGAACTTTTAGTGGCTTTCAGTTTCCTGATGTGCTTGTTTGTTCTTGCCTTCTAAATGTGTGACGTCATTAACCCGGAAAATCGTTCTTATAAAATATTCAATAATATTTTTACAAGAGCAAGGTCGTAGGTTAAACATTTAAACATTATGAGATCATCATGGTCGTTGTATTTTATTATTCAATGATCGATTATGAAATAAGATAAATGACGGCAACTAATATAAGTGATAGATAAATATGGCTAAGAGGTATACAATATTGATCGTTATTAGCTGATACATGTCCCGAAAGAGGAGCTTTCGCTTACCCCGAATTAAGAATGAAGTTGGTCAACATTTGAATTTCTTCGTAGGTGTGTGCAGGTTTCTTCACAATGTTTTCCTTCACACAGTACGTTTTTTTGGACGAATTCGAAAGAGCTTTGAACCCGCGGATCCCAAATTTAAGACAACCTAGTCATTAAGCCACCGACTATCATAATTTGGTACTTTTGTTGAGAAATGCAATTATATTTCCCTATAAGTATAGTCACGTAAGTATATAATTTACCGCGCAAAAGTGATCCTAGATTAACCAAATGAAAGATTGCTAGTTTATACTCCGACGGACATAAAGTGCACATCCGAGGTTTATGGCCGTACTCTATACGTATTATATGTAGTAGGTAGGTGGTAGGAACATCCTAGTGTTTGCTAGACGACATGTTGAATCCTAAAGTAATTGCTCTGAATTTACAACCCGACTGTCTCAAGAATTAACTTTTATGGGGAAGAAAACAAAAGCGAAAGCCTGATACGAGTACATTGTAAACATAAAATTTTAAAAATAATAATTTTAATTTTACTTTAATTTGATATACCCAACCCAGTGTGATGAATTTTAACACTTTTAGAATTATGGAAGTAGCCAAAAATTCACCAAAACTTACCTGAATCATTTAACTGGCCATATCGTATCGACCGATAAAAGACGAAGTCACATGTCAAAAGCTGTTACATAGGATAAGTGAGACTGTTATTATCATAGTGCAAAATTTGGACTCGCGTCTGCTTTTAGACAATATATCGCGAGTACGTTTGTTAAAGTACAAAGGTCAAACGATAGATACATTTTAGAAAACAACAAATTGTCAACAATGAACTTACTAATCGCATATCCAAGTTACATCATTCAAACAATGAACAACGTTGTTTTCACCTGTGTAACCAATAACGACTGCGGCCCGCAACGTCTATCGAAGCCTGAAAAGAATTTGTCGCCATTGTCTAAGGGATTATGGCGAAAATTCGCCAATTTCTTTTCATGGTCTCTCTTTTCGAAACCTCAACATAAGTCAAGCAGTGTATATTTTAGTAAGCAATCAGCTGACAAATTAAATAAAGAATCATGCAAAATTCCAGCACATAAATTATTCAGCTGTTTGGTAAGTTTTTTTTTATTCAGCGAGCACGTTAGTCCATGGAATTGGTACATTTTGAGTTACATCAAATCGGGCAGTTCTGATTTTTTTATATGTTGTATATAACGAGGTGGTAATGACAAATATAATTTTTCCAACTCGAAAGCCTTCCGGAACATTGTAAAATTCATGAAAAACCATTAAATTTTTCAGTTTTTGCCATTTTTTACCACCAAGGACCCGTTTTACGGTAGAAGTCACTATGAATTCTTTTAAAGTAGACTAAATTTGCAACAAAATGAGAATAGTTGGGTCTCGATAAGCTGAATAGTTTCAAAGATACAGCTGTTCAAATGTCTGCAAAAAATTTGTATTATGGTTTTGTTTTTTTTTATTATAAATAATTATATACCCTATACTATATATAAAAATAATAAAAAGCACACCTTTAGTAGAAAAATATTTTTGACAGACACCCTAAACTCTAAATTGTATTATTTAAGAAATTTTGCAAACATTTGGAACAGCTTGTATCTTTGAAACTATTCAGCTTATCGAGACCCAACTATTCTCATTTTGTTGCAAATTTAGTCTACTTTAAAAGAATTCATAGTGACTTCTACCGTAAAACGGGTCCTTGGTGGTAAAAAATGGCAAAAACTGAAAAATTTAATGGTTTTTCATGAATTTTACAATGTTCCGGAAGGCTTTCGAGTTGGAAAAATTATATTTGTCATTACCACCTCATTACATACAACATATAAAAAAATCAGAACTGCCCGATTTGATGCAAGTGAAGACCCCTTTTATGGTACGATTTCCATGTATCACGTTGTGTTCAAACGGTTCTGTCTCGATAGCTCCCCATTTTTTTCGCTACCCCGAAGCCTGGGTTAGCTTCGGAATTCGGAATCTAGTGTAAGATAATATTGAGGATGATTCTTCGTGACGCGCGTTTGGAATTCCTGATCAGCCGATGAATAGTTGGAATATTTATGGCTTGGGACTTTGCCTGGCGTTCGGAAGCTATTTTTATAATCAGTCTGTAGGGACAAGGAACAAATTTCAAGAAGAAAATTTGGTAATATTTTAGGAGCATTACATGTAATGCATGTAGTAGGTATAATAATTCGATTTAGTGAAAAAATAAAATTAATTTGTCATAGGTCTAAAAACAACTGATTGTTGTCAGAAGTAGTCATAACAATCTCTACACGTATATATATGAGTATACGTTTTCTACCTTGCACCTGAAAATATGATGGCGTTAATTTCATCTTATCAGTATCAGTGATTTTGTATATATTAATTTTTCGTTTCTCTTTTTCTTTTCTACGTAGCTTAACTATAGGAAATGACGAAGAAACGAAATAAGTTAGATCAAGTTCGTTTATGATCAAAGGTGTCACGATCAGCTGGTTTGGTTTTTAAATTAAAATAGAAAATATAGTAGTACAGTCAAGTGCAAGCTGAGCTGAACAATTTGGACTTTGCACCACTCATGTTCGTTGAATAAAGAACAGAAACGTTGGGTGCGTGTTAATCTTACCTTGCACTTGACCGTACAATGCAACAACATTAGAAAAACACTATAAAATCAAATTTCTACTAAAATTCTTATTTTATTCTATATTTCTTTTGTGCGATAAAGATTTTTTACTTATTAGTTGTTAAATATTTAAGGGAGGTGTTTGACCTGTAGGATAATAAACTAATAACGCTCACAACACAATGTAAAGTCTGTGTTGCCAGATCAGCTTTTAATAATTAATATTAGCGTTCTCGTTGCCGCCCCCGCTCTACCTGCCGCCTGTTGATAAGCAACACTACAGAGTACAGGGTCTATTGTTTTATCTTGTTTTATCTATGGCTCATAGTTTTGATTTAAGGACATAATAGGCCATGGGCAGCTCTGGTCCTTCCTTGGTTATTATAGTTTTGACGTCGAAACATGGTTTTTCAAAATCTTATAAAAGTAAAGTATTTTGCATGGGAATCGGTCATTCAGGTATGTCCCGAATTGTGTCTACATTGAAGAAAGTCAAAGAGAAGAAGAAAGTTGCTGCCCATTTCCTGGGTTATTTTTCATGGATTTTTTGGGGACTGGATTCAAACTGGATACTCCTTAGTCATGTAAAAAAACTTGACTATTTCGTATTTTTATATTGACTCAAAAAATATTTATCAAGGTAAATGAAAACGTTTTTGTAACATCCTGTTTCTGTATTTTGTTTCCCGGTGGGGTGAAGACAATCTGCCCGCCCGGCGTTACGCGGCTAATTCGCGCTTTTGTTCTCAAATTTGTTGAGAATTACCCTGGAAATTATTATACTCCTACAGCCAACAAATATAAACCTTACACTGTAAGCTCTATGCTTTTATAATAAAGATGCTTTTTGCGTTGAATGGTCTATTGCTAACTGTTTCTGATTGTACAATTTGTTCTTAATATACCTACTTCCGCAATTTTGTTTTCATGAATGTTAATATGGTGTGGTAGAGTAGGTTGGTAACACAACATTTATTTTGTGTACAGTTGATTTAAAAATTCTATTTAAATTCCACGTTCACATTGTTTAGCCGATTCAAGTATGTTACACAACTTTTAATTCAAAATTTGCTTTTCCATAAGACATTTTGCATTTTCCAAAGACCGCACATTTTGCTTTGCTGATCTCGCCACTAAATGTAACTTTATTTGACTTAACTATGTGTCCAAAAAAGTGTCCAAAAGTTAAAAATAAATGATTTGATTTGATTTGATTTGACATGTACAAATTACTATAATTTTAAAGCAATACGTTCCAACAGCATTATTAGCCCTTCCTCTCATTCAAAAATATGTTTCATTTAGCGCCGGCGAGTTCAAGTTCCCCTTTTCATTATCAAAGTCAAACACCGACTGCCAAACAGATTGGAAAATTATTGACAGTCATTTGGAAGAAGCTTTGAGTTGAGACTTTAGATTGCAGTCTCTCGGGCGTTCCTCACTTTAACTTCTGGAGTTTTACAGCAGTTAGAATGACCTGGAGCCGAGTTGACAGAAGTTGGGTGTTTTAATTCTTGTCCGATGGCGGCTGCAGCAACTTTTAATGTTGCCGCTGTCTAGAAACGACGGTGTTTTAGCTTACGTTTTGTTCTTCTGTTCATAAATGTATAGTCAGCCAGCATTATATTAGACGAGGACATTGAGATTTTTAAAATTACCATGCCACACTGTAACTTTTTTTGTATTGTCCTATACTGTTGCTGAATCAACGTAGGTATCAAACTTTGCCGGACCTGAGTGCCAAATAAAGTAATTTATTTATTAAAGAAACCATGAGCTTAAAAACTTTACTATATTCCATTGCAAACTACAGAGACACTTAATTCCTCTCCTGTATCTGCTCATAATCTGCTAAATGCCAATGTTCAGAGATGCCAGACAAATTTTGAGTTTAGGCACAGAAGAAAATAATAGTACTAACCCGTAGTTCAGGTATATAACGCCTCAGTTAAAGTGCTATAAGTCCACTCCAGTAGAAGTCGTAATTGTTTGTTTACATGTTTTATTTCTTTATTAGGGATTTAATTAAATTGCTATTGAAATTTAGTTATTGGGTCGTCGGAAGCTGCTGGATGCGGGCAGCGCAAGACCGTTAATCCTGGAAATCTTCATCATCATCGGAATTTTCGACTGAAATGATGATGACATGATAATGCTATTTAAATCTTATTTCCTAGTCATACATTTAAATTTTAAAGATGTAACAGCGATCTAATATTACTTATTGACTTCGCTTTTGTGTCAGGTTTGCCGTATAGCATAAAGGCAGGTTTGAATTACTGCGCACTTTGACTTACCTCTACCGAGTTCAAAGTTCACAGAACCAACACTACGGCTTTGTTATAAACTCGGGAACTTAGTAACGATCATCTGAGCCACAGCCCAGCTAGGGTTGCCGACCGACAGATTTCTCGATTATCGTGTGGGTTTGTGAGGTAGACAAACCCTGGCTCTATACACACTATGCGGTCAGCCGCGCGGTTGGCAGCAATCAAAAATATGTACGAAAAAATAGTTTTCATTCGCATAAGTTCAAAGTTCAAAGTGTGTACGTACCCTTAGGCTCCTAACATGGCTCGTGTATCGACTACTGACTGACATGTATCACGGAGTAATTTGAACGTTTGCAGTGTTACAACTAGGTTCAAATTCGCACGTTTTTATCAAAGAGTGTGCCTTCTGTACCTGCGCTATCTATCTATTCGGTGGTTTTGCCCAAAATGAGTTATCCTTAATATAGAATGACAGTTTGCCTATCGATAGTTTGCAATACCCCCCTCTTAGTGGCAACACCCCCCTTAGGTTATGGCAACACCCCCCTTCCTAGAAAGGCCTCCCTTGGCCTAGCTTAGTTAGGTGGTGGTAGGTACAGTTCGCGCTCGAGTTGATACAGAGTGCTTTTCATTTCACGTTGAGTTTATAAACATACTATAGTTTTTTAAAATAAAACTAATTATATTGTTTGTTAAGGTCGGGTCCATAATTCGATGGAATTGTTTGACAGATAGAGTGTTGCCGCTTTTTGAAAATAAAAATTGTGATGGGGTATAAGTCGATAAATCGATATCGACATGTTAAGTGCAAGCCGAGAATTCTACGATTTTAAAATACAATTATAATAAACAAAAACATTATACTATTTCTTGAAAAATATGATGTAAATACATTTTTAAGCTACTTCTTACTTTTTTTTTGTCTCCTCATACAAAGATATTGATCGATGAAAACTAAGGTAAAAACAAATTTCTTTGTTATAAAAGTAAAATATGAGTTAGTTTCTTAGTTATATATCGCAATAATACTTGCGTTATGAAGTGTAAAATACTACAGGAATGTCTACTTTTGCATTATAGTAAGGTTAGACAGTTTGCATAACTTTATTTTTTTTATTACTTAACAAGTAAAATGTATTTGTTCAAAAGTAATTAAAATAGGCTAGGCTCGATAGGCTTCGTTTTTGATGAAGATGAAGATGGGGTATACATCATACGCGACGGATGTACAACAACAGGTGTACAAAAACGATAACAAGTAAAACAGAAACTTAACGAAAAACAAAAACTTAACGGAAAACAAAAACTTAACGGCAAACAAAAACGTAACAGAGCAATGAAAGCACGAATGTTTGGAAGCCGAATGCAACAATACTACTCGCATTTGAATATACCTACTTAAATGTTATCAGTGTGCATGAATTGCAACGTTTCGATTGTGCTTCCGGGGTAGCAGTTTTGATAAAATATTTTAATATCTTTCATTTTTACACTGTGCTGTGTATTTCAAATCATTTCAATCCAATATACTGTAGCTACAGCTGAAGCAAACAATAAATTGTCATTAATTTTATTTAAATTACCGTATCTTGAGTAATCATGAGTCAAGGTTAAAAAGTTTAATGAAATTCTTTGTTTATTACAATATTTATATATAATTTATCATAAAGCACTATATATTAACACTTTTAATTGAAAAATACACATTTAAATGTCATAGCAACATAGCTAGATTCCAAAGCCATAACAATTTAATATCGACATCGACATCACTAGCCGCGAGTAGGCAACATTGGTGTAGATTGACCTGTCAAACAGTTCCATCGAATTATGGACCCGACTCTTAGAAGAGCTGCTCTTGTGACAGGAAGTATAGGAGTTTTATTGACAAAACTATAGTATAGCTATAAACTCAAAATAAAGTGAAACGCACTCTGCATTTGCGCGAACTGTATGAATGCTACCGAAGCTCAGGGTCTCGAAGTTCGATTGCCGATCAGCGAGCTTTTATATAATAAGCACTTGTGTCTAAGTTTTCGTAGATATTTTCAGATACTATATGAACCATGTAGAAATTACCATCTGGAAAAAATATGCACGCTGGATGCGAGCAGTGAAAGCTCATGGCGTTCGCTTGTGTTCAACCTCAAATGATAAATGGTAATGATATCGAAAAATACGTAATTGTGATGGATGATCATTTATAATATTATCACCCGCTGTATTCGATCACTGTTCAGAAACATTTCCACGTCGATTGTTTGCTTTCCATTTGCACGGTTTTATTTGCAGCTCAATTTAAAATACGAAATGAAACGATTGCAAAATAACAGTTTGTGCGCGAATTCAAAAGAAATAGCCGCCATTGTTTGGGGAAGGTTTTGCAACTGTGTTGTGAGTTTTGCTCGTATTGTTGAAGAATGTAAACTGTAGTAGTGGTCCCGACTTAGAATTGGACCAACTCAGAAAAATTAAGTCTCGGTCTTACCACAAAACAGTATTAAAAGCTTATCTAAAAGTGTCGTATAAAAAATCCCATAGAAGATATTTAGGCATGTGTTCAACGCGTAATCAATTGTTTTGTGGTACCACAGTTAATGTATGTAGGAGTCAAGCGATGCGACTAAAGGTGCATAACCCAGTGATACGCAGCAGTTTCACCCATATAACCAACCCGCCTCCCAAGTGAGGTATTGTGGCAACTTCTTCCTAGAAGACAAGGTCTTCTTCTAAGTCACGTGTCGCTATAACATGCCTACGTCATTCATTAGCGATAGACAAAGAGAAAAAGATGAAATTACTGCACGTGCAAACAGAAAAGACAGATTGTCAATGTCTAAAGATAATGTAGGCTTGTTCACGGAATTAGGAAAATATATCGCGCAGTACATTTTTATACCATGCTCCCGACCAAGGGAGAGACGAGATGAAGTCTGGATTTCATAGTTTGTAGTAGGGTTATGGTAAGATGGATCCTTTGCCGACAGCAAACAATATAATTTAAATGAAAACATGGACGGTCTGGTCCGTGGTATTCAATTAGGTTTGACGTCGAAAAATTGTTTTAATAAAAACCTTTTGAATTTTGAATAAATTTAAGCATTCATTTAATCCCACGAAAATCATCGTTTTACGTTCGCCAGAGGATCCAAACCGACTCAATAAACTTTAACATCCCTTTTTTACATTACATTTTTACTCGTCTGAAAGAACGGTTTACTTTTATCTCAAACACGTGCAAGTTGATCTGCTTGAGTCGACTTCCCTTGAAGGTCGAGCGATGCCAAGGTTAACCTGGGTCTAGATTCTAGACCTAGGTTGGGTGAAAGCCCATTTGGCTAGATGTTAGGCCATCACGCGATGCTTATCTACACTGCCACTTTTTATCATAATCAAAGCTATCGGTGAAGTTATTTACCACACCTTTTAAGAAAAAGAAAAAGGCTCTTACGATAGCATCAGTCTGTAATGAGGTGCCCAAGCCACCTCATTTTCATCTCATTTACCATTTCTTTTTCGTCTGAATTCGAATATCCGATTTTGGAATTCATTCGTCATTCATATGTCCTTTCGTCCATTTTGCCATTCACTTTTTCCCCGAGGCCCCGAGCTTTGGCCAAAAAGGCCACTTTTCAATGTTTGATTATTAATTTTAAAACTCTGTATTAATGTGTTTAAAATAACCTATTCCAATAAATCTGTGAAAGACTGTGTTTAGTGAAGATGAAGTTTTACTCCGTAGTTCTGAGTTGAGTAAGCAGACTTCCCCGGCTTCCAACTACCAAGCTCCTCACCCACATCATTGTCCGCCCCCGCTGGCTCGCCAGAACTCGTGGTGAGCCGCGGGTGAGATAAGTCTGATCTTATGTCATAGCTATTTTTTTTTTAATAAGCGAGAACGATAGGAATGGAGACAAGAACTTAATTGATACGTTAATAGGTGCATGAATGACCTATAGGCAAAGATGGAAGAAATCGCGACGTGCAATAAAGCCGTCGATTTCCTATTTCTGTTGTACTGTATTTCTGTTTAATTTTCGTGTGAAATATATTTTGACGTAATGAACGATATAGTACCTATCAAACTGTTCAGCTCCTTTCGGCCGTTTCAGTGTGAGAGTGCCAAAAAGTGATAAACTGAAAAATATCCATAGTTTCGTATTTGTAATATTATCAGTGTGATTTACCTATTTTAGATTTTGTAAAAAATTAAAAACCGCCACTACTGGAACGAACAAGCGTTTCCTTCATTACAGGAAATAATGGAACCTTGCAAAATTGAGAAAGGATTGCTTGCTTTAGTGAGTTTCAAGGTTAACCTACCTCACAGATCCTTGAGTCTTAATTGTTGAGCCGCCTTAGGCTTCCGACATGGCTTCTATAACGACTACAAAGGATAACTAGAAAGGATTCAGAATAATATTTATGCTTGTAAGCTTCCTCCATAGAACAAAGTACAGCATCATTAATCTCTTCAATCGGACGGATTCCTTTGCCTTTTGTTTCTTAAAAAAATAACAACAAAACAAACGAGGTCATCAATAAATCCTCTTAACCGTACATCAGGTCAGGGGTCCGTTTCGCCAAGCTTCAATTACAAGTTACTGGTACAATTTTACATCCACTGCGTAGTCAATGAGTCCGACATGCGTATATCTTATATTTCTATCGTATCCGCCACGCAATGTATTTTAAATAGTACTAGTATTTTGTAACTTTTTTGTTTTAGTATCTATGATCGGAAATTCGGGTTTGGCCGGTAATCTGCCTCCGTACCTATTCAAAGTTGGGAAGTTGTTTTGAAAATTTCATCTCGACATTATATAAAATCCCCCGCAGCCTATTAGTGCTATGTTTGTCTGTCGCACGTTGAGGCTGTGAGAAAGCCGCCATGTTGAAATTTCATCCAATATGATCAGAGTATAGACGTGACAAAACTATGTCTTGCCACGCATAAAACCTCGTTCTAGCCCCAGCAGGGGTAGTATAAATTTCATGACCGACAAGATATAATTTTGTCGCGTCAAAACTGTTAGGTATACTTTGAGAGAAATCTTCAATATGGCAGATTTCTCAAAAGTTTTTGACCTTTAGATGTAAAATAATATCTCTTTGTTACAGCGCTCATGCTACCGACTACCGGGGCTTCTGTTAACATAATTAAGTCGCCTTTTCATGTTACTAATTTATAAATGTATCAACTTTTTGAATAATTTCTTACCTAACAATACCGCCAGATCATTGCACTTTACAAAGCTTTCGTTAGAAACTTTTGTCTACGTTATTTTTATACGATTAAGATGGGAACGCAAATATTATTTCGAATCGACTGTGTAGTTTCTTGTGAATACGGCGGTGGATCCGTTCATTACTCAGCTCCGGATTACATGGCCCTTTAGGATATTAATGAGGGTACGAATGTACCTTTTGAGTATGCGGACTTTGACTGCACAAATAATTACAGGTAAATATATGCCTTGGGTTCCTTGGGATACTTAAACAAACGGATATTCGGTTCCCTAACATAAAGTAACAGGGATGTTCAAAGCAGACGAAAATGATTGCACCTTTTTTTTTAAATTGACTTACGCTTGTGTCGAAATCGCTTCTCGCTTTGCCGGACTTGCCCCTACCCCTGAGTAGTCATGTACCAACGCGTCTAGGGGCAGTTCGAGGGAGCCTCGAACCTAGACCTAGTGCGTTGACACGGAAAAATACCGTGAAGGAGACTTAGGGACTCCGTCTCTGATTATTAGTTTTGGTTTTGAATTTGGCCGTGCTCCTGCCGGCGGGTACGGGCATTGTTACCTGAAGGGGATTGTGCCTTTACGTTATGCTTCTTCTTTCTCTTAGTCAGTACACTCTTACAAGAGTAGTCATAGTCATCATTGTGAATCATTAGGTACAAGAGATGATCTTGGCAATACAGCGATACAGCGTCATTCTTTATTATGTCCTTTATTTTGCCCATAACACAGGGATTTACCCTAGCTTGGGTACGTAATTTATTTTAGTCCAATCGTTATGTTAGCCTTTGTGTACTAGTTTTTAAGCATAATTGTTATTTTTAATTTGTGCAATAAAGAATATCACTACATAGTATAAAATAAAGTCGCTTTCTCCGTCCCTATGTCCCTATGTCCCTATGTCCCTATGTCCCTTTGTACGCTTAAATCTTTAAAACTACGCAACGGATTTTGATGCGGTTTTTTTTAATAGATAGAGTGATTCAAGAGGAAGGTTTATATGTATAATACATGCATAATATACTGAAGGATAACCCACAATAACCATTTTCCCGTGCGGAGCCGGGGCGGGTCGCTAGTAAAGAATATATATATGTTTAGTCCTTAAGTATCATTTTGTAAACTATGTTTTTTGAAATAAATTATTATTATTATTATTATTATTATTCTTCGCGGCTGCAGCTTTCCGGGTGGGTGCATTCGTGAACTGAGTCCTCAGTTGCGGCTATTTGGTATTCTGTGGTTGCGGTCTTTATTTAACCTATGACATTTATATTTTCATTGTCAAAATGTACATACTCGTACTGACAGAACGACGACTTTTGTAATACTAAATTATTATTCACGCGTGTTACGTGCTCTATCTATAGTCCATTGAATGAGTCCCTCCAAGGGGGGTCTAGAGTGCGTGAGTTAGTAACGTAAGATGTTTCTTCGGAAACATGTCAAGAGTCCCTAGGTAATAAACATACTAAAACCCCGGGACACTAGGAGGAGCCCCGGAGTGGGGGGAGGGGGGGAAAGGGTCCATTTTTTCATTTTTCGCTTAAATCTCAAAAACGGTACATGTTAGAGAAAAACTTTCAAGGAAAAGTTGAAAGGCCATAAAATTATCTACAAGTTGTACCTAAATTTTTTTTTCTATTCGCAGCCGTTTTCGAGCTACATCCCATGAAAGGTGAAAAATTCGAAAAATAAAATAAAAAGTTCAATTATCGTAACTACCCTAATAAAATTCAATTCCTCCTAAACGCCTCCGTGGTGGAATCTGGTATTTTTATCAATGATAGACCTAATTATGAGCAATCTATCTGTACCGGTCACAAGTTGCACTTTTGAGTTTTTTTGGAAGAAAAAAATAAAAAGATCAAGTTCAGTAACTCAAACTACCCTAATATAATATTTTGACAATCGATTCCTCCTAAAGGCTTCCATGGAGGAATGTGTTTTTTTTACCAATTATAGACCTAATTAAGAGCAATCTATCAGTACCGGTCACAAGTTGCACTTTTGAGCTTTTTGGAAGAAAAAAAATAAAAAGGTCAAGTTGCGTAACTACCCTAATATATTGACAATCAATTCCTCCTAAACGCTTCCATGGAGGAATGTGTTTTTTTTACCAATGATAGACCTAATTAAGAGCAATCTATCAGTACCGGTCACAAGTTGCACTTTTGAGCTTTTTGGAAGAAAAAAAAATAAAAAGTTCAAGTATCGTAACTACCCTAATAAAATTCAATTCCCCGTAAACACCTCCGTGGTGGAATCTGGTATTTTTATCAATGATAGACCTAATTATGAGCAATCTATCTGTACCGGTCACAAGTTGCACTTTTGAGTTTTTTTGGAAGAAAAAAATAAAAAGATCAAGTTCAGTAACTCAAACTACCCTAATATAATATTTTGACAATCGATTCCTCCTAAACGCTTCCATGGAGGAATGTGTTTATTTTACCAATTATAGACCTAATTAAGAGCAATCTATCAGTATCGGTCACAAGTTGCACATTTGAGTTTTTTGGAAGAAAGAAATATTTTTTGATCGATTGATGTGATAAACATGGGTATGCAGTATGGGGAAATTGTTTGAGCCAAAATAATTTTTTACTGCGTGTAACTCAGAAACGGTAGGATATAGGAAAAAATGATTTAGGTACAACTTGTAGATAATTTTATGGCCTTTCAACTTTTCCTTGAAAGTTTTTCTCTAACATGTACCGTTTTTGAGATTTAAGCGAAAAATGAAAAAATGGACCCTTTCCCCCCCTCCCCCCACTCCGGGGCTCCTCCTAGTGTCCCGGGGTTTTAGTATGTTTATTACCTAGGGACTCTTGACATGTTTCCGAAGAAACATCTTACGTTACTAACTCACGCACTCTAGAACTTTTTATTCAATGGACTACTAGTGGTTTCACAGAAATTGTTAGCTTTGTTTTTTTCTTGATCAATTAATTAAACTGTTTAAATACAAAAACTGTATTTTACATTGATCGTATTCTGATTTCTGAATTATTCAAATCCACAATAGAACCATAAAGCTCATAGCTGTAATCATCAATTTGGTTTTATTTCAATCTGATGAAGTTAGGCAATAAATACTAAACTTGTTTACGAACATTTTTAGCTCGGGGTGGGTGTGACACGTTGCGTCTTGCGACCTATTCGCAAACGCCTCGGTGGCCAATCAGACATCTGCGTCAAAATCCACTATCACCCTGACGACCTCGCCCCACTTGTGCCACAAAAAACTAGGATCAAGGACGAGGAAGCTGAAGAAATGATAATTTATCGAGATTCCTAACAAAGGATTGCTTTTAGGGATATTTTTTCTTGAGTTCTGTTATTCTTCGTTTGATTGAACTGTTTCAATTACACTGTGAAAATTACTTTTTCGTGAAGAAAAACCGGGACGTTAGTTTTGAAGACTAAAACCAATAGCTGAGTTTGCTGACGACTTGAAAAGAAGATGGATAGCTGTTACATGTGAAAACCAACACGTATTACGAGCTGTCTTTAACAAATTCAATTATGAATTTAAACTACAAATTAACGAACAGTATTGCCTTATTTCAATTTTAATTTAAATGATCAAAGTTTGTCAGCCCTCTGAAGTAGATAGATAGTTATAATTATTTAATATTTATTTTCTTCTTTGTATCACCTCATTATTCTATTCCATTTATTTCATTGTAGTCTTTCTTATACTCATTAATTACCTCGAAAAAGCTAATGAAACAGCTTTTAGAAAGCCAGTAACTCCTATCTATTCCTTTCCAGCCAGCCACCACGTAACAAATTGTCTCCCAACATGTTTTCCTACGACACACAAATCGCCACCATCTCCCGTTACTCTCCCAATACAATCAGCCGGGATGTCGGGGGGCCATTCACAAAACTGCAATTCACAAGTTCAATTTAATGTTCATTGCTTCGCCAGTTAGTTTCAAACGTGAACTATGTAGTTTTTATCATATCGACTACGCAGTGTACTTCACTTGGAATTGTCCTTGTTGTAAAGCCCTGGTTTCCCCGTCCTCGGGTGTGTCGTGTTTGTTTGTGTGTTGTCGGAGGGTAACGTTTTCCTTATGATCGTCATGTCGAGGTTGCAGTTGACGCGTTGACCTTTATGTCTGCATTTCCCGGGTAGGCATAGTGGCGCCATGTGTATGTACTATTTCCTGATAAACATTGTTCTGGCTAGTATCGTAGAATCGTAGACCCATGTTCCTATCGAGGAGCTCGAGTCTACCCTGTAAATCCGCATGACAGGAAAAAGGCCCTTAGTCGACCACACCGACCCAGTGCGGGTTGGTCCACAACCTTTGAATTTCTTCGCCGGTATGTGCAGGGATTTTTTTGCCGTAAAAGCATTGAATAAACGTATATATTAATTCGAAAATACAATACACATTGTATTAAAAAATAATACAATACATATTGGTAGGCTTGAACCCGAGTCTCCTGCATCAGCCTGCATGCCGCTGGCCATGGCCACCGACTCTCTACTATTATAATACCATTTCTTATTTTTTAATGCTACTACAGATGACCATATCCCCAGTTTAATTGTATTAATATCATACAGCAAACAACAAAAGAATAAATTATAATTTTCTTTGAGCGTGGAAACGTTTAGATTCCTGCTCCAAGTTCCTTAGGGAGTCCTTTGTAATTCAAATTTTCCTTTGAAGATTTGATGTCCGTCTTGTAAGCTTATTGAGGTATTACAGGAACACGAGTAAGGAACTAAATCTCGGTTACTGCGTAGTTATCACTACCCCACTGCATTGATAATGAGCGTGGGGGAGCTCTACATTTATGCATAAATGCAAAAGTATTGATGTTTGACACTTTGTCAAGTTGTTTATTCTGTTTTTGTGATGTAACAGCTGAACGGATTTTAATGCAGGTAGATAGACACTTAAATGACAGATATCCTACTTTTAACGCCGGGAAAATTTGTTTCCACAAGAAAAGTTTGAAAAGAACTAACTTGAAATACTGTTTTCAATTCTGTTTGTTCCGATTTCACGATGAAATGGTTACACATGAATCGAAATCTAGTAGAATTGAAATCAAGCAAACACTAAATTAACTCTGAGCGTAGTCACAGGCAGTGTACTACTTTAAAAAAAAGGAAAAACTAACAAAAAATGGGACTTGTGGAGTTTCTTCGGCGCCTTCTTCTCCATAGCAGCGCACACATTATGCGAAACTGCCAGTTTTCACTTCTGACGTAATTGAATGTTTAAAAAACTTATAATAACTATTTTTATTTATTACAGAGCTACACAGAGCTTGAGTTTTATTTATTACTTGAGCTTGAGCTATGAGAGCATAACTCGTGGTAGTTGTACTGTGTGTGTGTGTAGTGATACGGGTACTGAGTGTTTTTTTATAGAACACACATTTATTTGGCTAATCATTGTTTTATTAAAAGCTATTTACTGGTTATCTAATGGTGCTTATTAAACTTAAATTTATTTGCCCGTTCCATTAGTGCTATTCAGGGGATAATTGGTTTCCAGAAGATTCTTTCTCGAACCTTCGACGACTCAAAAGGAACTGTTATAATAGTCTAGATAATTGATTCCGCTCTTACAATAGGAGATGCTTTCCAGATATTATTTTTCTAATTTAAGTCTAGATTGGCTCTAAAAGGAGATTCTGAAAATATAATTTAGATCCCCAATTACTTTCGTTGTAATAATTGGTATTATACTCGTATGTAGTGTATCTTAATGTTATTATTATATTACAAGTAAATACGGTGTTGTTAATCTGCTCATATACATTACATATCTATTTTATGGGGGGGTAGACCTGAGTGAGTTAAATGCGAAAGTGTGTCTGCATGTTTGTCCATCTTTCAAGTGAAACTGATTGACCTACTTTTTTGCGCAGAGATAAAATGAGGGCTAGAGAATGACATAGGCTACTTTTGCTGCGGGAAATTATCTCCTTCCTTGCTAGGTATTATATAATATTTGGACCACATTGCCACAGTAGTGGTACAAGTCTACTAAGAAACATAATAAGGAAGCACACACACTCTTGAATATGTCACATAACATTTCCAACATCGGCTTCCTTGACACACTCAAGATGGCTGATCCATTTCCATCACTTTGAAGTGATCCGCCGCCTTGTTAGTAAACAAACGGTTCTATAGGATTTATATTATTGGCTATTGCCGAGTTTATACCGGCCATTACCTAGACGATTTATCTGCATACTAAAAAGGGTGTTATGAGTTCCGCCCCTAGTCGCGGAGTTATAAAAATGAAATCTCTACCTTGTACTTCCGATTTAATATCTTTTAGGTTATCGCAATATTCAGGGTGTTTGAATTACGCAATTGGCTTCACAAAAATTGAAAGGACATATTCAATGGATTTGGTCAACTTTCCCAAAGATTGAATGAATGTAAATTCTATATTGCACGAAAAATGCACAAAGGCGAACTTAATTCTACAAAGGCATTTTTTTCATTTCCAAGCATTATGTTATTCCTTTTTTTAATTTTCTTTAAAGATGTGTTCCTGAAAACGAAAAAGAAAATATGATTCTCGATACAAACTATTATGAACTGTCTAATCCTATACTGCGTAGGTAGAGCATAGTCCAACGAGACGTTTCAGGAGGATTCTGAAAATGAAATTTTCAGTGAAAATGAGCGTTGTGCTGAGTCTTTCCTTTTCGCCAATAGTCCCATGGGATAGTTGTTATCACAGAACATTTAAAAGAGGTGTTGTTATTAATGTTCTTTATTATTATTAATTTAAAATTACGTTTTTGCATAGGATTGTTCAGTTTCTTTGTAAAAGTTGCTCAAAATCGTTGACTGAGCATATTTGTTAAGTCGCTAGTACACCCTTTGAACTGCGTTTCGTCATAGGAAACACACCCGTATCGCATTGCCGGTTATTGGTTATTCTATCCCGCTTGTGATTGCGACCCAGTACAGTCAAGAGCACGCTAAGGCGAACACTTTGGACTTTACACCGTTCTTAAGTAGAATCCTCGGAGCGCGTGTTCAGCTTACCGTGTTCTTGATTGTATATCGGAGCTGCTATGAATTCCGTTATTGCCGTCTTCGCATAGTATATTTTGTTTATAATTTTTTGTAGCTGTTTTAAAATGACAGATCTTGATAATATAGTCAATAAAACATTCAGTTTTATATTTATATTAGTGGTGGAGACTTGTTTAGTTAATCACGTCTTCTATTTGAGTTATTAAATTACAAGTTATAGTTGCTTTATACTTTATGAGGTTGGATCGTTGAAGATAATTTTATGTAACAATAGAATATATTTTATTGCACATAAAAAATAAAAGAAAAAGACACAATTTAGAACAATACAAGTGTAAAAGAGGCGGCCTTATTGCTAAGATACCAATTTTGACCAGACCCTTAATTACGTCGTTGTTTAATATCGATTCTGTATCTTTGCGTTGTACTCGTACTGTGAATACTCATGTTTCTTTTCTCTATTTTTAAATGTACCTTGTTTTTCGTTACAGGTAAGTGGAGAATTTGCTGAGCAGGTAGACCCAAACAATTATCGAACTGTAAGTGGACCTTTACTAATGACGCCGATCGTATGTCTGCACAAAGGAGACACCATCCTAAACTAATTATTTTAACGGTGGGTATACGGCAGCCATCTTCTTTTCGTATGCTTGTGAGGTCATCGACCAATCTCATTGGGTTGGTTGGTGCCAGAACCTTTGACTGTAGCCCGCTAATGAGTGGGCAACGCGTCGTCAACGAGTGGGCAACACGATGTCAACCACCAGATCTGTCAGTCATTATTATTTCTTCAGGTTTTATGTTGGTTTCCGCTAGCTGTAAGCTAGTTGTCGTCTGAGGATCGAATTGTGGCCGACTCGTCGGTAACACGTCGACAACGAGTGGCAAACAGTTCGGTGACAGTCAATAGGTGAACAACGCGTGGACCAAGCGTCGTCCACCTTTAACTGGCATGTTGTAAATTTCACTTTTAAATAACACTACATAAAGCTTACATTTAAATTCCATAGGTACTATTTAATTGAGTTGTTATGGCTGGCCAGCCACATTAGAGCAACCTAACAGCGACTCCACAACAACTTTAAGGCCTTAAAGCTTCTGACGTGGTTCCTGTAAGGATTACATCGTTGAAACCAATGGATTTACTTGTAAGTGCCTTCTTCCTGAGCATGGAATCATCTTTCTTTTCGAATAATCAGGTAGCGATTATGATAACTTAGTCCTTATACTGTTATAGGTTATTGACGTAACAGATGTCTTAGCTACCAAATACCTTTTATAATTATCGTACGCTAAGTTAGGAAACTCCAGATGCCGGTACTTTCTACCTCCGAGAGAAAAGTTAGTGTAACCTAACTTTGAAATCTAATTTCTTGTTAGTTTGTAGCCTCGAATCTAGTACATAAGCTTCTTTAACTAAAGATTTGGGCGTGCTTGCAAAACTTTCAAAATGTCACAAAAATCAATCCCCACCGAGGGGCTATAAGTCGCGCCTCTCCAATGGAAGACAACAGCTCAGTTACTGGGCCAACGCTTTAACATGCAAAGCTGTTGATAATAATGATATCCAGTTATTTATAGACGAAAAGAAAGAGCATATAGAGGGGAAAGTGACCTTATGGCACAATTGGCGCGTGTCTGTGCCATTGACATTGGAGGGACTTGGCGCGGAGCCAGGATTGGAACCCCATGGCAACCGAGGTCAGCGCCTTGCACCACTGTGTAATACACTCGGGAACTTGACACTTATTGATTGAAGTACACTATTTACTTACTCCTTTGTTTGTGGTTCAACTAATATTTCAGTGACTCGGGTTGGAGAGGTCGATCCCCAAGTTCATGTCGCCTCGTTCCTATGTAGAACCTACGGGAAGCGTAGACAAGGATTTAGACAATCATCTAATCAACATTTAAAGATACACAAGATGGTATTATTTACATACAACAAATGTCATGAAGAAAAAAAAACAAGACATAGTACCTACCCAACAGAAAGTAATAAAAGTGCATGCCACAATGTCATAAACTCACTCACACACAGGGGTGGTAAAATACTTAGCCCGTTTCGTTACTTCACAGATGCTTGTTAGTGCGTGTTTTGAACTTTAGCGAGAATCCTAACATGCTTCTCTGTTTACTTACTTACTGTATTACGGACTAGCCTTTCGCCGCGGCTCCACCCGCGTTAGCAGTTTTTCCCGTGGGAACGAGGCATTTTCCCACGGTAAAAGGTAGCCTATGTTACTCATTACTCAGGGTGAATGTAGCTTACTAATGGTGAAAGAATTTTTGGAATCGGTTCAGTAGTTTTTGAGTTTATTCATTACAAACATAACACACACACAAAAATACAAATCTTTCCTCTTTATAATATTAGTATGACTTATTTAGTCTGTTTTTGTTTAGCCATAATACATGTTGAATCTTAGCTACCATGGCGAAAGAGTAGCTTGAAAACGAGTGAGTGTCGTGCAATAAATCTTTATTACGAAGTTCGCCTAGCTCCAAGGTTGACTCAAATTACTCGTGATGTTGTCTTGTCTTTATTTCACTGACTTATCCTTATACGACACGATGCTATCCTGTTTTGTAATGTTTGTTTTTATACGTAGGAAACAATTTAGATAGAGACTTTGTATTATTGGGTTAAATTGTTTTAATATTTGTATGTACATTAAGATGTTAAGCATCTTCGTGTCCAGAATTGGATGGATATCTGTAGAGGCTAGAAGCTTCTAATTCTTTGTGATTGAAAGACTAATGAAAATTAACTGATATATTACAACCATCTTTTTTAAAGAAACTAATGTTTATTTCAACGTAACCGAGCTTCCAGTGGATAAGAAGGCTTATACCCCTAATAAGTTAGACAACAAAGCTCAATTTAGTATGTCGCTAAGGAGAAATTCATTCATTTTCACGAGGTTCTGATGTTGTCCCATTTTAAATAATAAAACATTGAGCTCGGGCATTGGGTCATATTTTCAATTATATTGCGTTATTAAATTAAAAATAAGTCAAGATTTTTAGGACAAACAATAGGAACCTAATGCTTGGTAGTAGAAGTATTTTTCTTTGCGTTTCAAATGCTAAACCAGAAGCTCCAGAAAGAGGCCACGTTCAGTTTTACGTAGGAATATAACAGTAATAGCATAAGCTAGTATAGTACTACTATATATTCTGTGGTAATAGAGAGAAAGAACTATTCTGCATCGTCAGTTGAAAGTTCAGCTTTAGTAGTAGATTAAGATCCGACAGCGAGATTGTGAACAATGATTCATTCGACAAGTTAGTACTTACAGCAAACACCAGTTGTAGTAGTTCATTCAAATAGACCTATTTATGTGCTAAAATACGTGTAAGAAAGATTAAAGGTTTAAAAAAAAATTGTAACAAGAAAAGTCGAATGTGTAATCCCTAATAGCCATTTATTTCGTTAATCGACAATAAGTAATTGTTATTTAAAAAATGTTGAAAGGCTTTAATTTAACACTATAACGAAAAATTTTACGGGTTATCTTATCACTTTTAAAATATTATAAAATTGGACAACGGCAATTATTCAACAAAAAATCTTTAGAAGTGTTAATCTTTAATAGTCATTATGAAGATATGGTAAAGTGACCTAGATCAGTTATCATATTCATTGTTTTGAAAGAATTCTGAAAGCCTTGATTTTAACAGCAAGCAGTATTTTTTTTGTAACAAATACACCGTAAAATTTACCTAGTTGTTTATTTGCAACATAGTTAGTACTCATAAAACTGAACAACTTTCCCTAAGGAACATAGGTTGACAACTCAAAAATAATTTTCTACTTGTCACAGGTTACAAGTTAAATTTTAATTTTGGGATTTTTTTTTTTTTGTATTGACCTATGCTTGTGTCGAAAAGGTACGACAAATCAAGCTTCACCGGACTGGCGGGGGAGTGGAAGACTCTACCCCAAAAAAAGTCATATACCAACGCGTCTAGGGGCGGCTCGAGGGAGCCTCGGACCACGGCCTAGCGCGTTGATATTGAAAAATATCGTGAAGGAGACGACGCCTGAGGGGCTCCGTCTCTGATTCTCAATTTTGATTTTGGTTCTGGCCGCGCCCCCGCCGGCGGGTGCGGGCGTTGTTACCTGAAGGGTAATTGTTACCTGAAGGGTAGTTAATTTTGGGATTCCATCCTATGTTCCTTAGGGAATGTGGTTCAGTTCCATTACTACTATGTTACAGATAAACAACTACTTATATTTCACGGTGTATAGGCACTTGTCACAGTACGCTCTGGCCCTAAGCTAGTTTCATCTGGATATGGGTCAGAGGCACTCGATGTGAGCTCTCGAGTCGCGCCCGCATGCTAATGCCTGCATCTCCGCCGCATTATATCGCCTCATGCCATTTTGCAACCCTCAAGTATATTCACATCGTCGGCTATAGCCGGGAAATGGAGAAGGTTGCCGTTTGCCTAAAGCGTCGGTGGCTAAGTGGCTAGGGCCGTTGACTTCCATTCGGAAGTTCGCGGGTTCGATCCTCGGCACGTACCAAAATGTTTTCGATTTTCGAATTTATATGTACGTTCATTCGACGCTCTTACGGTGAAGGAAAAGATCGTGAGGAAACCTGCACACACTTGCGAAATAATTCAAGGGTTGTGTGTGAAGTTGACCAACCCGCACTGGGCCAGCGTGGTCGACTAAGGCCTTATCAGGGTAGGCTCGAGCCCCTCGGTGCGGACATATTCAGCTGATAATGATGACCGTTGGCCTAGTATCCGAAAACGGCAGTGTGAACTGAGAATTGATCCCAACTCTTCCCGTTCTTGTTGTCGTACAAAGATAAGTATTATCAACACACCCTATGAAGAAATTCGATGTGAATAGTGAATTTATAATATCTTAAGTCTTGTAAAATATTTTAAAGAGGTTTAATGTCTTTCCAACTTTGCAGAATTAAATGATTATTATTATTATTATTAGATTTGTTTCGACATAATTTACTTGTATTATTTGAAACGTTCATTTTCAAATAATGTCGTCAATGATCATCATCGTCAATGTATTGATGTTTACTCGATGTGAATTTTCACAACAAATTAACGTCACCTTTGAACGCCCAACCATGGTCAGTTCTGGTCTTTGGGGTCTGTTCACGGTACTAGGGTAGGTATACCAATCATCATTCATTTTTTAAATTTTAGTTTGAGAATTGGTGTATTTATACACTTCTTTAGTTTAAAAATTGGTTAGATGTAAGATACATTAGACGAAATATAGGTACTACTACACGGCGGCTCTGAAATAACGCGAATTACCGTGAACTGGTATTTATTAGCTGGTTTTGTAATCTTTTTTTTAGGGGGCTTTTTAAAATCTATTTTAGGTTATTTAGGGTCAGATTTAACCCCTCAGTGGGGACAAGTATTAGCTGAGAACATTTTCGCTTACAGGACCAAGCCTCACCGGACTACAAACAACGATTGTGAATGTACCAAGAAGACATGCCAATATTTAGCACGTGAGCGGTCCTCTCTCGAGGATATTTATAGCAGGCGGCGCCGCCCTGCCACAGCAGTTTTTATTGCTCCGATATCTTTATTGCGCGGGTACCGGCCGTAAAACGCGATATTGCCATACAACTAATACAACACACCTACGACATCGATTGGCTTCATAAACGGCCTTTCTGTCGCCGCTTTTAATAGCTGCACCGGTTTCGTGTAAGATGCTTTAAAAAAAAATTAAAATGCAAATCATCCACGAAAAAGAAAATTTTAAATGTGGATAGAAGACAGCCAAATTTTTGAACTTGCCAGAAAAGAATCATGTAACTGACTTAACTAAATGATGTTAATCTCCAATAAAAATAAATAGTTTAACGTTGTAATAGCAATGGTAATTACAAAAGTTGTGAGGACTAAAAGCGTATTATTGCATAAGAAACCTACCGCAAAAAATCTATTTACCCCCACAAACCCCATCTGGAAAACCGCTTAGGCGACATCAAAAGGCGGGCAATTTACCATAATAGTCACATAATGATAAAGGCAAATGTAAAGCGTTCCACAAACGAGGTTTCCCAGATTCACCGCTCAAATATCTCCGCATCCGGTCTTTACGAAATGTGCTTAAAAAATAACCGTTTACCGGCAGGACACAATGTGAACCGAATTTCTATTAATTGCTTCAAATTTTCGTATAATATAGATATCCCTTTCTTTCTTGTGTCGTTTTGAGATTTCTTCCAAGATATTAAGAGCCTTTCCATTTGTTTACGTGTTTTTAGAATATTACTTAAAACCGTCCAACTAATAAAGCACTGACTTGGGGTCGTCGGGTATTTTCCTGTTGTTTGCAGTCAGAAGTGGTATTCACCGGTATTTATGAATGTTGACTGTTGTGAAGCACAAAACGGGCGCGAAGCAATCCGAATGCTAGTCTATTCTATCTATCTATCTGTAATCTGTATAATAAAACTGAGGAGGTTGAAAATCTGTACATAGAAAAAATATGCTAAATACCGAATCAGGGGGATGTAAGAAGTGATATAGAACGAAACTGCACGGAAAAGTAAAAAAATAAACGCGGGCCTAGCCGTGGGCGGACAACTATATTATAATAATATTAGTGAAAAAAGTACATTAGACAAATTTATAAAACGGAAAATGTAAGTCGTAAGCTAATAAGTTTTGGTAATATGGAAAACTGAAGCGGGTTGACATGTTTAATCGACATGATCGAGATCATAAAAATAAATAAAACTTGCAAAATAACAACTGCGATCCCCATTACGGTTGCAAAGCCTGTGAATATGACAACACCTCCCAGATAAGAAGCGGCCGAAGCCACCAGCTTAGGACTATTTATAGGTAGTAGTAGATACAAGTAAGTAATGTAAGTAGTTGAACATTACTATTAAAAAGCTGTCTCGGAGATCAATTTGTAGTTGAGTAACTAAGCTGAGTAAAATGCAAAGGAGGCGGTTCGTGGAATATTTCCACAGCAACTTTAACAGACTTGTTAAATATAAGCAAACTCGAGGGAATAATAAAAAGTAACCCATAAATTGTTAATGAAATCTGTTTATTCGCAGACTGACGTAAAACTGTAGATATGACATTGCGAATAAAAAAAACCCTTTTCTGTTTTTTGTAAATGTCTTATAGGTTATTAGTCAATGTTAGTGTTATGTAATACTAGCTGTCTGCCCGCGGCTACGCCGCCCGCGTTGTTTTTCGATTTGCCGTAGTAAATTTTAACTATCCTACGGGAACTTTTCAATTTTTCGCGATTAAAAGTATTTAGGATGTTGACTAGGGATATAAGGTACTACCATGCAAAATTTCATTCAAATCGCTTCCACAGTTTCGGAGACAAAGAGATTTTTTTTTTAAATCTGGATGAGTTCTATATCATTTCTTACATCCCCCTGACTCGGTTTTTAGCATTTTTTTTCTATGTACAGATTCTCAACCTCTACAGTTTTGTTATACAGATTATTTAAAAATATGTAAAATATGTTTAAATGAATTTATTGTTATATACCCTGTTGGTGATCTTAATAAATGACACATAAAGCTTCATTTACGCCTAGGCAACAACGTGCAACAATGTCGCACGCATGCCAAACAATTGATAAACAAATTTCACAGTAATATGCTTGGAAAATTATCTAGCCACGATGTTGCCTTGTCGTAAAATATGCTGCCGCATGCCCCAAATGTAGCATGCCACAAGATTTCTTAAGCCAAAATTATGTATAGTTAAAGTAGAAATCTCTCCCGAGCAACAATAAGTAGGGTAATTATATAAATTAATTTTTCGATTCAATACATTAATTAATTTACGGCTCACATCCGGTCTTTACGAAATGTGCTTCAAAATAACCGTTTACCGGCAGGACAAAATGTGAACCGAATTTCAATGAATTTCTTCAAATTTTCGTATTAATTAGGTATCCCTTTCTTTCTTGTGTCGTTTTGAGATTTCTTCCAAGATATTAAGATTTAAACTTTATCATAAAATAATCTTGATATTGTTGTTAGAGTAATATTTTTTGTCTATCGTTTACTGTCTCCCTTTAACGAATATTCTGCGTTCTGTTAAGTAAACAAAATTTAGAACAACAAAAAGTGTGCAATGAAAACGGTAATATTGCGAATGGAATCTATTTATACAGTGAAAATAAGTGTTTTGCGAAAACCTTACTCAATTGGGGAAACTCTGTCGAAAGAAAACAAGTAAAGTAAGCAGAAGTTTGATATTGTGGAATATAAACAGGGAAAATTGTGTGACTCAATCAGAATACCGTTGCTTGGGGTAGAAAATACAGCTACAAAAAAACATATTTCCCTACTATAGATACAATACAGTTAGGTATTGTATCTTATTTGAGATTTTAGCGGCCACGCTGAAATTGAGTCCTGTGTTTACTTTAAATTAAACCAACCACAAATATAATAAAAAAATATGCTCTCAATAAAAATTTACAGTGAAAACGACGAAAAGTTTTAAGAATTTTAATTAAATTCGTTGTATTTTATTGGTTTCCATTGATTTCTATGTAGGTATATTGTTGTCATTTTTGGCGTCAAGTGCTGCAGGATTCGGCAGATTTATTGCCCTGTCCGTGGCAGATTCGTCATTTTAGTATTGCTCACATTGCTCACGAGTGCAGGCACTGAATACCAATTAGTAGTCCCTACAGAAGCTTCACTTGGCGACATAATACAAATAAATAGCAACCATAGGTGCGTTACAATCAAGTGCAATTCAGATCGCACGATGCTAGCTGAGAAAACGAAGTTGCTGCATCTCTTTCTATCGCGTATCGCGCCACTCTATTATCACCTTTAGGGCTATCGTCTTTGATTTTTTTTTATTAACCTATGCCATTACTGCTTTGCCCGTCTTTTTCCCTAGATTTTTTTTCGGGAATGTTGCTTATTGACTGTGTATAGGTATGTCAGTGTGTATCAGTATTTGCTAAGCCGTCACACGCAGTATAGGTATAAAGAAAAAAGCTGATTTCATATAGGGTTCTTTTTACCACGAGAAAATCATATTTTCACGAGTCGATATCGTTACGAATGCGGGCTTTAGCTCAAGGTTAGGTTAGGTTTAGGTTGTAAGTTGCAAAAAAGTGAGCACGTCGTCGACTCAATTTCTACGGGTTCCATTAAAAACTGCCTTTTCGAGGCTGAATCTAAAAACTCGTTGAAGTTACTGAAAACACAGCAAAACTGAAAACAAAGTTAAACCGGAACCGACGGGCACTCACCAATCTCCACCTTTTTACTATTCATACGCAGCAGCGCAAACGACGATTACACAATTCAACACTTTACGTTATACATTGAATTCTCTTGAACAAGCTTTAGTGTACAGCCCACTTTTATACCAGCAATGTATAATCAATTTGAGCTCTTCTGTCGCCAGTCATGTGTATAATGCCCCATTGAATAACGATTTGCGTCGTCGTGACGTCCATTTGGTTTTCGTCCGCTGTTGCAGTTTTAAATATCCCAGTGGTTTTTATAGTCAGCTTTGGTCCATTGAATATTTTAATATTTAAAACTGGACGTGTATTTTAAATTTTCGGACTCAAAGTGTTTTTCTTTTTACACTGTATAGGATACTAGCGACCTGCCCCGGCTCCGCACGGGAAAATGGTTGTTGTGGGTTATCCTTAAGTATATCATACATGTATTATACATATAAACCTTTCTCTTGAATCACTCTATCTATTAAAAAAAACCGCATCAAAATCCGTTGCGTAGTTTTAAAGATTTAAGCATACATAGGGACATAGGGACATAAGGACATAGGGACAGAGAAAGCGACTTTGTTTTATTACTATGTAGTGATAACGTTCTTGTACGTATCCGATATTATTTTGATAATCTTCGATCAAATTTGTTTAAATATTTTTTTTACAATGTCAAGCTTCACCGGTAAGATCTCCTAAAATAATTATTTCTAGGTAATAAAAGTATTGATATTCATTTATAAGTAATTTATTAAATTTAAAGTTGGTAACAATCATCAATGGCGTGCGAATAAACGAGCAGATAACTGTTATTTTATTTTGTCAGCCCTAACATCGCTGGACATCAGCTTCACAAAGTAATTACAGCATAGTTGTTGCCAATGCTGGTTAAAAAAAATAAGTTTGCAATTTTTATTAAGCCCGATATTGTCATACTCTGTGGTCATAATTTAAATTCCTGTCTTTGAACCGCCATTTTGTATGACAATAACCCTTTCGCGTCATCTCGTCCATAAATAGATGTTGGCTTCGATTCTACAGTCATGGTACTTGAAGTTTTATGGTCGCCTAGTATAAAAGGTTAGACCTTTAACAGTCTATGTATGTCCCCACCGAGTGGCTCAAGCTTACCCCGAATGAGAGTGAATAGACCTTAGGATCTACAGGCTTTACTCGTAATAGAAGGGCTGCTTTTTTCATAGACAGGCTGCTTTTTGCTGCGTCTCTGGGGTTACCGCCCGCGTTAACAGTTTTTCTAGTGGCAATTAGGAATTTTCCAATTTTGCCATAATCGACCACGCTAGCCCAGTGCGAGTTGGTCTACTTCACACACGATCTTTAAATTTCTTTGCAGGTGTGTGCAGGTTTCATCACGATGTTTTCCTTCACCGTAAGAGCGTCGAATAAACGTACATATAAATTCGAAAATCGAAAACACATTGGTTCGTGCCGAGGCTCGGTGCCGTGCTTCCCCAATGGAAGACAACGGCCCACTTGGCCACTTACCGCTTAAAAGGTTAGAAAGAGCAAAAACATTTTTACAATGCATGTGCTCGAAAAGGAGCGTTTTCTAAGCAGCCAAACAGTGCGGAAAGTAGCACTTTTCCGCACTAGTGCTTTTTACTTTTCAGTTTTTTTTTAATTTTTGCTCAGCCTGTCATTCAGCCAGTCAACCTAACATTTCAGTATTTGAGATATTTTTATTACCAATTGTTACTAATATAAAGGGAACAATAAAAATAACAATTCAATAAACGCGTTTATAATTAGTATAATTACTTTAGAAATTGATTTTTATTGATAAATTACGATCAAATATTAATTAAAAATTTGCGTGGCTGAATAAATTTTACTCATTGCCTTATTGCGATTCGACAGCTTTGCACATGCGCAGTAGATGTTTTTTTCAGCGCGAATGTGTTTTGTTTATGAAGCCCGTCATTTTATACGCCTTTTTAATATAACTGTTTTTTTTTCTTGCACAATGCATTGTAAAATCTTGTATGATACACGTGCGAAAGATGATTTCCGACTCGTGTCGGCTTATACACTCGCTCGCAATGACACTCATCGGAAATCACATACTTTCCGCACTAGTATCATAAATAACTATTTTCCCTGATCAAATATACTAAAAGCTAGCTATTTCCAAAAATACCCGCTCGCTAACAATATGTGCGAAATACACAGACAGCATAAAGCACTCTTGTGCTTTGAAATGAAAATATATTCGCGTAAAAAGTTGCATAAAGTGTATGTGTCACCGTAAGATTATAAATACCGTTAGATTACAATTTAACTCGCGTGATTGTAAACTGTCGAAAGATTGTGAACTAAGCGTACTGATTACAATTTAACAGATTATTTTTCGATAGATTGTAATCTATCGAAATGAAACTGTTAAATCACAATCTGTCGCGCGTTAAATTGTCAACTGTCCAAAGGCTGTTCCTGATTGGTCGGTCTTACAGCAGGCCGTTCTATGTCCATACAGGTGGAAATAAACCACAGGCTTCAGTTGAATAAAATTAATGCACTTTAAGAATTGTGACATCAAGTATTTATCTATTATTCAGTAGATAATCAGTAATTTTGACATCATATTATGGTATGTTTTTGGAGACTCACACTAACACATTTATCATTCAAAGTTCTATTCTTCGATTAATCATGGATTCATTTTACTTCCACAATAATTTCATAGAAATTATTACAAAGCAGTGAGTTATTTTCAACACGAAATTAATTGAAATTCACTTAAACACAGATTGTTTACATTAGATAATAAACGAAAAAAGAAACAAATATGGCAGCGCAGAGCATATGACGATCAACCAATCAGCGCGCGAGATGCGTTCCATCCTATGCCATTTCACAATTTGACGGTTTAATTTCGATAGATTACAATCTATCGAAAAATAATCTGTTAAATTGTAATCAGTATGTTTGGTTCACAATTTTTCGATAGTTTACAATCTCGCGAGATAGATTGTAATCTAACGGTATTTCTAATCTTACGGTGACATATGCATCCGCAAGGGACGGTTGTTGGAATTGCACTCATTTAGTATTTATCCGTCCATAAAATTAAAATTGTCATTCCTTGTCGCGTTGGCGGTGCATTCTTTAGCAAAAAAGCTTTTACTAACTACCTACAAGGGAAAAGGTTTTATATTTTTGCAGCAGTGACGTAAGGTCTTATGTGACTACTCGTCAGTTTGATTTATTTACTAGCTTTCCGCCCCGCGGCTCGCTCCGCGCTAACAGATTTTCCCGCGGTAAAAAGTAATGAGGAAGTGTCCTAAAAAAATCTAATTAGTCCGTCAGTTAGATTACTAAAAAATAATGTACACGTTTTTTTTTTTTCGTCTGGCAAACGAAAAATGCCGACGATACAGCACTTTGAAATTTCCAGTAACGACACGCCGCCATACAAATTGTACGAAACAAGTGACGTCATAGTACCCTTCTCATACATTTTGATTCGGTAAATCTTCGTCAAATTGGAAAAAAAAAATACTTGTTACATTTTTTTCGATAATCTAACAAAGGGATTAATTAGAATCGATTACTTTTTTCCGAGGACACTTCCCTATTGTAAAAAACCTGTTAACGCGGGCGGAGTCGCCGGGCGGAAGGCTAGTGCCTTATAATTGTCTTTCACAATTACCTTGGTAACCCTCCCGTCCCAAAAGTAATTATGGGTGTTGCTTTATCCCCGGAAATAGTTCCAGATCGATCTTCGATGTGAAAGTTTCGTGACGTCACAATTGCTAGCGGAACTATTTTATCATTCTGTGTAGACAGAGACGGAAAGAGATTAGCTCCACGTGGAGAGATAATTTATTACCAGTTATGATATAAAGCGTCGTCGGCGGCCAAGTGGCTAGGGCCGTCGACTTCCATTCGAAAGAAGTAATTCAAAGGTTGTGAGAGAAGTTGAGCAAATCGCACTGGACCAGCGTGGTCGACTAAGCCCTATTCAATTCACCCTCATTTTGGGGTAGGCTCGAGCCCCTCGGTGGGGACATATTATGAGCTATTAACGACGATGTTGAATTGAACGACTGGCACATTCTTACTAATCCTTACTGACTAGACTAATACTACGAGTATTAATCCGAAACTATGTCCGTCTCTTTTGTGACGTTTGCACGCTTGAAAAGCTGAACGGATTTAGATTTCAGAAACCTGGGTTTTAGATGGCATTGTAGGGAAAGACATACGCAATATTTTTTTTCTATAGGAAAATACTTCCCTACTCTACTTCCTAAATAGATAATTCCCAGACGATACCTTATGACACTTTGTGACACAAATTTTCAGCCACCTGGGTCAACCTGTAAAACGTGTGTAAAACAGTGTAATAAAGATTAAAATAGATTTCAACTGGGCTTTAAGTAATGCTGAATTTGAATTAGACTACAATATCCTGTAATCGTTTTTTGTAGATCTTATAATAATATACGATATTGGATTTCTCGAATAATAATGAAAATATTCCTCTTTTATTCAATTCGTATTACTTTATTAAAATGATATTAAGGCACATTATGCCTGTAATTTTATAAGCGTTGTTTTGTTACTATTTTGACGGGGGGCGCCCTACACTTCGTTAACCTAGACGTGGTCTCCACTGCAGAACTCGCTTACTCCAGCGATTATCGGTTCTGCGACAAATGTGATCAGCCCACTGTCACTTCATCTTGCTTATTCGAGAGGCTATGTCGGTTACATTGGTCCACTGACGGATTTTTAATAGTATTCCCAAATGCTTACATCTTCGGATTATTTACGTGTTAATATCTACTAAAGTACGAATTTTAATTAGATGGAGCAAACTGACAGCTGACAGCGTTGTTTTTTTTTTAAATGTTGCACGCTTATGCGCTTGAAGGGTTGTGAAGTGAATCATTGAACTGGTTCATTGAATCCTTTTCAACGACATGACTACTTGTTTTAGCATACGTCTTTTGACGTTTTTAAACTTATACAATTAATCAGTTGAAATAGAATAAATGTTAAAAATTAATAAAAATCTTAAATTTTTTTGTTTGATTACATACGAAAATTTAGAGTTCAAAGCCTGACCAGTAAAAGAAAAACTTGCTCTGAGGACGCCACGTGTATATTTTTATATTTATGATAACAATTTACTAAATAAAATGCCTTGACGTACTGTTCTAACTCAGTTACTCTGTGAATGAGTGATCCAAAAGGGTACATCATAATATTTTACGTTGCGTTAAATGGCAACCCTCCAAACGTCAGTTTGCTCCATCTAATTATAAAGCGAGGTTTAATTCATTATTAAAATATTACGGATTAAATGCATTGTGGAGATCCACTCCTTGGCATGTTTAGAGAACTTTTTTGTTTCGAAAATCTATTATACTCGTAATAAGACAATTTATAATAATCCAGTTTTAACCAATAGCTGAATAAACATTCATACTTTGTTATTGACATTTAAATACAAATATTTTGGAATTAATAAACATAGTATTTCGGAAGTGGTCTCTGCACACCCCTCCGGGAAAGAGGCTTGTCTGTATGTATTTCTATTCGAATGCTAAATAAATAGTTAATACCAAAAATAAATGTCACAGTACCTTTTCATTTCGGGTAGTACAATAGATAGACTATATTATAGTCCATTTCATACAATTGGTTGCGATTCTACTAACTCAGCGAGCAACGCAACGCAAGCACATTTGTAATACCACGCTTTTGTTTCTATACAGGTTTTGTTCTGAATAGCTTTTGTTGAAAAACGTGAGGTTCGTTAGAACAGGGTCGTAATTATTATTGTACGAGGCAACTGTGCTGTTGTGTTCAGGGGCGGAGTCAGGGCTTGCTTTGTGGGAGTTTGAACCGGAGGGTCTGTTTCACAAAGTTACTATTAGTTCATTACGTACCTAAGCATTAAGTATGACTTTGCTGTTGTGTTCAAGGTCAAGGGCAGACCTAGGGTTCTGGTTTGTGAGGGTAGATCCCAGACTGGGTCTAGTTTATAAAGGTACAATTATTATGTCCATTCTCTTATTCATTGAACATTTTTTTTGCTATGTAATTTATACTAACTTAAGCTTTATGCTATGAAAAATCTTACCAATTAATATATTATGATGCCTTGCTGCATTTGATCAAAATTATTTGGCTAAAGTTCAGGCGGTACCTGTATATTAATAGCTGTATCTTTCTATTGTGTGCATTTAAATATTTATGTCTAAGTACTGTAGTACGCAATAAGACTGATATAGTATTATTTGTTCATGTCGCATAATTATTATGAACATTGCATATTGTGAACATGTATCAAGTTTAATTTGAGGGTACCCAGATACTGTGGGGCCTTAGACTGCCTCAATCCGCCCCCGGCTGTATTTAAACATCGCATCTGGAATTGCGATCTTAGAGGCTATATAAGTTAGTCTTTATGTCGGTTTTATATATCTCAGGGCATAATAAAGATGTCATATTGCTTTAGATCTAGACCAGACCTTAGGTAAAAAAGAGTACCTACCTATGTTTGTTTTATTGTAACATTCACAAGATTTTTGGCAAGTGAGTTTATGTGATCATATTGAATAATCTCAAACCTTAGCACTCGTTTTATTTTTCCAAGAAAAGTCTGTTCCTAGATTCCCATAATTCCATTCTATGAATTATATTAATTCTTCCTTCCTCACATACGACTGTTAAACTGATATTTCCAATTACAATAAATTTAATCTTCAATTCGTATTTCACTATACACAGTACACAAAAAAACTAAGGAACAAACAAACATACTTAAAACATAAACTACTTCCAGACACGAGAGGAACACATTTTTTTAATGCCTCAGCTTAATACTCTGATTAGGTCCAAGCTATACAATTAATTAAAAAACAATCCATTACAATTTACAATTGTAATTATATTGACACAAAATTTAATTTTATGCTCCGATTTTAGAACAATATAATTTTAACAACGTAATCTGTATGATACTATATTATTATAGACCTGTCGCCCACGCGACCTTGTGGTGTAGCGTTGTCTTGAAGTTCTCCCTACTTTTCCTTGAGCGGTTCCCGTCAGTTACATTACAGTGCGAGACCAGACAGGCTGCGGGCCCGGCTGACGTTGAAGTACACCTGGCAACACTGCGCACTACGCATTATCATCATTTTAACTTTCACTGCTGAATATTGGTCTGGCCTAAGGACCAGTCTTGCATGGCACACACCATCCAGCTACGTCTCGCCACTTGCACGATTTTTTCAATTTAGGTAATTATTTATCTACATACCAAATTTCATTCCAATCCGTTCAAGACTGTTTTGTGATTGAGTAACAAACATTGAAACTTTGACGTTATAATATTATGATGGGGCGGCGTTACGTTTATTCAGTAATGGCAATTTTTACACTACTTTCACTTACTAACAAAATGGAACTTCTCATACGGTGATGGATGTATGAATAGCCAGAAAGTCCACTTTTATACGTTTGTCTCTACTCTTATATTGTATGTCCAGTTAGCCCAGTGAATCAATGAAATTCAATAAAAAAAAAACTATTTCATTTGTATTTGGTGCCAATAACATTTAAATTATAATTTGTTCAGAAATTTATTTGTGAATTTATTTATTTGTTGATTTATTGAGGAATTATTTTATTTAAGACCAGTGCCTGAATTGAAACTGTTTATTTATTTAATAAAGAATATTGTAATGAAATAACCGTTCGTCGTGTTTTCGTGTAGATCGCCTTGTGTTCGACCGTATAGTAACTTTATTTTTCCTGTTCATTTGTTTTTGTTCAGGTGTACGTACGCCTGCTGTTGTTGATTAAGTCAGTTTACATCTGACCTCCGCAGGTTTATGTTTACGCCATTTCCCACGAACAACACTTTCTTTGTTCCTCAAATATTCTTGAAATACACCTCGTTTTTCAGGGTTTTTTGTGGCCCGTGTGTAAAGTTCACTCGTCTGACAGTACAAAAATACATTGTGAAGTTCTTTTTTTTTTTTGAAATAAAAATAATAATTTGGCAAATAGATAGTTATTACTATGACGTAAAAAAAGACTTGAAGTAACACTTTATTGCATACACGCAAAGAAGCTCGTAAGTGACGTACCTCTTTCGAGCGTCTTCGTCGTGCGTCGCGCATACGGTCATAGGCAGCAAGGCGAGTGAAACAAAAGACGGACGCGGGTGATTGTATGCGCTACGAACGACGACGACGACACGTTTGAAAGACGCTAGTGTTAAGGGTCTTTGTCAAAACTCCTAACCGGTCAAAACCATTTCTAGATAAAGTTAGGTTCATGTGTAACCTAACACCTATTATTATTCGAACCTATATTATCCGGAGTAGGGGTGCCCTGAACTCCTGTGTTCGCTACGGTCGCATCCGCCTGGTGAACTAGTTTAGCCTAAAACCACTTTTGCTTGATTTTTGCAGTCAAAAGGTTTGACTGGTTACGAGTTTTGACTGTTACATACATATATTATACACTAGGTTTCTGCCCGCGTTAACAGTTTTCCCGTGAGAATGAGGCATTTTCCCGCGGTAAAAGATAGCCTATGTTACTCAGGGTGAATGTAGCTTTCTAATGGTGAAAGAATTTTTGAAATCGGTTTAGTAGTTTTTGAGTTTATTCATTACAAACACACACACCCACACACACAAAAATACAAAGCTTTCCTCTATAATATCAGTATGATGATGATATACTAGTCGTGTCGTTTTTGCGTAAAGAGATAACAAAGTTTAACACTGAACAAACTTTCATTTTATAATATTAGTTGGAAGTGGGATGTTTGTTTATACGGCCCATCGGGATATTCCCACATCCCACTCAGTGGCGAGTGGTTATGACATTTCTCACACACATTACACACCAAGTGAAGTGAGCCAAGTGAACGCGCAATGCTCGGCGACCCACGCTTCTGCGGCTGACGTCTTACTGTTGGAGAACTTGGCCTTTGTTTACGTTACACCTACTTTTAACTTATTTTAATACCTATTATTTTTTACTATTTGGAATCGAAGCGAAAATGGTAGACCTTAGAGTATAAAAAATTTGTGGGAGGGATAGAATACGCCTAATCGAGTATGAACCGTAAGCACGGATATGAACAGTCCGAATATCTTCAGCGCGTTCGTTTAGTATCAAATGGTTATCGGAGCTGATTATTTTTCCCGGTGAAAATAAGTAATTTAATAGGAGAACATTTTGAAATGTGCAGTGATAAGTTGCAAACATGACTCGAGGAACAAATCAAAATAGAAAAATGTTATTGATTTCACCGCCCATACAAAATCTGCCAAAATTTGCTTACGCTTGACATACAGGCAGCGGAGCGATGCGCGTGCTCTATGTATATTTATTCTCTAAGTGGTAGACATTGCGCTCGAGCAGATTTTTATGCTTTATGACTATAGTAAGTGCTAGCTGTGTTCCGCGACTCCGCCCGCGTTAACAGTTTTGTTTTTCCCGTGGGAATGAGGCATTTTCCCGCGGTAAAAGATAGCCTATGTTACTCAGGGCAGTAGCTTACTAATGGTGAACGAATTTTTAAAATCGGTTCAGTACTTTTTTTTCCTCTTTATATTAGTATGATGAGTAACTAAGTGTTGTTACTCGAATCTTTATCTCCTTGGCTGTTCTTTATACAGAATTAATACAGAATTCTTTATTGCTTCTAAGTGTTAAGATTTAAAGTTATTTAATAAGTTAGCTAGCAGACGGTATCTGTAGAAAAATAATGTCGCTATGAATGTTCTGTTGTATGTTCTGTCTTGCTTATATTATTATGTTGGTATCCAGAAAATATTAGATTGATAATATGAATTTATTTTGGAATCGCAAAGTTTGAACATTGGAATCTATAAATATTTATTGTCATATTTATTATCTCTATCTAATAAGGTTTATTTGAATAATAAAAAGTAATGCTTTACACATCACAATACAAACAGTTCATATACAAAACCCTTTACAAAACCACAAAAATATCTGAATAAGTTGATATTAATATCGTCGTAGCATATCCGTCTCATCTGGAAAAGCGTAGCCGCGTCTACGAATTTCGTAGCGGGTCTACGCGAGCGTAGCGCGACGCGAGTTGGGAATCCATAACTTATTGGACATAGTTTCTCGGTTAGTTTTCCCTTGTTCAAGGCTACTTCGTGACAGTCTTCCTAAGTGTTTGTAGGTGGATATTGTACAGTTTCAGATGTTATATTGTAACATTACAATTTTATTTATGTAGTGAGTAAAACCCCTTGTATCTCTGTCGTCGTTCTGTTCTGTCTGTGGGTATGTCACTAGGCTAGGAAAATGAAGTGATTCTATTGGTGGATTTTTTCTCGCACACCGCTTAGCTACCTCGCACAGCATCTGGTGGAAAAGCAGCCTTAGTCTGTGGTCACTACACATACGGTTCGTCGCCATTTTCCTAATTTTGGTTACTATCTTTTTTAAAAAAACGTTATTCAGGTATCAAGTCGAAATTGAAATTCAAGTTGAAATTAACTTACGATATTGAAGTCTTCACTTCTTATTAAAGTTAAAATAAGTTGAACATTTAAAAATTTTTAAAGCAATCTTTGTTCAACTACAGAATTTGTTTTTTCAGATGAATTTAATTTGTCTTCAATAAGTGTTATTTTTTGTCCATCCATAAAGTGAAGTAAAGTGCGCATGTTAGCAAAACCCAAAAAATTTTAAATTAAGCCTCGATATTAAAACCTAAAAATATATGACTATAAGTACATAATTCAATAATGCATGTGTTATGAAGTGTTTTTCAACTAATAATTGCGCGGGAGAGATAAGAGATAGCACTAGATAGTGATAGTGTTATCTTATCAAAGTCCTTTCACAATGATCTGTTATTATGGCAACAATGTTGTAGTTTTAGCTTCTTAGTAATTTTCTATGACTTGTTTTGTGGACGTTATTATATTTCGATATTTTTCGTTTTAGACTATTATCAAATTCGGTCAGGAATACTCTAAACCGACGAGCATGCATGATGATGAGTGATTAGATTAATGAATGTGGATGAAGAGAAAGAAGTATGTCTGGATCGTAGCAAGTGGATGGAAGTGGTCCCTGTCTACCCCTCCAGGAAAGAGGCGTGACTGTATTTATGTATGTATTCGGTAAGTTAAGTTAATTAGGTGACTTAACAGTTTTTAGTTTGTTCTCACTGTGAGTTAAGTAAAGCTCAGATCACCCTATTTGGGAAGATTTTGAGTGTTTTAAAAAACCTCTTAACCTATATGATTTAAATTCTTAAATTGTTTTGGTGATATTCTAAACCACACGACACATCTTCCCTTTTTACCCTCATCAGTTGTAAGTAAATCTTAGTGTAAGAGGTGACCAGGGTGAGGGGGTGTGAAGTAAAGGGTGAAGGGGAGCGGTACGCTGAATACACAAACAAGCAGCTCATTTACATGGCGCCGGGCACAAATATACCGCATTAAAATAACCACAGACACTATTCGGCGATTACTCGTACTACTGCCGAGGTCAGCCGAGCTTTATTTGGGTTGGAAAGATAATATTGGCTTAAAGGGTTGTCTGCAAATCTCAAGGCCGCTGATAATGCTTCTTTATTATTATCATGATGTATTCTATAATTGCCTGTAATAATGGATGATTTAATAGTTACCTGCCGACATAAAATCCTGTCGGCGAATCGTACGTAAATAAAACAATCTGACGGCGTAATTCACTAAATCAGAAAGTCCTGTCCGAATCCTGAATTGGTTAACGGACCTGAATCACTCAAGAACTAAATATTGGGCGTCAGCTAAAACATGCGCGGACGCAAGGCGCGGACACCCGCCGCCGCTAGTATAATTCTGGCCTCAAGCGTGTACACAATGGTGTCAAATAGGGTGCCAACATGGATTTCTTCTTAATTTATTATTTGGAAAAAAACGTCAGCATAAAACACTAATTTAGATATTATAGTCCGCTGTAGTTACGGATAGAAAAGTTGCTAAAAACGGCTACTTTTGGAAAATTTCTATCTGTAACTTCATCGAATTCAAACTAACAGAGTTGATTGTATATATTCTAAAGCACTTTTTTTTTTAAATGACCTACTGGAATTTTTAATAACTGTTTACTCACCGAGTAATTTATTTTTGAACGGATAGCGCCACTATCAGTCAGGGAGCCCCTTAACATCTTGTATAAGCAATCTTGATTTCCTAATTAGTTACACACGGGAATCTCAGACATCATTGCTTATTCCAAAGCACAGCTGAAAGGGTCCCTTAATCTACTAAGGGACATTCATTCAGTGACTAAGGGACACGTTACCTACAAACTAAAACTATAAATACACGTGTTGATGATAAGGGAAGTCCCCAGCGACCCTTTTCAACGAAACGAGGTCTTTATGATAGCGTTAACGTGTTTAAAATAAACACACTGCAAAATGAAGGGATTGGAAAAGGGGAGATGGGTATTTGCATATAAAGCCCATCTATTTTATTCATCTATCTATTAAGGGGCATATTGGCAAAACCTTTCGACCAAAAGAGCTAGGCTTTAAGTTTGGATGTTTACCTAAATATCCAACAACCGCGATCCCCGTACATGTTGCCACTTAAAATATATTTTTTATGATTTAAACCACAACAGAAAGAGAAAATAATGTTTGCCAATAAGTTCTTCAGTCGTGCCGTGATCATGATGCATGCAACTGCATCGGACTATCGATCTATTACACAAAACAGAAAACCACGGCAAATCCCCCGTTTTAAATCATAGTAGTTATATAAACAACATTGAAAGCCTTAAAAAGTATACAACAATTTTGTTAAAAATGGAATAAAACTACTTAATTATATTTTTTACTTTCCATTTAATTACTAAGCAGTCGTCTCAGCCATCCAGCGACAGTTTAATCGAGATACGTTTCGCGATAACAACAGTAGTTCTGTTACATTTGAATTACATCGGTGCGCTACTATAGGTATCGCGGGCGTACTCAGGGGTAACAAAATAGGGTCCCCCCACACAGTCACATCTGAAAGGTCGTCCGATTTAACCACCCGCATCGTTATGTCAGCTTGGTCCATCTAGTTTTCAGGATTTTGAGTAGTTTTTCTACCAGACGATGAGATAAACGGAGTACGAGGTAAAATTCCACCAATTGTACCACTTTAGCGAGACTAATAAAATGAATTGGTGGATATTTTTGTTTGTTGTCACTGTACATATCTGTTGTATAATAAGGAATGTTACTAAGTATGTAAAATCACTTGAAACTTTGTTACAGTAGAGCTTTTATATATACAGATACACTAGTTTTTGTTTCATTAAAAAATATCAAGTAGTTTTGATTTTATATGCATTCAAAGTTCCCATAAATATCGAGTCCCGCTGACAGTCACGTGACCGCGTGTGACATCACATAGCAACACTCCGCTCCGCAGTAGTTTACTCGCGCAGTGTTTTGCTTTATTTCATCGCTTCCAGTTATATGAATTGAATTAATAATAGATGAAGGGTTCGAAAATGGACAATCAAATAATCTACCTAAAATAGAAGGACTTGGTTGCTCATTATTTAGCGACAATAGTGATTTCTTTGCCGTCGAAAGGCGAGGAGTAAAAATGCAAAGGTAAGTTAAGTTAAACTTTTTATCATATAACTCTCGAAAATAGATATTAATATCTGTTCTATAAGTATTCTTTTATTGAAGTACCTAAAATACCCAAGTATTTCATTTCGTAATGCCACTAGCTATAGCTAGAAGTAGGTATCAGAGACCTTAGGTTTTAGGTAATGTAATATAGGTCAATATAAAAATAATAAAACAAAATATACTTTATTGCACAGAACAAAAACAAATACATTAACAATACTCAAAAAGGGAGAAGGCAAGTGGCAGCCTTATCGCTCTAAGCGATTTCTTCCAGGCAACCATTAGGTCTTAAAACCGAAAACTACTAATCCCTACTTAATATTACAAATGCGAAAGTAACTATGTCTGTCTGTCTGTTACGCAGATAGAATAGACATTGGAGACGGACATAGGCTACTTTTTATCGCGGGAAAACAACTGATTCCCACGGGAAAGATTCGGGCGGAGTCGTGAGGCGGAAACTTGATATCTACGAGCTATCTGACCTTGGGGTTTGATAGAATAGACCTTGGAGATAGATATAGGCTACCTTTTACCTTGGGAAAATCCCTCACTCCCACGGGAAAAAGGTCACCGCGAGTAGAAAGTTTTGATAAAACCTGGTACATAGATATAATAGACCCTAGGGATATGTATAGGCTACATTTTACCGCGGGAAAATACTTTAATCCCACGGGAAAAATAGTAGTACAGGTGAAAAGTTTTGATAAAGATTGGTACAGAGATAAAATAGACCTTGGAGTAGGATATAGATTATCTCTTACCGCGGGAAAATACCTTATTCCCACGGGAAAATGGGAGGTCTGGCAGAAAGTTTTAGTGAAACTTGGTACAGAGATACAAAATATTTTAGGGGGGATAAAGGCTATTATACCGTGGGAAAATATCTCATTCCCACGGGAAATATACCTAGTAGCGCGGCGGGAATTTTTGATGATACTTGGTACAGATATAGAATAGATCTCGGGGGGATGGATTAAGTCTACCTAATACTAGTAGCGCGCGCGGCTACTTTTTCAGGCTAGAAATCATCTCATTCCTACGGGAAAAGTCAAAATCCAACGCGGGCGTAGCCACGGGCGGACAGCTAGTAGGTACATAAAAAGGTAATCACTACTTATACTTAAGTCAAAATGATCTTCACAACAATAAACTGTGCTTCGATTTCTAACAGGATCAGGATCTCTGCATAGCTTGTAATCATTTACTTCGTATTTTGACATCCATTGGAACGACAAAAAATAACTTTTCCGGCGCATTGATAGCCGTATTTGTACTTTTTGGCACAACACACGATTTTATGATATTTGGATTGTTAATTTTTTTTTTAATTCAGAAATCCAAGTACAAAATACCTAATAACGCAAGGCAGCCGTACGGAAGAGCGGGAACGGACTGAGCGAGCGTTGCATTATGACGTCACGCGCTTGAACGCGGAATTTCGTCGCGCGCTCACTTTAAACTTCTCTATCTTGGAAACTAATTGACGTATCGAAATAATTCTTTCACTAGTATTTTTTATTTTGAACGGAGAATTTATAAAGCTAACATTCAAAATTTGTGAACATTCTCTATTAATTAGCTTTACCTGATTTTGACTTGCTGAAAAGAAATCAACATCATTATACCTTACACCAGAGCACATATCCTCTTCTAAATATTAAATAACTAATAATCTGTACGAATAATAACAATATCAATGAAAGATTGAGCCTAGAAATTATGTAATTAAAACCTTTCCTGTGCCAAACAGTTTAGTTTTCAGTATACTTCTTCAAGCTTTCACGGTGGTTGTTAACATAATCGTCTCGTGATCATGGTGCATCCAAATATCGGGCAAGAAACAAGAACCACGGTAAACACTATCTTTTAAATCATAATCATTAGATCGTAAGGAGCTGTAAACTGTTACATTTAAAAGCGACGACGCGACGCCCGGTCTGTAATTTACCCTATATCAGCTCCTCATTTTCTTTCTATACGGTTTTATTTGTGGTAGACCCCCCTATATGCATGCCTGAGTACGTCCAGGGTAATTGCATTGTTTCATCTAGCACGCGTGGCAGGTAATCGATGGTCGTTGTCGGCGTAATTCGATATGGGCGCCGAACACACGAACCTATTGTGACATTATTTCATACCAACATCTGTCGGTGTTCGTTGATGGGACAAAAAAATAGAGTTTTGTTGTTAAAACGATATATACAAACAGTATGTTTTAATAATTCACATATTCAACTGCGTGTCTGACCGAGTTCATACTATTGGTATAAGAAATTACTACGACGAAGACTAATTAAAAAGTTAATGTAATATACATATATAATTGTCAAATTATTGAGCGAAGAAGCAAAAATTCATCGCGAAAAGCTCATTTCAGTTAAAGTTCATTTCGCGCTGACAGAAATAGCGGGAAACAAGTTAGGAAAAAGATTATTAAGAATAGAATATAATTTAATTCACAAGGAATGGCAAAAAATACAGCACACAACGATAAAAGTGTACAAATAGGCGGCCTTGAGGTAGCAATTTCTACCAGGCAACCCAAGTAAATTCCGCAGCGATATTGTTTTTATTTTCCAGCCAGTCCACACAAGACCAGATGCTCGATTTTTCGGTCGGAGATCGTCGTTATATCCAGAACGTTCGCGGCCTGTCGAGTGCAATCGCCCGCGAGCGTGCTCGACGATTGCTGGCACTACAGCCATCCGATAGCGTTTTATTTTTACCCTTTTTTAAAATTCTTTTTTTTTTGTTTATTGGTCGTGTGTTGCGCAAATGGACACTATTGAGAACGGAGGGAGAAATAATAGATGTATTTGTTTTCCGAATGCGTTTTTGTCTTTGATGAATACGAGTATACAGCGCGAAATGTTTTCCGACTGTAGGTAGTTGTTCGATTATATTTTGTGTCCTTAATGATACAGTACTATTATAATAATTATCTAAGAAAAACGGATATGCATACATTCGAAATATTTTCTATCTCTGTGTAGCATATAACAAGCCACTATTATACTAAGAGCTCTCTTTAGTTCTAGAGGCGATGTTACAACCCTTCAGGCATTGCATTTATTGTTGATAGCTTTCCGCCTCGTGGCTCCGCTTGCTTTAACAGTTTTTCGCGTGCGTGGGAACAAAGAAGTTTCCCGAGGTAAAAGGTAGCCTAAGTTACTTCCCAAAGTTTATTCTATCTTTATACCAAGTTTCATTAAAATCAGTTTAGTAGTTTAGAAGCCTATTTAATGCAAATAAACATACAATCAAATATTTCCTCTCTATAATATTAATCAACAGTGCACACTGTTGATCATTCCCTGGGTTTAGTACCACTTGGTCCAATTTTATACCCGACAAGCTTTCCGCCGCGGCTCCGCCCGCGTTAACAGTTTTTCCTGTGGGAATGAGGCATTTTCCCGCGGTAGAAGGTAGCCTATGTTACTCAGGGTACTCAGAGAGCCATACTTGTGTGTGCCTTGTGTGTACACATAGTCTTTGTGTGCGTAGCGCTCAGTATAATAATACGCACACGAGCGCGCGTCCATGCGCACTACACTACAAGTAAGGCTCGACCGCTCTCGTAACATAAAATAACTGTACCGTGTACAAAATAAAAATCTATTGCTGTATTTCTTGAAGACTTTCCAATGCCTTTTCTGAAATAATGCTTTGGGATAAAGCCAAGTCATTTTGAATCTGAAACTTGCTCTAACGCACTTAACCAACCATAATGTAGTTTAAAATATTTTGCGGTGAGGGTAAATTTACAAAGTTCTTAGGTTCGATTAGAAGTTACTTTAATACTTTGACTGGATATATTTTTTTACATTAAACGCAATTCATGATTACAACAGTAATTGATTTTTAACCGACAAAAAAACGGTACTCAAATCGACGCGTATATATTTTTTGTGTATCCGCGTAACTTTTTACAGGGTATTCCGATTTTGATAATTCTTTATTTATTGAAAGGGGTACTCCGAAGTTAATTCCATATAAATTTGGAAAAAATATCCAACCATAAGGGTAAGCAAATAGGGGAAGATTGATTGTTGACTCACAGAATTATTTGCTTTTCAGTTTTATCGGCGGTTTCATTTATTTGATGAAATTGGTTATCTGGGGGCACGGCAGTGCCCCGCTAAATCGAGCAAAAAAGCGGCACGGCCGTACCATACTTTTCTCGAAGCAGTTCAGGCCATTTTCGACCCCCCTATAACTTCGTTGTGGATAAAACTAGAAGCCTGAGTTTTCAGTAAACAAGCAGGCATTGTATAAATACGGTACATTTTAAATTTCAATCAATTAGAACCAGTAGTTTATGAATTATAACTAGTCAAAGTTTCTTAATTTTGTCACTCACTCACTGACTGACTGACTGACTACTTATAAAGAGCAAGGCCTTAGACTTAGTCCAGCAGCGGGACTGTTACAGGTTTATGTTGCGATCACTGTTTGGCAGTTGGGCTGGGTTCACTCACAGCGGTTGTTGGTTACGCGCCGGGAGCCACACGACATTCTTCTATTTTAAATATAAACAAGCAAGCAAACGCGCAATAGACGGATGGATGTTTTAGGTTGTTTATTATCACAACCCGTACGCTAGCAAGGCGGGTTGGGGATCGCAGTTGTTTTTGGTATAACGTCAAGGCGGCGTCCTTCATACCATATTACCGGGTTAGTCAATAGCAACAACTGTGATCCCTGATCCGTCGGCTAAGCAGTGAACTATCAGAAGGTTGCCTACAATAAGTATAAAATTTGAATTCAGCTAATAAATTAACAAACATTTATTGATTCTGTGGTGGCACGAAGTTCGCCGGGTCGGCTAGTTTGATATAAATCTGTTTATTTTAACATACAATTGGTCTGTACTCTTTTGTTACTAAAATTAGTAAATATTTGAATATAATTTAATAAAATGTTTATACTCGCAACATAAACAATCCCAAAAAGATAAAAGTTGAGAATCCTCTGTAAACTATTGCATTTAAAACGAAATTTTCTTAGGGCTTTTATGTTTATGGGTAAAAACGGGTTAGCGCAGAAAATTGCGAATAAAATATAATAAAACTCTTTTGTAAAACTGAAGGCCGCACTTAAGCATAAAAAGGGTTGAAGCAAAAAGCGTGATAAATATTGTGTTCATGACATTAAGTATTTTACAATCACGAAACACATAGACATAGTCAAGCGACGACGAACTGATATTCTAGTCTAGATTCAAAAGTATCTTGCCAAATTTCATCGAAATTAAGGTGTTGTAAGGTGCGTAGCATCGGAGCAACCGGCAAAATTACAAATAAACACCTATACATTCTTTGTGATTGTAAGATATGAGAATACAAGAGTATCATATAATCTAAAATGTGGAAGCATCTTCACATCAGCAATTAATACTGTAAATATATAAAAAATGAGTGTGTCAAAATGCTCAACAAACACGGTTCATAAAGTCATTCTGTCAAAGTGTATTTTTTTAAATGCATACTGGCTAAAAATACAAAATGCTATAATGTCTTCGTTCTTTTCCACGTCGTCGCTTCCAAGGTTATCGCGTCGTGTGACGTTTACCCTTTCGCGCCAATCTGAAAGCGGAAGCGCCATCTAATTGGCCAGTGCTCTCACTAATTTACTGACAGTCTGCCGAGCCGAGCCTAATAGGTAGATAGTGTATACCTACCTATACAGGGTGTGAGTGCCGGCTTGCCAAATACTAAAAAGACAATATTGTTATGTATACTGTAATAATAATCATACTATTATTATTAAGAGGAAATATTTGTATTTTTGTGTGTGTGTGTATATTTGTAATGAATAAATTCAAAAACTTCTGAACCGATTTCAAAAATTCACCATTAGAAAGCTACATTCACCCTGACCTGAGTAACATAGGCTACATTTTACCGCGGGAGAATGCCTCATTCCCACAGGAAAGAATGTTAACGCGGGCTGACCCGCGGCGAAAAGCTAGTTATATACTCGTAAGACGCCTCTCTGGTGCAGATAAATTCTAGAGGTTTGTGTGCTAGATTTAAGTGAAAAATTGTTACTAATACGACTAATAACAAAAAAAGAAAAATTGCCAGTCAAACTTTCGGAAATGAATCTTGTTTGGGCTCGTCTGATGTGGATTTGTTCAAAAGAACCTAAAACGTGGCATAATTACAGTTGAACCATTAACCCAATAAACTTCCAAGCCTGCCATGAAGTACAAAACAGTAAAGCCTGGAACCGCAAATCTCAAGAATCCCAACACACTAGCAACATGTACTCGGAAGTGGGTCAGGAGTGCGAGTTGGCATACCTCGCCTCCGGCCAAACGGTTGGGATTCCGCAGATTAGGTCACTGGATCGTATTCAGTACTTAGATAAATGATCACCATATTGGTACCAGCCAAGGCTCGAACCCGCGTATCCCTAATGGAAAACGACAGCCCTATCCATTTGGCCACTATGTATTCTATTCTAATAAAAATAAATTCATCCCACCGCAACTTTTCAACTCCCTGTCAAAAACTTGAAACCTATGAATTTAGGTCAGATGAAAGATATACATGCAAGTCTCGGTAAGGTAACTAAGAATAATTGAATAATTATTGTGTTTAACATACAGCTTCAAGAAGCACATACTCTACGTTTGATTTGTGTTCTATTTATCTTTTAAATACAATTTATTTCAGTAAGCTGATTTCCGAGATTTTCTGCGATATTTATGGAACCTATATTCATTGCTCTCGGGTATATTTTCAACAAAACAAACCATAATATGCTATTCGTATGCGACATCGTACGCACGCATGCTGTCCATAGCTGGTGTTCAGACTGCGCTTGTAAATAAGGTACACAATGCGAATAATTCTTGCTGTCACACTAGTCTCTCCGTCCTTCCTGCTCTTTGAAGGATAAAAGGGACAGGGAATTGGCAATTTCATTTTAGAGATGTCAAACACCGATCGCAGTTTAGGGGGCATGTGAAAACATCTGACTTGAATACGAGTTTAGCCTAATTTGACAGCTACGCTCTTATTTTAGGATATTTTATCTTCAAAATTAGATTCGTTCATCTCCCATCCTTTTCAATTCCAATATGAACGAAAAAGATGAAGACTTTTTACATTAGAGTGTGACTTATGAGAATTACCATCAAAAAGGCTTCAATGTAGACAATGTAACATGCCTGTGTGCAAAATATGACGTGCAAAAAGGACAATGTTTAATGAAACCCATTATCTGAGGCTAATCAGTATTCGCTGCAGTTTAGATAGCGCCTCTCGACCCAATAAATTGACACAGCTGATAATTTTGTTTTGTAGCAACAAAACTACTGGATAATTGTACCAGGTACTATCTTGAACGCAAATAAAAATTTTAAAGTTATTTAAATAGATTAATTTATTATAACTTAAGGGAAGTTAAAGAGAGGGTAAAATATTTGATTGAGGCTGTCGCGCTTAGATTGTTATATGTATATTTTTACGGGTTTATACGCGAAATTTTTAAATAGGTATGTTTAAAATTATAAAAGGAGGTAAAATATGGTATTTTAAAACATACCATTTTAAAATTATCGGGGAAAATATTGAAATTTTTTTCCAAGCATTGGACATGAGGGCGTTACTCTGATCCATGGGTAGGATATACCCAAATATTTACTACTGCAACTGACAAAAATAGTCTATTTCTGAACTAAAACATTAGCATGAAAATGGGGTGGATATGACAGATTTATTAAGAAACAAATCTAAAACAAAGTTATTAATTACCTTACTGTGCAAGCCTCGTACACGAAAGCAAGTATACTTGAGGCGCTAGTTACCAACTGCACACAAGATCCCTCGACCAAACCGCATCTGATTGTGGAAGCAATCAATTCCCAAACTCTCGAATGCAGCTATTGCGGCATCCTGCTATTGCAAATTGCAGAATGCTATCCATAACTTTACGTCCGTTTAATATTGACTGTAACTTGGCGATATCTGGATCGATGTGTTGAGTAATAGATTATTTTTCGCCATTTAAGAACATTTCCGTATCAACGGTCGTAAGTTCTACGCGCAATGTGCACAATGAAATTTCTTCGGGCTTGAGTTGGGGAAGGTCTTTGTTTAGCATGGGATGTCTTTCGGCTAAATCATCAACATCTGATGATGAAATTATTATTTTTTTTTATTTACAATGTTTTATCGTTTCAGGTAAGTGAAGTGTGTCTGCAGTCTGAGGCAAATTACCTAGCAGTAAGTCAATCTTTTTTTTTAATGATGCATACTATTTGTTGGTCAGTCCTAAACGTAGGTAGGTACTTCTTCTTTTAAAGACTGACTTCGCTTCATGCATGGATTTTGCGAATTATTGTTAGATCTTTCAAAAATACTAATGTAAGTAAGTCATCGTTTCAATGCTTTCTCCACTGTTTACCTATCTACTGTTTGTTTATTTTGATACGGTTAAAGAACCTGAGCAGTTCGTACTATATATTCCCTTGTACTTGGCTAAACCTGTACTACATCAATCTCAGTTAGATTACATTGGGGCACGCGTGATCTGCCCTTCCGCCTCATTTTTAGAACGGCTTTACTGCGTCAGGTCCTGGTCAGTTGTTCGGAAAACAATACGCTGGACCCTGCTGAACGTTATTAATTATGGACCATTATGTTACGAGTACCGGAAGAAGTAGTAAGGACGGAGTGGATTGACGATCTGTGGAAAGGACAAAAAAAACTTTTCACCTTTCATGCAGGCAGTTTATGTAGAGGTATTATTGTAGTGGTTTTTAATGGAGAACTTGTTCAGCTGTTTACGTTTTTCGGCTAAAGTTGTACTGTACTTATGGTGCGAAAAGTGTACCGCATCTACTTTTTAAACTTTTTCCTATCAACTGTGTACATATAACATCTAGATAATGGTATGAGAGAAGCGTCTGTGGCCCAGTCTGGTCTTTGATATTAATTAGCTTTGACGTCGAAACATGATTTTATAAATCTTTTGATTTGATCTGAACGATAATTGAAATTAGGAAGTGACTGGGTGCTATTGGCAAGGAATTGCTACACTTTGCGAGGAATATATTATATATCGACCATCAGCCATACCGAAAATGGGTGAATACAAGAAGAAAAAAAAATATGAGTGAAAGAGAGAGAATGACTCATCCAAGGTCAACGCTTTAACTGTTTAATTTTATAAAATCGTAAAGAACGTAACTTGAAAGTGGAATTCCTTTATTGCATTAAGCTGTTACATTGCATGGAGCGAGGTTTATTTTAAAAGAATCAATAGCAATCAAGGATACACCAATCCCCCTACCGCGTAACTCAGGTCGAATGCACATAACAAAGTAACAAGTTGAAGACTTTATAATCCTTGACAAAATATTATTTGCTTAGTTTCGTGATTAGAAAATTTAGCGTAATTCTAGTAATCAATTTATTGCCCGTACAGTCGAGAAGACGCGCGGTTTCGAGTCCCTGCCCGAGCTCAAAGTTAGTCATTTTTCGCGGTAAAATAGTTTTTTTTTTTTCGGTAAGAATATTTTGTTTATACATTTTTGATTTTTACAGAAGACTAAGATGTTCCCTCTGCATCGCTAACTCAAACTTAATGTGTTTTTCAAGGCGTCAGAAATTAAAAGCTTTGCTCAAAACACGGCTGGCTCTCATCTCAATCTAATTTAAATAATATAATAATAATAATTTGATAAAGAGGTGATCTAGTTTTAACAAATTAATTTCAAAATCTTGTTATTCTTGGAGTATTCAAGGCAAGAAATATTTCCATTAGTATCGTAATATAAACAAAGTTACGCCGTAGCCCCCTAGGGCAGTAAATTCCGAACGTGTTTTAAATTGCGTTCCGTTTCTCCAAGTTAGTACTAACGAGTGGTAAATTGTATTTGCACAAGAAACTGAACGCACAGTCACGTACAACGGAACGTGTTCAGGGTTAAACAACGTGTGTACCCTTTTTACATATAGTTTCCCAAAAGGTTTGCATACTGCATCAGAAATAACTTGTTTGACAAAGTCCCTTTCATCAAAATAAAGAAATATCTAGGTATATACCCCTTCAAAGAAAACCATCGACTGACTTATTTTTATTAAACGGTTTTATTTAGCTTACCCTGTTTGTTTTTTTATTTATTTCAGACAAATTGAATGACATTATATAATATTAACATTTTAATGGAATATTATACTTTGGAATTGACTTTTTGCATGGTTTTTTAGATATATTAGCCACATAATGCCCAGCTACAGTGACAAATTAAGATACTCACATAATCACCTACAAGACAACTTCTTGACATGTCTTTTCTCTACAAGATTTTTAGAAATTTCACTGATATTTTAAATACGTGTCCCCAGCAGATTGATTTAGCGCACCCATAGCTCGATCAAACTTACGCAGTTATAATGCTATAAACCGTATATCAAGCTGGCTCTTACAAACTCCTTAGGATAGTCAGTTGATATTTTAAGTGACACTCTTTCCTATTTCCTAGAAATAGCTGAAGAGGATTAGATATCACAGACAGACAGACAGATTCCCCAGATTTCTTAGTGATAAGATTTTGTAATTGATTTAATTTTGATTGATGTTTTTAACCAAATTTTACTTGTAGTAGTCCTAAATAAATAAAATGAAAACAAAATAATTTTAGTGACCTAGATGGTAGATCTTGCTGTGTGGTACCGGCATAGAATAGTACCACCCCATCTCTTCCCGTGGGGGTCGTAGAAGTCGATCGAGAGATTTAACCAGAAGACGGGCAGCAGCGTCTTTCTGTGTATCTACGACCAGACACTGTTGATCGCCAACCCGCATGCCAAGCGTGGCGATTATGGCGATATCCCCCCAATATGAAAAATGGATCTTTGGGTGAGGCCTTTGTCCAGAAGTGGTCGTCTACTGTCAGAAATTATGATGATGATGAGATGGTAGATCAAGCAATTTTAACACCCAGTGGATCCAAGTGCATATTTTTAGCCCACTCGAATGTTAGATAACTATTTGGCGGCAAAGTTTTGTAATATTTCCCCACGTGTTAAGTGAAAGCGAATGCGAAATATGAGTTTGGTAACAGTTTCAAACTCGCTTAGTTGAAATATTGCAACGTAATTTGACCGACGAAACATCGCTGTGTGAAACATTGTGTGGAAAACCATCTATTTGCAAGATAAAACTTCATAGTTTGTGAGTGAAAGCAAATTTATTTGACTTACAAGCATTCGGACAAGAGTTCGTTGTCGTAGTTAGTCTAATAAAGTTATCAACATTGTTTAATAAAATAATTTATTATAAAATAAATCGTTTAGTCAGCTTAATATATTTTACACCTAGTAAAATTAAAACCTCTCGAATGGCAGCACATCCTTCTGAAGATGGTTTTCTTAATTATTGCTAAATAAAAATGCAATTGACTTGGCTAACTGATGATTCTGTATGAAAAATAATGTTTATATTGTAATTTAGGGAAACTTCCAGAACAAAATTGTGCAGTTTCATCCGGACAAGTCTTGTGTTATTTTGCTAACACGTACAGAAGCCAGCACATGCGGTTGCACATTCGCACTTCGAAACTCACCCCTACCGCTACGGAGTACGGGCGCTCTCAAGGTCAACATGTCCAGCCGCATGTGCTGTACTGTACATAAATTATTCGCTAGTCATCGAAATCCATACGTTAGCAATATGTTTACTGCTCCGTTTGAAAAACATGTTATGTCCAGGTGAAGAAACTTGACGGAATGATTAATAATAGTGCAATAGATACCCAAAGATCAGTGCGACCCAAGGTGGATCTATTGTAGTCAGCCCTTGTAGAAGAAGCTCTTTGAAGAAGCTGACGGTGTCGGTGGGATTTAGGGTTCGGGCTTCTTGCAGGGCAAGTTTGTGCGCTCCCAGCACTCGACTCCTTTTGTTGACGAGAGCATCACATTCACAGAGGATGTGAAGTGGAGTTTCCTTTTCGTCTGCACAGAATTGATAAGCCCATTCTGTTCATGTGCTTGTTGTGTTTACAATGCCCAGTAAAGGCCCTTTCCATTTCTTTCTATTCCTTTCCATCCACTTGACGGGATGGTAAAATGCGAATTTAATTAACTCCAGACTGATATGTATGACGAGCTTGTGGTCGTGCTGATAGTGATAACGCTAATCGATACTGGCCAGCTCCCTGATAACGATTAGGTTGTCTCTGGTCGATGCTCCTATACTATAAATACTTGCTATTATTATAAATGCGAAAGTAACTCTGTCCGTTTGTCACGCTTTTACGCCAAAACCACTGAACCGGTTTTCTATGAAACTGCGGAAGGACATAGGTACATCTCTGTGGACAATGGACATGGGCTACCTTTTACCGCGGAAAAATACCTCAATGCCACGGGAACAAATGATAACGCGGGCGGACCCACGGGGCGAGAAGCTAGTACATTGTAATTGAGGAGTGGAATTTACAAATGGGCTAAGTCCAACTCACACTTAGCCCATTTGTAAATTCCACTCCTCAATTACATCTGACAAGAGTTATAATTAGGATTATATTGTATTACTCGTATGTCTGAGGTTAATAACACATTTAGTTTACCATTTAAAGGCATGTACGTCGTGTACACACAGAATACACGAAGTACATGCCTTTAAATGGTAAACTGAAGCTTATAAGTAAGCGTTTGTCATCATCACACGTCAAGAATATATTTTATTCCGATTTTTGTGTTGTTTAGCTAAATAACAAACTTTGATATTTGACTATCTGTAAATCGAACGAAAAATTAAAATCGATGAGCTTGGGCAGGGACTTGAACCCTTAATAAACTTTAGATATTTGACTTATTAGATGAATAGGGACAAAAAGTGCAACCCTCTGCCTGCGCAGAACACAGAGAGACCCTTTATTCAAAATGATGTACGAGTAGGTATGTCTCTGATATGTTGTTCTCTCGGGTTCGGTTTTTCAAATAATGCATTGAAAATTCGAAAGCATTTTTAAAAGTTTCGAATCATTCTCAACAACTAATTACTTTCAAATGTTGACAAAATAACATCAAGACAGAAAACTCACACCCACTCGCACATACCAATAGTTTTGATATATTCCGCTGCAGTTTTTGTCCAAAGAGTAGTAATCGCCACTAACTGAGCCGTGGGAAGCTGTAACTCTACTGCAGTTGTTCAGGAACTTGGGGGATATTGCCCGGGGATAACGGTCGCGGCTTCAATACGATATTACGAGTATTACTTGCGGGGAAAACAAGATGAAAACTAAAATTCATAAATGAAAGTTTTGCGAGAGATCTTATAATTTATAACTATTATAAGATTTAAAACAGGATATTAGGTCCTTACATATGAAATTGCCGTTCAGTATCAAAAAAGTGAAACAAGTTTTTTTTAATGAAATTATTATTTAATCAATCGAAGTATGCGCCGTTGTTATCGATACACTTCCGCCATTTTATAGGCAGATCATTGATACCTTTGGAAAAAAAATCCTGGGAGCGAGAGTCTATGAACTGTTTGAAGGCGGTTTTGACTGCCTCATCAGATTTGAAATTTTTTCCTTGTAAAAAGTTATCCAAATTTTGAAAAAAGTGGTAATCGGTTGGGCAAGATCTGCGACTGAACGGCAATTTCATATGTAAGGACCTATAATATTTAACGTGGTATATTTGTTTTGTGTGAGTGCCCGATATTTCGATGCAGTTGCATGCACCATGCGACAAAACAAATACCACGTAAATATCCCGTTTTAAATCTTAATAGTTATGAAAACGACCGTGAAAGTTTTAAAAAGTAGATTTCATAATTTGTTTGTTTGTAATTTTGTTAGGATTCGATTTGCAGTATTTTGCGTCTCATAGGTTATAGACCTGAAAGCCTAAAAACAAACAGATGAGAGAGTGGTGGAAAGAGTTTGGGGAGGCCTTTCTCCAGCAGTGGTATTAAATAGAATAGACTAAAAAAATGTTAAAGAGAACACAAAACGATCCTCCTCGGTCCGCTTATTCTTCCGTCGTGTATGTGGCTAGTTTAAAATTTTTGTTGCTCAATATCCTGCCACACCAACAGCTCTTTCTGAGGCCTCCATAAGCTCAGCCAACAATCGTCATTATTAGTTTTGTTAAATTTCGCAATACGTAATGCGGGCTACACACGTTCAGTTTTAATAATAATAATAAACTTTATTTCAGAAAATTTATTCCATATCTTAACAACACAAAAACAATTAATCATTAACATAAAAAAATAACAATTAAATTTTAAAAATAAATATTTAGTCAGAAAGCAATTAAATTAAACTAATACATAATAATGTCAGAAAATGTATTAGGCACACTCGACTTTCTTACGAATGATGGCGTGAAAGCCATCAGTGCGTGCTTTAGTAAAAAGTGACGGCCTCGTAGCCTAGTTGGAAGTACGCCTAGGGAAAATATTCGTGTGATGAGCACTTGTGTTTGCCTTGTGTCTGGATGTTGTATATTTATATATTTATGTATATCAGCTCTCTGACACCCATAGTACAGGCTCTGCCTAGTTTGGGGTCAGATGGCCGTGTGTGAGATGTCCCACATATTTATTTATTTAATTTTTAACTGAACGAAATTTCATTAGATAAATCTGACAGTCAAAACTGAGCGTATGTAGCCCGTTTAGGGCTGTTTTTTTCTGGTCAGATTTTAGTTGTAGATCTAGCGGCTGAGTTGGTTATTTAGTGCGCGTGGCAGCTCTGCTAATCCTCCTCAGCGGCCGGCGCGCACGCACTCTGTGGTCACCGGTTCAAAGTATGCTAATTTTAATTCGCGTCCACACAACACCACAAAGTTTTTCCCTTTGCAAACAGACTTTGTCATTAACATGCAAATTGATGGGGTGAAACACTGTCGCCACGCGTAGCCATTACCACATGCAAAGGATAAAAAGAGAGCATTTATTGAATTAAAAAAACAAAATTTACGGTCATGTAAGAGTAATGTTTTTGACTTCAAAGTTGCGTAAAGCGTAAATTAACATGAGCAGTAATAAAGGTTTAATCGTCTAAAATGTAAAATTTAATTTTCAAAAGGTATCATGAGCTTGCCTCCAATTACCAGTTAAATCACATTAAATACTTTTGCATTCACAAAAATCCGAGTCTTGCTGTAGATTTAATTTTAAATTGAATAGAATCTGAATAAGGGAAACAAGTTATTCTACTGCGATACATATTTAAATGCTTTGGAAGTTACTAACAACTAGCTGCCCGCCCACGGCTACGCCCGCGTTGTTTTTTTTTTATTTTCCCGTGGTAAAAGGTATCTAAGATATAAGGATATAAGGTTTACGGTACCACCATGCATAATTTCATTTAAATCTGTCCAACGATTCCAGAGATTAGCGTGTACAAACAGACAGACAGACGGACTCTTTTTTTCTAAAATTGTATTTCTGTGTTCAGCTACACTCCCTTTATCACCTACAATAAGTTTTTTTTAAACAAATCAGTTTTATTATACGAGTAGTATAGATCATTTGAAATGCAAATGGTTGCATAACAATTGTTGTTTGTTAATCATAGTGTTACAATAAAAAAAACACTTTGTGTTGATCACTTTCTGAAATTAACTATAAACTGATCTTATTTTCCAGTGATCTCATTCTAAAATGCTAAAGTTCAACTCGCCGATGCCGTAAGTTAACATTCAATACGATCTGTGACCCAGAAATCGCGCTCGCTCTATTAACTCCTAAGTTAGTGAACAAACAATGGACATCGCTTATAAGTTGGCACAATAGAATCTAATACGAATATTCCTAACACGCGGCACGTTTGTATGCACCCATCTTAAACTTTCAAGTTATATGTTTAGTTAGAAATGTTCAAGGGTAATTTTTCAGTAATAAAAAAAGTTGATTCGCCGTAATCGGGTGATAAGAACTAATAAATACCAAGAAGCTGTTAAAGTTGGCGCGTGTACTAACAAAATAACGTTTGTCTGTAGAGAGAAATATACTTTTAAATTGATCTACTCGTAGGTTCGAATCTTGAACTACCCAGTAGTTTGTGTCCAATTTAATCGCATTACACTTTTCCTGGATAAAAACTATCCTGTGTCAAATTTCATTTCATTCTGTTCAGCCGTTGTTGTTGCGTGATTGAGTATCAAATATGTTAAATTCCAAACTTTGACGTAAATACTACTAGTGTGATATCTAAAATTTATTTATTTCCATTTTAAACAGCAAGGAGCCCAAAATCATATACACAAAGTAATTTAAATTATGATTCTGAAAAGAAATTACCTAGGTATCTCTTTTTCTTCCCTAACAGGTAAGATTTATGAACTTTTAAATGAAATTTTCCAACTTCAATATCAAAAGCAAAACCTCAAAGCAAACTAATTTAACAGAACAAATAACTGTAAAGTTTTAATGCGAGGGAATGTTTTCTTAAGCTCGTTTTGCATACAAAGGTTAGGTTCGCCCCGTTTCACCTCACTTGCTGTAGCTGTACTGATGATATCTATCTCAATCTTAGTCGTAAGTCTCATATAACCAGATGAGGCACAAAGATTAATATCTGGGGGCGCGTCTCAAACATGCCTGTCTGAACTCCCTAAAGAGTTCAAATATTTTTTGTTATTATTTTTTTATTTTGGATGTCACAACACTTAGTTAAGTCATTTAAATTATCTTTTCTGGCGAGTTCAAAAACTTGGCTGTCTTCTGTTCCCAAACTAGGCAGAGCCTGTGCTATGCGTGTCAGACAGATGATATACATACATACATTATAAACATACTACATCCAAACATAAGGCAAACACTCATCACACGAATATTTGCCCTGGGCGGAATACGAACCCGCGATCCTGTGCTTCGAAAGCAGACGTCTACCAACTTGGCTACGGAGCCATCTATGTACAGTAGTCAGAACATTCAACTGGACATGTTGCTTGAGAATGCCTGTATTCCATAGCGTTAGGGGTGAATTTCGTAGTGCGAATGTCCAACCGCATGTGCTGGCTTCGGTACATGTATGCAGGGTTGTGGCTAGGGATTAAGGTTGAAAATATTGCGGCGAGGGCGCGCGCGTACAGTAGACGCAACGTGAGACGCAGACACGGCGCGGCGCTGTCGCACCAACATGCGTCATTCACCTTAAAAATTCTCACGCTCATGCTGCAATTGCCAGATTGATTGTGTGTGGCTTACACCTCCACAATATTTATTTTAACTACTGCAGTATAAAGGATATTCTTCAATTATCCATTAACCATTGTGTTAACCTTTTGTTTGATCATAACATGCAGATCTGAAAATAGCTTAATTAGCGTAGATTGCATCTTTGGCTGTCTGGGAACCAGATCCTTTGTCTTTGTTTTTGTTTGTTTCGCGCTAATTAAGAAAAGTTTTTGCCCGAAGTAAATCCTCTCTGATCCGGCGAGACCAATTAATTACAGACAAGACCAAAACTTTGTATTCAGAGTCGGAAATAGACTGGATTGACGGATAGAGTTAGTCAGTCCCTTGACAAGGATTAGCCTTAACCTTTTCCCTATCGAGCAAATTATAACAAACATCCGAACATAACGTGAAAAAATAAAGATATATCGTATTGTATATTATTTTATTGTGAAGCAAAGTATCGTGATGTAATCTGCACACACGTGAAGAAATTCAAAGGTTGTGTTTGAGGTTGACCAACCAAACCAAACCACAATTGGTGTGATCGACTAAGGCCTGCGAACCCTGAATTTAGATAAAGTTTGAGTTCCTCGGTGACGCGCTGATAGCGATCTAAACATACATTTTCACATTTCTAAACACTCATTGTTTTACGACATTTTCTATCATAATATTCTTACCGTGTCAATTCAGCCCTTGCGCAGCAAAATGCCAGAAACGCATGTGGCCAAAACACTTATTAAACAATTTTTAAAGATGGCGTTAAGGTCTTCCTGTAAAAAATGCGTTTATATTCATTAAAAATATACTACGTACAGGTAGCGGCACGTAAGTTTAACATTGACCTTGATTCCCGCGCATGTTTCCCCATACTCCCCGCGACCCTGTAACTCCCCCGCGACCCTTATTTTAGACTTCTGCGCAATAACGGTCAGCGCTAGAGTTTCGTGCCGCGACTTGTACGTATATAATATACATATAATCTATCTACAAACAAAAGATGAAAATTCTAAAGTTAGTAGCAACTTTTGGTTACAAAGAACAGAGACCTCGAGGCAAAAATGATAACCAACAAAAAATAAACTCCGAGTGGAATTTAATCTCCGAACTTCGCCGGTAGTGCACCGCGCCCTGATCGTAAAGCTTGATGCACATTTTAGTATAGAATGACTTATTTATCTACCCCTTATATTTTTATTTCAAAAAATAAAAAATTTTTCGTATATGTTCTACTCTCTTTGGCTGCAACGCCTGTGGAGTTTCTACTTATGGAGTTCCTTAAAGGTAGAAGAAACCAGAATCCTTCTGTAGACACTGTAGTGTAATGTCATATCGTCTATTGTTGTACTATTTTAAAATAAGACACCAGATTCTGCCCCTCATTCCGCCTATTGTTAATCTAAGGTACAAACTATTTCCATTCCAAATTTCATCCAAATCTGTTCAGTAGTAGTAGCGTGAAAGCGGAACGAACATCATACTTTTAGCATATAAGTCCCCACCGAGGCACTCGAGCCTACCCTGAAATCAGGGTGGAAGGCCTTAGTCGACCACGCTGGCCCAGTGCGGGTTGGTCAACTTCACACACAACCTTTGGTGTGTGCAGATTTCATCTCGATGTTTTTCTTCGACGGACCTTGCACTTACACTTTTATGATAGAGGGTATTAGTGAGATGAGATATGCAATAAGAATATTAAGAGTCGTTATAAGCGCAGCGAGTCCTAGTGTGGTGTTCCCCTAGCCTCGTCTCCAGATCCAAGGTCAGGCCTTGACCAGCGGATTGGCTCGCAGCCAACGCCATCCGTCCTTCGGTACACTTTCCCCACTATCGATTGCGGACTCCGAATAAGCTAGGGCACCACTTCCACAGATGCGATCGGAGACGCATGCATTGAGCTTTAAAGGGTTCCGATTAAAAAAGAAATAAAAATAATAAATTCTATTCTAAGCCTAGTTAGTACTCTTTGGATGATACACTTGCCTTTGAAGCACAGAGTTGCGGCGGCGTGGGTTTGTAATTTGAATCTAGTGCAAAAATTCTGTCTAGCTGGATGTTATATTTTTATGTAGGTATTTATTTTATCAGCTGTCTGATACACATAGTATTATAATAGGCTTTACCTATTTTGTAGTCAAATAGCCGTCTGTGAGATGTCCTATAATTTTTTCATCATTAATGTGAATGTTTTCCATGTATTTATATCCATAATAAGTCAAACAGAAAAATTATGATAACGGGTGCATATAGTTACTGGGAATCAAAATGAATTCCAATCAAAAGCTCTCTAATGATCCAAACTTGTAGTGTATGTGCGGAGCAGCAGTTCAGTCCATGGCCCACTTGTCCTGTCCTGCCTGTCCTGTAACCTGTTCTCAGCAGGACTTGATGGACGCCACGGCTAGATTCTGGGCGGCAAACATATAGTTCGATTTGTCATCGATTCGCAAAGAAGAAGAAGATCAAAAGCTGATGTGAGACGAAATTGCTTAGAGCGATAAGGCCGCCATTCGCATTATTTATTTTCATGTAGTTCTTTCAATATACTTTATTTTGTGCAATAATGAATATTTGTGTACTTATATTGTAAGATGCAAAGTAACAAAGATCATATTTGTAACCTTTGATACAGGTATTGTTTAAATGATGAGGGACAGGAGTGTGTCATTTCATTTTATGTCTACCGTAAAGGGAATAAGGATCATTTGTCAGTTTAATGGCGCTATTATATTCAACGCCCCTTCCTGGGACAGATCGTCCTGTCATGTATCGGATTTGGGGTTAGTGAGATTGAGTTATGTTCCTGAATCTGTGGTTCACAAACATGTTTTATTTGTTCACTAGCTAGCGTCTTCATTTTAAAAACATACATCGCCAAACTACAGCGTGGTTTAACTATATTGCAGTTCAGTTCAAAGGGAGTTGTTGCAATAATCCTCACATCTAAATGAATAAGTAAATGGAATTTTAAGCTTTACTATCCCCAGTCCCCAGTTGAAAATTTGATTAATTCAACTCAGAGAGGCGACTAAAGGGACTAGTTGCCTGAAAGACATTGCTACCCAACCAACCAATAAGGCCACAAATTTAACAATATTTTCTCTGTTATTATTTACTGATGATCATCGGAGTGAGTATCTTGAACGAATGAATGAAATATTTATTATTACACACAAACACAGGTAAATAATAACAGAGAAAATATTGTTAAATTTGTGGCCTTATTGGTTGGGTAGCAATTTCTTTCAGGCAACTAGTCCCTTTAGTCGCCTCTCTGAGTTGAATAATTAAGTTACTGAGTTAAATATTGCTACCCATTGGTAGCAATATTCACCTGTTTAACCAAAATCAAGTTCCTGCCAAGCGTGGGGATTGTGACATCTCCGACATACATACATATAGTCACATATCTTTCCCGGAGGGGTAGGCAGATACACAAGGGAAATGTCTTACTCTTGGGAACAGCTTTTTTAGGCTGTATTTTTTTATAGCAAAAGTAACGAAAGCGTCTCTTAGCAAAATAGTATATTTTTATATTTAATTTACAAAACTGATTAGTTTTTTTGATCTTTGCTCTGTCCATCATTCATACTCTCATTCCTAAAATTATAAAATAAATAATGTAACAAAGTACCAGCTTATTAATAAATATGTTAGCAGTTCGTGATGAGGCATTGTTTATTCAAAGTCTGGCAACACTGGCTCATTTCTTAATACACTGATAGCAAACTTAACAGGTTCCTAAAACTCGTAATGTTGACTTTATTACCATAAGATTTTAGCCTAATTATGTAATTAGCAATTCCCGGGGAGCCTCTCAGTTAATTCCTTTATCATCCGGCTAACTTTCACCCATTACTGTTATGAGATTCAAGGAGGAAATGCGTAATTTACTTTAAATTGTGCCGGTAAAGAGCTTTTTTTTTAAACATGATGAGCAATTACGCACTACCTTATCTAGTGGTTGTTATAATGTGCTGTAACCTAGCGATTCTGTTAACTGCTCAGCCATATGAAGAAAAAAACAAAAAATAGAACAATAATTTATTTTGTGCCGGCGCGCCACATACTACGTCATTAGAAGAGCGACCAATAGAAGCCGAGGTCTGAAACGCGCTATCAGAGTTTTCGCAAGATATTGAACAAATACAAGTTCCAACGAAGTACAGTTGGACCGCGGTCCCCGGGCTCACCACCATGCCCCAAGGAACATCTTCCCTTTGCCTCCACAATTTCAATCTGCTGACAAAAAACTTTGTAAATGTTAACAATTGGACTTGCTTTGCTATTCTTCCTTAGTTAATGTTGCAAGTATGCGATATTGATTAACAGATGCTGATAAAAATATCCAGAATTTTCAAAAACATCACGTTGATAGACAATGCAATTGCTACTTTTTGAAATGTATTTTGAAACAGATGGAAGCCTGGTAACTAGTAACAGATATTCTCGAAAAAAGCTTAACGAAATCAGTGACGTATATAAGGCGTATCTGTGTGTGGATTCGTATGAATTGTTAATACGTACCTCCGGCGCGCTTGCTCCGACCCGAGCGCCTTTGAAGCGGACTTGCTAATTCCCCAGCGGTTTGAGGCTAAAAATAGACCTCCTCCTGGATATTTGATCCTGTTACTTCATATTTAAAATCTATTTTAATATCGGCGCCTTAAATAGCTGGTAATTGCCGTAAGGTCTATAAACATCTATAAAAAATACAAAATTTAAAATTAAACCGGGTAGGCAATTTAGTTGACTAAAAGCTTAAACTTGTAACGTGGTGCCTTGCATGCCACCTCGTTGCCTCATTCTCATCTCATTTACTGTTTCTTTTACGTCTAAATTCGAATATTTAATTTTGGAATTCAATCGACAATCATTCGTCATTTCATCCATTTTTATATTCAATTTTCTTTACCTCTTCTACATGTCGGCCGATATCTAAATTCATGTGAAATTCCTAATTTTATATATACCTTTTGTTATAACCTCGTACCAATATATTTATTAACTAGTGATGTTGTGTAATTATTCGCCCAGGACCTGGCGAGCCGCGGGCGTCACAAACTACTCATAGAGCACGGTTTTGTGAATCAGGGTGCCATCGTGACTGAATTGTCATTTCTATAGGTTCAATTTAGGTTCCGAGTGGAATTGCGACAAGAGTTTATTTCGAGTTGGCGCCCGGGGTCAACATTACGTACTAAAGGACATTTAGTTTATTAAACAATTAAAATTTTTTGTAGAGAGAAAATATTAAATAGTGACTGATTTGATCCTTCTGTTTCCGTCAAATAAATGTGAGTATTCTACGCTTTTTTACGAGAGAGAGTGTTATAAATAATATATATTCATTTCTAATGACATTTTTATGATTGGATGTTTTCAGGATTGGACTTTTTAGGGTTCCGTAGCCAAATGGCAAAAAACGGAACCCTTATAGATTCGTCATGTCTGTCTGTCTGTCTGTCTGTCCGTCCGTCCGTCCGTCCGTATGTCACAGCCACTTTATTCCGAAACTATAATACCTATACCTACTGTTGAAACTTGGTAAGTAGATGTATTCTGTGAACCGCATTAAGATTTTTTTACAAAAATAGAAAAAAAACTATAAATTTAGGGGGTCCCCATACATAGAACTGAAACTAAAAAAAATTTTTTTCATCCAGCCCATACGTGTGGGGTATCTATGGATAGGTCTTTAAAAATGATATTTAGGTTCCTAATAACATTTTTTTCTAAACTGAATAGTTTGCGCGAGAGACGCTTCCAAAGTGGAAAAATGTGTGTCCCCCCCCCTCTAACTTCTAAAATAAGAGAATGATAAAACTAAAAAAAATATATGATGTGCATTACTATGAAAACTACCAACGAAAATTGGTTTGAACGAGATCTAGTAAGTAGTTTTTTTTTAATACGTCATAAATCGTAAACCGCAATTTACCTTACACTATTATTAAAACATCGATCAAAGTCACAACGAACTACAAAAACTATTATATTATGTTACTGGCTGCTACGGAACCCTTCATGGGCGATTCCGACTCGCACTTGGCCGCTTTTTTATGATTAGACGATTTTCGACCATTGGTCATTTTTCATGTTTGAACATTGGTCGCGCAAAGGATAATAACTTCCCTCTCCAGTTTGCATACCTATGATAAATGCCAATAACTCAGTAACTTTCCATCATTCGACAACGTTACATTTGCTGTTCGCAAAATCTATTTCATTGGTAGTTGTGTGAGAGTGGCGGGGTGATCGATGGCAAAGCGGGCGGGTTATGCAGGCTTCATATTGGAATGCAGTGACCCGGTGAGCCGATAGACGCGAATGCTGAGTTAATGGCTGCGAGCTTTGGTACACATTGACGAATATGTATGGAGTATATGGAGACACTCGGAAAAAATAAAAAAATTGTATGGAAAAGTCTGCAAACTAAAACCGATCTTTTGTTTAGCGTATGAACTCTTTCTCGGTTTCTTCGAATTAGTACTACTTTATTTTATGTTGGAAATTTATCATTTTTTAAAACGAATCATGATTGGTAATTCAACACAAGTGCCCAAGAATATGCAAAAATATATTATGTGAGCAGTACTGTACTGAGCAGTAAAAACCCAAAATAAGTCTTTTATTATGTAAAAAAATAAATATATGTGGGACATCTCACACACGGCCATCTAACCCCAAACTAGGCAGAGCCTATTGGTGTCAGACAGCTGATATACATACATATACAATTTATACAACATCCAGACACAAGTGCTCATCACACGAATGTTTGCCTTTGGCGGGATTCGAACCCGCGACCTTGTCTGCCTAGTTGTAGGCAGACGTAATACTAACTAGGCTACGAGGCTGACTGAGGATGGATGGATATATAGATACTTTTTTTACTCAGAAACTTTTTTTTAATTAGTAGGATGATAAGTGTCCGTATGTCTCTTAGCTAAGAGACGTAAGACCTCTAAATCCATGCGCGGGCGCTCCATCAAGCGATCCGACGACGGCACTGTGGTTTCGGCAATCAACCTCGAGTCTAAACATACCAACTGTATTAAACTTGCTCTATCTTATATAACAATAGAGTTCATATTGGTTGTAGACTGATGAGCACTAGACGAAGTTGAAGACGTAGTTTGGGCAGGCCCCCCACGAGGTGGACCGACGATCTGGTGAGGGTCGCGGGAAGCCGCTGGATGCGGGCCAAGCAGGACCGATCATTGTGGAGATCCTTGGGGGAGGCCTTTGTCCAGCAGTGGACGTCTTTCGGCTGAGATGATGAGAAAAAAAAAAAAACAGAAAAAAAGACAGATATAATATATCTATTACTAGCTGTCCGCCCGCGGCTATACGCCAGCGTTGTTTTTTTTTTTTTTTTTTTTTTTTTTCTTACCTTTTAAACCTTCCCTGGACTTTCATGAATATTTCAAGACCAAAATTAGCCAAATCGGTTCAGCCGTTCTCGAGTTTTAAGCAGACTAACGAACAGCAATTCATTTTTATTTATATAGATAATATTAAACCCGCCCCGCGGCTCCGACCGCGATATAACTTTTCCCGAGGGAGTGAGGTGGTTTTCTGTGTAACTCATCGTGTGCAGTAAATTTCATTGTATAGTAAACAGCACATGCGGCTGGACACTCGCACTGCGAAACTCACTTCTACGTGCTTATACCTACGGAATAACGGCGCTCTCAAGGTCAACATGTCCAGCCGCATGTGCTGGCTACTGTACCTATTCGTATTATTCAGGCTTGCCAGTGATATTGCCCTCGATCCAATTCTGTTTAATTTATTATGCATTCACGTTGCCACAGTTGAAGATATTAATTCTCGGAGCTTTGATGAAGCGTTGCTAACGTATATTTAGTTATCTGCCCTTAGAATAATTGATTGTGAAATCCACAGGTGAAATCAGAAGACCTTACATGGAAATAAATTGTTATTTAAGTATTTACTTAGCAAGTACTAGCTGCTAATACATAATTTTCGAATTTAATTTACGTTTGGATCTCGCGTACCAACCAGCCAGTAGTGAGTCAAAGCTCGAGACAAATGAAGCCTGCACAATCAGTGTCATATCATCTATACATCAAGTAGGCTCGTCAAACTTATACAGCTAAAACTACATAATAATATAACAATCCAGTGGACATCTTCAAGACTTTTCTTTGATGCAGGACATTACGTGGGTTATAATACCTATACTCGCATACCTCTAGTTGCTTCTTACGATATCTACAGAAACAGTTATGTTGGTCCTGTTCTAAGCCGGGAACCCCCATCTTCGGTTATTACACGATCTTATTTTTGATAAAAATAAAGAACAAAATGGTTACAAGTTTTTGTTTCATATCTAAAATAAAACATCGTAAAAAGAAAATGGTTAAAAAGCCCGCGTTGTCGGGTCACTTTTTACACTAATTAAACATTTTTACAACCAGACTTTTTAAGCAACGAGTCCTTTGGCAACGATCTCTTGTAATACCTATTTATACTTTTTACGATCTTTTTTTTGGCGCGAATTAAGATTAATCGTACATATAAAATGAGTAGGTATACTATATTTTACACAATAATATATATCAAGAAGAAACGGCTATTTCATACTGACAAAAAAGAGTAGAAATTAAAAAGTAGCAACACTGTAGTGTCGTCCCTTTCCAACTAATAAATAGTGAAACTGAGACGACACTACAGTGTTGCTACTTTTTAATTTCTAATATTTTTGGTCACACTATAAACCACTTCTATTATTAATACACCAAAAAATGTAGTGCACTTACTGTACAAACTGTAAAGCAAAAACAAAAAACGTGAAAGCAAAAGGCGGTCTTATGTTTGTTTGAGGCTTTCGCGCTTGCTACACATTATTACAATTGTTTACGGGTCTTAGCGCGATAATTTTAAATAGGTCTTATTGCCAACAGAAATATTTTCCAGTTCATTTATCTATGGCACAAATCCATCAGCGCTCGTCTAACCGGAGGACAGCTGGAATTTATTCATGGAGTAGATTACAGGAGTGTGCGTCAATTAAAATGTAAATGAAGGAATGATGCTGCCTGTACGGACGTGACACTCTGTGGATTATTAGCGAACACGTCACGTTCACCGTTGACCTGAAGGGTGGTTAGTGCTTATAATTTTGGTACCGGAATTGTTAAAAGTATAATTTCTATACTCATCATAGTTTTTTTTTAAATACTTAATGACCCTATATGTGAGGTTAAAGAAGCTTTACTCAAACCAAGACCGGCTGTCGTCTCAAACGAATGTAAGCTGATAAGGAACAAAGAATGATTAAACAATCTAAAAGAGAGAGGCGATGCAATCAAAAGTTACTACAGAACTCATACAGAACTTATATCATACTAATATTGTAAATAGGTAGTTGAAACTCGAAACTTGCACGATAATAATTTATTTATATTTCTGTCACAAAGGCCAATTATAAACAAATACAACAAATCAATTATAAACAGTTACAAGCAGGCAATTATAAACAATTATAAACAGTTACAAGCAGGCCTCCGGAATATATAGGAAATGTGGTGACCAATCTGAACTTACCGGGGCCCAGACCCAGAGGGCGGCCCAAACTGAAATGGACAGATGTGGTCAAAAAAGATCTTAGCTCATGCAATGTGACCGAAGACGACACGTCTAATAGAGCGAAGTGGAAGCGAGATACGAGGAAGGCAGACCCCACCATCAGATGGGAATAATAATTGCCCTGGAGAGAGAGAGAGAGAGACAACAAATCGATGAAACTTACGTCTCAGATCCGTAAGTGGTGATGACTTACGGATCTGAGACGTGGTCGCTAACGATGGGCCTCATAAGAAAGCTCAAAGTCACCCAAAGAGCGACGGAGAGGGCTATGCTTGGAGTTTCCTTGCGTGATCGAATCAGGAATGATGAGATCCGCAGGCGAACCAGAGTCACCGACATAGCCCGAAGAATCGCTAAACTTAAGTGGCAATGGGCTGGGCACATTGCACGTAGAACCGACGGCCGTTGGGGCAGAAAGGTTCTTGAATGGCGACCGCGCGCCGGAAGACGTAGTGTGGGCAGGCCCCCCACGAGGTGGACCGACGATCTGGTGAGGGTCGCGGGAAGCCGCTGGATGCGAGCAGCGCAGGACCGATCATTGTGGAGATCCTTGGGGGAGGCCTTTGTCCAGCAGTGGACGTCTTTCGGCTGAGATGATGATGATGATGATGATGAAACTTATTCCTTTGTGTGAGACCGGGGTCTGCGCTAGCGTAAAAAAAATATTAATAAAGAAAATGAGTCATTTTAATAAATACCTAATTAACTTTTGAAGAAAGTCCGTCCATCAAATTGAAAGTTAAAAATAAAACGTCAACTTTGCTTCAGAAAGTAATTTCAAATTACGAACTTGGTTTAGTTATTACGAGTATAATCTATAATTACTTGTTTCACTTACCAGTCTCCGTATGGCTGCAATAACGTTTAAAGTGTATTGGATGTTTATAATCATCCTTGTTTATTGCTTGTTGCCTTTTTGAATTGGTAAACAAACAGCAATGCAATCCTAACTGAATACTTGCAATCCTAAGTACAGCGCTTGCAAGCATTTATCCTTAAGCTATCTATATTGTATGTACTAAAAAAATATTACTACGGCGGCGTAGCATTTGCTACGTGTCGTAGCGCTACCGTAGCCCGTAGCCACTCGTAGCGCTATTCTAACATTCCAAACATAAATTGTATTGTAAAGAGTATTCTTTATTTTTCTTATTCATGTTCCTTTGTTTTATGTTTTTTTTTTTTATTCTGTATTTTGATTTATCTCGATCTTTCTTTCATAAAATACTAACGCAAGGATTTGTATGCGTTGTGATATTTTTCCATTCATTGCGATTATTTTGGATTTGAATCACATTAAAATACAATACAACCTCTTCAATTAATATACTATTGTTCTGCAACTTCAGGATATTTAGTTGAATGCAAACAACATGTAAAAAAAAACTTGATTATGATAATAATTAAATGACTTTGGAATGTTTTAGCAAATAAATTAGGTAGTCTGGGTCTAGATTGAGACAAAGGAAGGCTATCATTATCGCGGCCCAGGGGACTACTTCATTTATCTAGAATTCCAGACTCTGTAGAGTCTTCAATCATTTATTTGATGCCTGCCGACGGATATTAATAAAAGATCCGATAATTAGCTGATCTTTAAATAAAACTTTTGTCTGCCTTGTTACGTTACTAGGTACTTCTTACTGAATTTTTTGTACAGGTCATCCATCACTCATCATAAATTAGGTTCGATATTGAAGTAATTCATTTATCCATCTTTTTTTATATAGGTTGTGTTAAGCGTAAATAATTAAGAATGTATAATAAAATAACAATATTTCCAAATGTTGCTGCTAGGTATACTTATCTAACATTTTGCCATAAAAAATAAAAAACTTCTTTCAATTGTGTAATTGGAAATTTCTAAAACATAAATATACTTATAGGGCGTTTGCAGTGAGTTGCAGTAAAGACCCTTGCTTTATAGACGAAAATGTGTATCCCTTTTCCTACCATCAACTTTTATTTAGTGTTGTTTCCATGAACATGGTGCTTGTGACAGCTGCGAAATAGCTAATTAACGAGTAAAATAGTTATTAAGTTGGGTAACAAGTTTCGTTCATGTTGGAATAAAAATATTAACACATTTCTACGAATTTTTCCCACTCTTTTACCTTATAGGAAATGATTTATTGATTGAAGAAATACTTTTATAAGAAAAAATATTTATTTGTCGAATAGAATATTCTAATATAAGTTTGACGTCGGGCTATATTTTTAAAGTTAAATTGTAGTTTATTATAAAACCTATTAACCTAATCTTTTTATGATTATATTCTATTCTATTCTTGTTTACTTTGTATATAAACCTCACCAACCCGTATTACTTATATCTACGCCATTTCCATACCTAAAGATTACCTGGCAGAAATTGCTATTATAGCATTAAGGAAGCCTTTTGACTCTTCTGTTGCTCTGTATTATGTGTTGTCTTTCTGTACTCGTATTGGTCAATAAAGTATATTGTATTGAATAGGGAATATGCATGAAAAAACCCGTTGTTTTGATCAGGTGAGACAGGTCAAACGCGAACTTATGTTGACTGAAAAAAATTCTTGCGGATATTGTGCCTACAATAGTATTTATTTATTTATCGCTCTATATTCGTTCGACGGATGATACATTTGATATTCACGGGCTTGGTACAGTTGCCTCATTCATTTTTCCGACGATTCCGACCCGTTAGTGCTCCGCGAGGATTAATATAGCAACGATACGCAACCGCAGCTGCGACGAGGTACATTCGTTAATAATAATAAAGTATGTTGTGTTTACTCTTTGGTTGTCATATACGAATTAACTCTTAACTTTACTTCATATCTATCACGTTTATGTTACACTTCTTCACAATTTGTTTTCCTTGTAAATGTTATGTTTAATTTTATAACCGAATTTTCTAGTGGATATCTGGGAAGTACATCTGGGGAACTGATGATCCCGAACCACAGTGTAACGCCTATCTACCACCTCTTATGTAAATCACTTATTGTATTACCTAAGTTTTAATGTTGTGAAAAGAAATAAATTTTATGTATAACACTTGAATACTGCTCTTAAAGTGGCAGTAGGTACTATTAATAATAATAATAATGATAAATCTTTATTCACTCAAAACAATGTGTTTACAAGTTTTTCTTATTCCTAACAAACATTTTCTCCACAGTCTTTTTTGTAAATCTAAGAATGTTTAGTTATTATTATTTTATGTTTCAGTCACATACAGTTTGTTAAATTCAGAAAAATCTAATTTTAGCTTCAATAATCCATACAATACTCGTATTTGACGAAATCTGATTCAAATTATAATTGGAGGTTAAATTTGAATCGTCAGGTTTGACTGTTTCGAAGTTGCAAAACATTTATACTGTTTCCCATTAAAATGTGTGCTTTGTGTTTCGTATTTTCTGAGGATTAATAACAAATATAATGTTCACATACCCTTCTTGCCCACTGTACACTTACTGAGACCACCTAGGTGAAGTAGAAAGTTTTTTTACTACCGTTCAATAGACTAACGTACTACTAAAATGTACGTAAAACAATATTTCATACATAATAGTCGATCACATACAGTTTGTAAGAATCGCTAAACTTAAGTGGCAATGGGCTGGGCACATTGCGCGTAGAACTGATGGCCGTTTGGGGCAGAAAGGTTCTTGAATGGCGACCGCGCGCCGGAAGACGTAGTGTGGGCAGGCCCTCCCTGGATGCGGGCCAAGCAGGACCGATCATTGTGGAGATCCTTGGGGGAGGCCTTTGTCCAGCAAATGATTGATGATGATGATAGTCGATCTGACCTTGAGTGTTTGTTCTAATCAACTTAAATAGAAATTTAAGCGATCTTATTATATGCTTGTTATGCAGCTTTGAGCAGTGACTTAAAGGTATGAAAATAGGAACTGAAGCCTTAGAACGACAAGTTTTAAAATCGGAAGGGTTTCCAGCGAAGTTGCGGCGGCTGTGACGAAACGCACGCAACCCTTACTGAAAGGGCCGAAGAAATTTCTGTTTCAACATATTGTTCAAGGAAAGGAAAAACTGTTTCCAGGAAAATAAGCGGTCGCTTGAGAAATTGGTTTTCATTTTGGAAAGCGGAACAATTAACGGGCAACTTGCAAAACTGGCAATAATGGTTGCGTAATGGTTGAGGTTTAATTTAGAAAGCAGGAAATATTTATTTTTAGTACCTGTGTCACAAGAGTCACAACGTCACAACACACAGAAAACAACAATGAGGATGTCTTTTTAACCGACTTCAAAATATGAGGAGGTTCTCAATTCGACGCGTAAGTTTTTTTTTGGTGTGTATTTATTATAAGTATTATTTTACTAATCATTTCAAGCTGTTATAATCGACAATTAATTTAACAGCATTGAGTTCACCCGCCCGCTCCCCCCTCGCTTGCTTCACCTCCGCCGACGCGTCGCCTACAGAACCCTATAGTCAAGTTTACTAACATGCAGATATTTTTCTGACTGCTTACGTGTGTAAGTTTGTTTAAGCTTCGGTCACATCACACGCGGCGAGTAATCGCTCAGTGTGACAGGGCTATTCACTGCGAATTCCATACTGACCGTGTTCATTTCTATTCGCAGCGACTAATCGCTGTGTGTGACCGAGGCTTTAGCGAGGTCTGGTTAAGTGTTCAACTACACACTAAACAGAGCCTGCAGTAAGTATCAGCTATCTTATATATTAGTATACTAGCTGTCTGCCCGCGGCTACGCCCGTGTTGTTTTTTGACTTTTCCGTAGTAATTTTTAACTATCCCACGGGAACTCTTTAATGTTCCGCGATTGAAAGTGGTACGACCAGGCAAACTTTCATTCAAATCGGTCCAACAGTTTCGGAGATTAGCCCGTACAAACAGACAAAACAGATAAACAAAAAAAAAACTGGATAATATGGAACATCTTACATCCCCCTGAATCGGTTTTCAGCATTTTTTCTATGTACCTACAGATTTTCGACCTCTACAGTTTTATTATATAGATACTAAGATTTATGTATCCAAAACACAAGTGCCACACAAATGTTTGCCCTGGGCGATTGAGTGGAAGAGCCCTTTCACACGAGCGATTTTATTCGGCGATTTCTTGGCGGAGCGAGATCGCAGCGAGCACGCGGCGGCTCGCGGCGGGTACACAACCATATTGGTGTTTGGTATCGCGGCGAGACGCGGCCCTATCGCGGCGGTTAATAAATCGCGGCGATCTCGCTCCGCCGAGAAATCGCCGAAAAAAATCGCTCGTGTGAAAGGGCTCGAATTCGAAGCCGCGACCCTTTACCAGGTTTTTTTTAAGATCGTGAATAAAAATCACTATAACAAGACTTGTATTAGGTACTGATCGAAATTTAAGACCCCTCACTCACAAAATGACAAATTTATTTATTTTTTTAAAATATTTTAAACCTTTTCTAAGGCTTTCACCGTTATATATGTTTATGTGTTTTGATTTAAAACGTTGTCTTTAGCGTGGTTATTTTACACCTTTTTATATTATGGAGCTAAGCTTGTAACGAGGTGTCTTGCATGTCACCTCGTTCCCACTTTATTCTTACCTCATTTCTCATCATTTCTCATTTCTCATTTCTCATTATATCATTTCTTCTACTAAATTTGAATATTTAATTCATTCATTCAATCATTCAAAATCATCCGTCAATCATCCATTTTTTATTATTCATTCCATCACCAACGTTTGCTTCAGTTACATCAGTGTTTTCATTATTGTCTATTATTGAGTCTGTGTTTTGTAAATATTTCTATCTCAAATATACAGCGAAAGTCTATTAGTCTTCTTATTGATTTCATTCGCCTAATTAAGTGAACTAAATTCGGTTAACTATCAAGTGCCTTACTCCTACTAATCAACGTGTAGCTACCCCGCTGGCTCGTCCACGAGCCGCAGGTGTAACAAGCTAGTTAGGTATATTTTCCATTCTAGGTCACAATCACCGACGATCTAGTCTAACACATTAATTACTTCTCATAAATCAAGCATCTATTTGCAAATGGCCGGTTTACTACTAGTTTGACGTATGCGTTGTAATGAATGCGCGTTTTGCTGCCACGCTAATGCGCTGTCAGCGTGACGTATGGGAGTATTGGAGCGGTTTGTGGAAACACGAGTGTGGTGCCAAGGCTCGACTGGTCAGACATGTGTTAACTTTTTGCTTACGGACTGTGGATAGCGTTTTTGCCATCCGATTTCGTGGTTAGCCGTAAGCTTTTGCTAAATTGCTTGTGATTTCTTCCCAATTCGAGTATACGTATCACTATCACTACTTATTATAAAACAAAGTCGCTTTCCCTGTCCCTATGTCCCCATCTATATCCCTTTGTATGCTGAAATATTTAAAACTACGCAACGGATTTTGATGCGGTTTTTTTTTTAGTAGAAAAAGGGATTTAAGAGGAAGGTTTATATGTATAATACATACATAATATACTTAAGGATAACCCACAATAACCATTTTCCCGTGCGGAGCCGGGGCGGGTCGCTAGTATATTAATAAAGGTTGTAAATTTGTCAGTCCGGTGAAGCTCGAAGTCGTACTTCTTCGACACAATCAAAGGTCAATAAAAAAAAACCTAAAATAATAAGACGAAATATTTGCCGTGTTTTAAAAGATTAAACATCATTTGGTTAGCACGTTAGCACATACATTTTACAAGGGAGCGTTCTCCCCCGTCCGCAGTTGATAAGTGTCCATTGTGCTGTCTGAGCCGCGTCTGAACGTGTCGCGTAATGGGGGCAGGGTAACGGTTCAAAGGTACAGCGAGCTAGGCAGATATACCACAGAATATATTTCAATAAATACTTAAATCTAAGACCCGCCGCGTCTGCTATAAAATCACGCTCCAAGAAAATATTTTTATCTTTATTTGTTAACTAACTAGCTCTCTGAGACATTTTCCCGTGGCAAAAGGTAGCCTATGTTACTCACGATGAATGTAGCTTTCAAATGGTGAAAGAATTTTTGAAAGCGGTTCTGTAGTTTTTGAGTTTATTCATTACAAACATACACACACACACAAAAATACAAATCTTTCCTCTTTATAATATTAATATTATGTACAAATTACTGAAAATTTCTCGTCGTTTAATTGAACATCCTACACGTAATACAATTTAATAATTATTAAATACATATTTAGTTTTTTAGGGTTCCGTACCTCAAAAGGAAAAAACGGAACCCTTATAGGATCACTTTGTTGTCCGTCTGTCCGTCTGTCAAGACCCTTTTTCTCAGGAACGCGTGGAGGTATGAAGCTGAAATTTATATCAATTACTCAGGTCTACTGTCCCTTGAAGCTGTGAAAAAATCAAACTTCTAAGCCAACGCAATCAAAAGATACAGCCGTTTATGCCGCAAATTTTCGACACTTGCAAGGGAATCAAAACCTACAGGGTGCTTCCCGTGAACTCAGAATCTTGAAATTTGGTACGAAGCAACGTCTTATAGCATAGATAAAGGAAAAATTACGAAATCCATAAATTTTTAGTTACATCACATAATATATATTTTTTTAATAATTTTAACATTACTACCCATTTCCTCATAAACGCGTAGAGGTATTAAATTGAAATTCATACCAAATACTCAGGTCTATAATACCTTTAAGCTGTAACAAAATCAAACTTCTATGTCAACGCAATCAAAAGAAACAGCAATTTAAGCTGCATATTTTGAAACTCGCAAGTACTCGCAAGGGAATCAAAACCTAAAGGGTACTTCCAGTCGACCTAGAATCTTGAAATTTGGCATGAAGCAACGTTTTATAGCACACATAAAGGAAAAATTCCGAAAACCTTAAATTTTTAGTTACATTACAAAATATATATTTTTTAATAAATATAAACTTATTACTTTTTTCCTCATGAACGCGTAGAGCTATCAAGTTGAAATACTTACTTAGTACTTAGTTACTTAAACGATAAAGAGATCTTTGTCTTAAATTTATGCTCCTCCATCTTTCCCCATTGTAATGTTATGAATTTCATTTTGCAATAAGATTACCATAGTTATGACTCGATTGTCGTAATGAAAGAACTTTGTAAACCTTGCAGGTTTGTACGGAACCCTCGGTGCGCGAGTCCGACTCGCACTTGGCCGGTTTTTTTTTTTTTTTTACTTTTCTTTTGATATTTTAATTTTGATCTCAATGTTGGTAGCATGGAACTTTTTTATTAATTTAAGACTATTTACATACATATCAACAACAGAAAAAATAAATTCCAAATAAAAAATGTCGTCCAGCGCGTCTCCTCGAGGTGGGTAATGTTCCTAGCAAGCAGGCAGCATTCCCCCTCTGGATCGTTAGGCTCAGCCTTTGCGCGGGAAAGTTTCCTGCTCTGCGGTCTCCGGAAACCTCGATGAGACGCGCCGACAGGTCTTTTACAAGGCTCCTAGCCTCAGGGCCCCAAGGCCCCATGGTCTCAAATTCAACCGGCACGAATATGTAACCCCCTTGTATATTTAGTTACATGGTTATTATTTATTCATTAAGCTTGTAAATATAACTGTTACTATTCATCATGCTATGAATTGTATTATTTTGCTAAGGTATTTTCATAAGTTAACAATCGCTACCTCTTTTACTCTTTATAGGCATCTCTCCCTTGTTCCGTACTCTGAGGGTCCAACCTTTTCTAGGTCTCTAAGGACGTCTGCACAATCAACGGGACTAGTATTGTTGCTGCTAACGGAAACGGAAGTAAATAGTTAAGCAGTGAACACACGTTCTATATTATATAGAATAGAGTATTTATTACACATAGCTTTCCGTCGCGACTTCGCCCGCGTTAACAGTTTTTCCCGTAGGAATAAGGCATATTCCCGCGGTAAATGGTAGCCTATGTTACTCAGGGTAAATGTAGCTTTCTAACGGTAAAAGAATTTTTGAAATCGGCACAGTAGTTTTTGAGTTTATTCATTACAAACATACACAGAAAAATACAAATATTTCCTCTTTATAATATGAGTATGACTTGGTCATACAGTACAGCACATTACTACAGTTTAACGTGAACTTGTAGGCTAAGACTACGCTAGGCGTATATAAGACAAAAATAGTCATAAATTGATGATGTTTTGTATCGAGTTTTTTTTTTTTACACCAACCCCATAAGAAGTCGGAACCAAAGCTCCGAAATTAAAATATATTTTTTTTACTTCTTTCCACGAAGGCTGTTTCCATTATTTAAACGATGTCTTATAAATCGTTCTCATTGTATTCAAATGAGAGCATTTCGTAAATAAGTCTGCTCGGCTTTCTCATTACATTGTTTACCAGGTGTGTGCATGTTTACATATTCCTTGTTACGTAACGCGTCTTGTATAAACACACATTTACATTACATTATGTTTTAGGTTATGATATGAGCTGGCCGAAAATAACCTTGTCAGGGACGTATCCTATCCAACTGAATATTTCTTTCTCAAACATGCGCGGAAATGTGCAAATTCGATTTTAAAAACAGAATTCACAGAGTATATAAAAAAGAAACAGTAGTGATCTAACGTATATGTTAAAGTACCCACACAAAATATAGACGGGCGTTAGCATGTTTCATTTGACCCGTTCTGGGCGCCAAATAAATGGTTATTGCCAAACATGCTCGTGCTTATTTCAAGGACGGTTTTCAGTGTCGACGCGAAGTAATATTTATAAAGTGTGTTTTGTCCGTTAAAAATAAAATTAGTATATGCTGTGACAGCTTTCATTTGTGATATTTTTAGCATTCACTTAAGGTTATAAACTCATTGCATTGGATAACATGCTCTTACGTTTGACTTTAAGAGATTTGCTAAAGTTCGTTTGCTTATAAGGTATATTCTCCACGAAACTTAAAGGTTGGTGTTGCCAATTTATTTCTCATTGGCCCTTTACACTAAAGTCGATTAATACTATTGACCTAAATCATATTATCCTTAAGCACCATTTTCCGCCAAGACACAAAATAAAAATAGTCCTAACTTGGTTAAGAAGTCCAATATTGTCACAAAAAAAATACGGATTTGTTTTCTGGAATGAAATTAGAAAAGTGTCATTCAATTGTCAACTCGTGTCGTGGAAAACTCAGTGGGAGTTGAAGGAGAAATCCCGTCGCACTCGAAGAAAGTTTTAGAGTTGTCGCTTGCTGTAGCAGCCGCTAGTTGCGGACCGTCAAGCGAACCAATTACTAGCCGCGGGCTGCCATTTGCGACCTCTTTATACTTTTCACTGTAATGCGCACAGAATTTCTCGAGAAAATTTTGTGGTTTTCCACCTTCCCTTGACCTTATATCATAGTGATGACATGAACAGGTTTCTTTACAAAAGAAATGTATTATTCAATTCGAGTCACTATATTCCTTGTCATTTTTCGTTCAATTTCTCTCGCAATCGCAATGGGGCCCTCAGGATGCGTTCTGGAATTTTCTGTCTGCCCTCGTCTCTCTGAACCGGGCACCGCGACGGCTGTAAATGAGACGTGATGGAAATATTTAAAAACCTGTTCCAAGTTTTCTGTTTGTTAAGAAGGTAGCTTAGCTACACACATAAGCGGGCCGGCATATTCGGTTCGGCATCCCTCCTATGTTTGGTCAAGCACTATTTATGCAGACTGTGCAACCGAATATGCCAGCCCGCTTATGACTACCCTTACATTCGATAAACGCAGGGTCATGCCTCAGCACATTATTGTACAAATGTATTTTAGAAATGGAAACAGAAATCGGCTGGCGAATTCATATGTACGTTTGTTTGATGCTCTTACGCGGTGATGGAAAACATCGTGAGGAAACCTTAATCACCCGCAAAGAAATGAAAAGATTGTGTATTGACCTATGCTTGTGTCGAAAAAGTACGACGAATCAATCAAGCTTCACCGGACTTGCGGGGGAGCGGATGGCTCTACCCCAAAAAGATTGTGTGTGAATGCAATTGCCCAAGGCACACTGGGCCTGCGTTGACTATAGCCCTACCCAGCCCTGATTCAAGGTGGGAACGAGCCTCTCGGTGAGAATGTATGTGCGCTGTTAACTACAAATCTGGAATCGAGAAATTTGCAAAGCAAAATACTCGTACGGCTTTTACTTTATATTTAGGGCCATCCATTCCACTGATTTAGCTAATATTATTAAAGCACTACTTTATATGTTGTCACTTAATTCATCCATCAAAAAACTTGATTGAGTAATGTCTCTCAGTTTGTTTACTTACACTGATTAGATTAAGTAATCCAGATAAATATAAGCAAGTTTTTGAACATTCTTAGATTTTCGCGGTTGTGGAGAAAACCCGTGAAAATGTGTGTTAGTGCAATAAACAAGTTTTTGTTTATCCAGAGCAATCTATATCAACTTTTTTAAATCCCAGTTCATTATGTAGAGTTAACTCAACTTTGCTCAGAGAACCTGTGTTTTTTGGAGTCAATGACGCGTTACATTTCAAATAAAGTCTACTTCAAATTGATGGATGATAGCTATTTACTGGATAGTTTAAAAATATCAGCGCTGCTGTCTGGGAGCCGTTTGTCAAAGTAAGTTGTATAAATTTGTTTGTTTGTTATAGATGTGTTTCGTGATTTTTACACGCTTTCTCGTATTAGCTTCACTTGTAAGTAACTATGTATGTAAGAAAATCTTGGAATCTTAATTTGACCCACTTCCCGGTCTTCGAGTAGGATGAAATTTTGCACACGCTCTGAGTTCTGATGACAATACTTGACTAGCTAAGAAACGTCATTACAAATCCAATATGGCGGCCTCCCCAAGATGGCGGACTGGCAGTTAGAAATCCACCCCCATGATATGATATGGGTATCAAATGAAAGAGTTTGCTGTCAGGAATACGAAAAAAATAGGCACGTGACTTTTGTAATGTTTAGTGCGCGCTAAAAGCGTGTTTTTTAGTTTTTAGGGTTCCGTACCTCAAAAGGAAAAAACGGAAACCTTATAGGATCACTTTGTTGTCCGTCTGTCCGTCTGTCAAGACCCTTTTTCTCAGGAACGCGTGGAGGTATGAAGCTGAAATTTATATCAATTACTCAGGTCTACTGTCCCTTGAAGCTGTGAAAAAATCAAACTTCTAAGCCAACGCAATCAAAAGATACAGCCGTTTATGCCGCAAATTTTCGACACTTGCAAGGGAATCAAAACCTACAGGGTGCTTCCCGTGAACTCAGAATCTTGAAATTTGGTACGAAGCAACGTCTTATAGCATAGATAAAGGAAAAATTACGAAATCCATAAATTTTTAGTTACATCACATAATATATATTTTTTTAATAATTTTAACATTACTACCCATTTCCTCATAAACGCGTAGAGGTATTAAATTGAAATTCATACCAAATACTCAGGTCTATAATACCTTTAAGCTGTAACAAAATCAAACTTCTATGTCAACGCAATCAAAAGAAACAGCAATTTAAGCTGCATATTTTGAAACTCGCAAGTACTCGCAAGGGAATCAAAACCTAAAGGGTACTTCCAGTCGACCTAGAATCTTGAAATTTGGCATGAAGCAACGTTTTATAGCACACATAAAGGAAAAATTCCGAAAACCTTAAATTTTTAGTTACATTACAAAATATATATTTTTTAATAAATATAAACTTATTACTTTTTTCCTCATGAACGCGTAGAGCTATCAAGTTGAAATACTTACTTAGTACTTAGTTACTTAAACGATAAAGAGATCTTTGTCTTAAATTTATGCTCCTCCATCTTTCCCCATTGTAATGTTATGAATTTCATTTTGCAATAAGATTACCATAGTTATGACTCGATTGTCGTAATGAAAGAACTTTGTAAACCTTGCAGGTTTGTACGGAACCCTCGGTGCGCGAGTCCGACTCGCACTTGGCCGGTTTTTTTTTAAACTATCATTACTTATTATTATTATACTGGCAATTATTCTCCCAAGTCACACCCTAAACTTAAGTTTAAATCGCGGTCTTTTTTGTTCATATGGGAATGGAAAAGGACGGAAGATGAATATATTTAATTTTGAATGAATTTTATTTAAATTAAGAGTGCAGCTGTCAAATTTAGCTTTATTGAAACTATAACTTCGACGCCTTTAATCAACGTTTGAAGTATCTAATAAAATAAATAACTATTCCCGTGAGAATGAGACAATAAAAACCTTTTTGTTAACATGGAACCAAATTACCAAATCTAAGCGCTCCATTCTTCCTCTATTAAGCTTGATAGCGGAACAAACACACAAATACACAATTATAAATAAAATACCTATAATATAGATACTATATGGATTCTATATAATAGTAATGTAGATATCAAAAATGTTGGTTTCCTGAAGTAAACGATGTCGGAAGTTTCGCTCAATTTACGTAGGCCGCAGCGGGGGCCGGCCGACCTAATGTGTTTTTAATAAGGTTATAGGAAACGCATAAGAGCGTCGTCGGTGGCCATGTGGCTAGGCCCGTTGACTTCCATTCAGAAGTTCGCGGGTTCAGACCTCGGCACGTGCCAATGTGTTTTAGATTTTCGAATTCATATGTACGTTTATTCGACGCTCTGTGAAGGAAAACATCGTGATTAAACCTGCACGCACATACCTGCGAAGTAATTCCAAAGTTGTGTGTAAAGTTGACTAACCGTCACTGGGCCAGTGAGGTCGCCTAGGGCCTATATTCACCTTGATATAAGGGTAGGCTCGAGCCACTCCCTGGGGACATATGGGCTGTTAACGACGATAGGAACGCATACAGGATGTTAGGACAGTTTTACAACCTGACAATAATACCTACTATTACTGAGTCATTAAATGGGGTTCATTAACAGTCTAATTGGGCTCATAAAGGTAGGTAGAAACTAAGCAGTTTAAAAAAATCTGAAGGTTACTAGAAAATCTCCTAAATACTTTAGGCATAAACTTAAGCAATTCTTAAGTTTAGTACAAACTGGTGTAAGTCTATTTTTGCCGATTTTTCGCGAATTCGAATGCGGATGCGGCTGTTTAATATCTTATAGGTATAAGTTTATAAAATGTAGAATTAAAACAATGATAAAGTAATTATTAACATTCTTATCAATTAAAATTAGTATTAAGTGAGTGTACAAATACAAATATGCAATATGTGTAATGCTCCTATTTTAGCATCATACGTAATAAAGAGTATTATTGCCGCCTTTTCTGATGCGAGACAGTTACGCAGAGGTTCGTAAATTAAACCCGCGCTACTAAATAATTGGGCGGTAGGAACACTGTCCGGTGCTATCGGTGATATGATAATATCTTAAATTCCTCTCGATTAACTTACATCCGCATTTGCATCAAAATCCGCATTGATTATTGCGGATGCGGATGCAGATGTCCAAATTTATGCGGAAGCTCCGCATTTGCTAAAATATTCGCAACATCCCAAATCAAGTGATATGTTTTTTAATGATTAGTCGCGAACGTACATTATAAATCCGAAAATCTAAAACATGCCTTATTATTGGAACCCGTCACTTATTGAAGAAACGGCCCTGAGCATGAAATGATGATGAATTTTTTTTCCTTCATGGGCAGTAGCACATTCCTACTGTTACTGCGACAGTTTAATTTATATGCGACCTGCGAAGCAAGTATAGCGGGCGGGTGGGTAGAAAAACGAAGGTGGTTTCGAAAAAGACGAGGAATTGTATTTTGTTAATTCATTAATATTAAGCGTACAAACATTTTTGCTAAAATCTCCGCTGTAGTCAATTGTAAATCTACCTGTTTTACAACCATAAGAAGCTATGCTCAGTATTATTACTGTTTCTCTGGGAGATTTCTATTGACAAAATGGTCATTTACGTGTAAGGTAATTTGCGTTTGTGGCACTATGCGTCCAAAATGGTAGTTTATGCGTATTTCGATTTATGACTAAGATCGCTTTAGGATCCTTTTCAAATATATTTACGTAAAAAGCCTGAAAATCCAATATATTTTAGGAACTAAGTTAAGGGAAAATTGTTAAACTTACACGGCAGTGGGCGGGACACATTGTTTTTAGAACTGATGACGGCCGCTGGGGCAGAAAGCTTCTTGAGGCTACCACGCACCGGAAAAAGGTCAAGATTGTATACATTTCGGTTTTAAAAATCGGTAGTAAAAGGTTACGCGTAGAACTAGTACTTCGCCAGCTGGTACACTCGCGGGTTTTCTATTTATCTCGTAGAATTAATAGAGACTGTCTGTCTACCTTATTTTACCGAGGCCTGACTGGTTTTTCTCGGAATGAGATAACTATCATACTCGCATACTTCAAAATGTCGGTTTACGTTACCAATATAAATATTTTTCAATTTTATTACTGTTATCTTTTCTTTTTCAGGTAAGCGAGGCTGAAATAATGAGCGATGTGTGCATATTATGCTATGCTAATAATAAATAGACATGGTAAGTGGCATTTCTTCTTAGCAATTGGAAAATTTTAATCACATATTCACTCTCTACTCTAAACCTTCATTTTAGTACATTAAACACCGTTCTCATAGTTTTACTTTGAAACAAAAATCACACCACGATGTTTCACATGATAGAAATAATCATCCAAGAAATTTATATTATCCTTATTTATCTACTTACAATATGTCTTAAGCCTGTATGTAAGAACATGTATCAGGCTGGTTTCATACATAATTGCACTGTGGGTGGGATGCCTTACCCACGCGCGGGCGACCCTGTCATCTTAATAAATTAGTCCTGCTCAACCTTTACGCGTCTGCACTGATAAATGTCAGTATGTCAGATCATGTTTCTTGGTTCGTGACATAGTTTATCTAACCTAACCTTTCACATTCATACAGAGTTCGCTTCTTTCACTGCTTGTAATAAAGGTCGTATTCGCGGTTTGTCGGATATCAATTGTTTTCAATGCATATTTTAATATTTATATGTCGAAGCTTGCCGAAGGAGCTTGCCTTTTATTATTATTTCCTCTGTAATGTTTTTCTTGGTGTCAATTAAGTATCTGTATCTATCTATCTGTATCTTGCTTGGTTTTATCTGAAATGGAATTCAATAAGAATCGGTATCTTTTCGTGGAATTATGGGTTATTTTGGACCATATATATAATTTTCCCCGACATAATGTTACGATTCCTGTTTTATGTAATACTAGCGACCCGCCCCGGCTCCGCACGGGAAAATGGTTATTGTGGGTTATCCTTAAGTATATTATGCATGTAATATACATATAAACCTTCCTCTTGAATCACTCTATCTATTAAAAAAAACCGCATCAAAATCAGTTGCGTAGTTTTAAAGATTTAAGCATACATAGGGAGGGACATAGGGACAGAGAAAGCGACTTTGTTTTATACTATGTATTGATATATTAGACGAAACACAAAAATCCGTTTATCTTATTTTAGATCCGTGCCGAATCATAACCTAAACACTTTGTTAAAGATGGTTGTAGAGGCTCCTTGTGGGCTTACTAAAACTCTGCTCACCCCGTTAGAGAAAAGAGCGTGTCGTAACGTAATTACTTACTAGCTTTCCGCCTGGCAGGTCCGGCTGAGTTAGAAATTTTCCTGTGGTAAAAGGTAGCCTATGTTACTCCCCAAGGTCTATTCTATCTTTATACCAAGTTTCAATAAAATAGATTCAAAGGTTGCCTGGTAGAAATTTCTACTTAAGCAGTAAGGCCGCCTTATAACTCTTCTGTTTTGTTCTGTTATATATGTTGTATTTCTGTTTGGTGTCAATAAAGTTTATTTGTATTGTATTGTTCAGTAGTTTCGTAGCCTATCCAATGCAAACAAAAAACAAACAAAATTTTCCTCTTCATTATTAAAAGGTATATTTGATATAGATACTACTATATAGATACTTTATTTTGTATAAATGATAATACGTTATATATAGATTCTTTATTGTACACAAAAGCAAAATTATACAATTCATATAAGCGGAAGTATACAAGGGCGAGCTTATCTCTGAATAGAGATCTCTTCCAGCCAACCCGTAGGCAAATGTGAGAAAACTATCCAGACATTGCAGGGACAAGGCTGTGTACTTAATTGAAAATAGAATACTTACCTATCATTAGGTATGTGTAATAATACCTAATGATAAGTATCCATTAGGTATTATTACAAGTAAGCACCATACTTACAATACATATAATACAAATAAAATAGTCATATAAATATACATACTACTACATATATGTAAACACATAAATATATCTTATATATAAAATTCTCGTGTCACAGTGTTCGATTCCATACTCCTCCGAAACGGCTAGACCGATTCTCATGAAATTTTGTGAGCGTATTCAGTAGGTCTGAGAATCGGCCAACATCTATTTTTCATCCCCAAAAAAAAAAAAAAAGGTACGCGGGCGTAGCCGTGGGCGGACAGCTAGTATATATATAAATATACATACTACTACATATATATAAACACATACATTTTTACGGGAAGTTATTATTACGGGACGTTATTATTACGGGAAGAATTAATATTGCTAACAGAACTGCGAGGCGAGAATTCAAGGACAAGAAAAAAATCTAATTATTGAAGTTGCCACCAAACAACTCTTCAGGGATAAGATCGCGAGATGCAATATCAAACCTTATAAACACCAAGGCTAAGCAATATTTAACCTTATATCACCAAGGGTAAGGTCGGTCGTGGCGCGGTGACGTGAGTAATTGCTCACACATCCGCGATTGACCCTTGTCGCGACGAACGCGAAATTGGCAGAATTTGGCCATGTTGGACCAATCCGTTGGCCAACTATAATGTTTTTAATATTGGCAACACAAGAATTATTTTAAGGTTGGGTAGTTTTTGTTTACTAACAGAGCGGCCATACTGGTTGGGTCGATGATGATTGGCTACAGCAGAAGCCATATTGGAATTGTGATTCGCTTCTGATTGGTTGATGTCTTTGAGTGGTAGGGGTTGTTTGTTTCCCGCCAAAAAGGTTGTGTTAGGTCAAATGTGGTTAGCTGTCGTTCAGTCTTGTGTCAGTGGCCGGAGAAGCAAGAAGTGTAAGAGGAATCTATGTCGCGTGGCGGCAGACTCTGGAGCAGCGGTGGAACTCTGGGAATATAAAGCTAAGTAGTCTTGATGTGTTTCGAGCTCTTAGAGATGTCTATGTATATTATATTTGTCATGTATAACTGTGCCACGTGTTTGTACTACCTAAGACATTGACCTGACTATGTATGACTTCCCCACAGACTGATTACTTGGACTGACTTGCTATCTGAACTGTTTTAACTTATAATATGTGGCCTCCCAATTGGTATCGTGTATGATAGATGTATCATACTGTGAAATGTGATGTTGAGAGCTCTGTTGTTGTGTTGTACCGGTGGTCGCGCCACCTGGAGGCCACTTGTGGGGGAGTCCAAGTGTGCAAGTCTCCCGACTGAGGTCTGGGACATAGGAGCTGGCGCCAGCAACGCCTGACGGTCTAACGTCTTCGGACGTTAGCGGGGCGTTATAGAGGAATGCATGTTCTACTCGAAATTACTAGTGAAAGACATCATTTATCAGGACCTTGGCACGAAATTACTATCATCATTTATCTGGACTGACAGAAGTGCATTCCTATTCAAAATTACTATCATCATTTATCAGGACCTTGGCACGAAATTACTATCATCATTTATCTGGCTTTCAGTTGACCTTGTCTCCCTAGTGGCTATGGTCCGGGATGGGGAACGATAAGTCAGTTGGTAAGCCATGTATGACTACTACTAATACTGTCGCGACGACTATCTGACTATACTGTTGAGTGTGTGACTGACCATGACAATCCAACCCTTATGTTATCTTATATGTATTTGTATTATTCTCTTGCTATCGCTTGTGTATATGCATAGAAATCAACTTATCATAATCTCACAGGTTGTGCAGTGATTCCTTGGTCTTGTGTCCTGCGTCTCGTCTGGTTATCACATCAGCGGAGACCGACGGTTGCAGCGCGGTCGGAGCTAGAGTTCTATCAGCGAAGCGAAAGGGAAGTCCGGCGGTCAAGGTAGGAAATTTGTTATTCCTTTTTTGTTTTTCGGCGAGCGGCTACTTCCCTGGATGACGTTTCGATTACGTCATATAGTACATATATTCAAGGAGACTATAGATACATGTACATACATATATGTTTTACATTGCCCCAATGCGCGCTCGCCGACATGGTGGAGATGTGCTGGGATAGAGATTCAGCAAGATTTGATGATGTACAAACCTTTTTAGAGAAGTGGCTATACATGAGGATTTAATTTGTTGGCATTCCGTTAACCTAGTGGCATTTTGGCTAAATGATGAGGCTACAGATATGATAAAATTATTTTAATAATTTTCGACATCGAAGAATAGCATAGGCTGTATCGTGCTCAGAAATTTGCCTTTCCCCAGAAAGATACAGTATGAATGAGATTTTACCGTACGTCGTATAAACTTTCGAATTGCGGGTAGTGTTACAAACACGTTAGTTATTGGTACAAAGCAGCGATAAGTTACTTTTGAACGTATGTTATTTTCGGATATTGTTTTGCCCATTTATCTAATTACCTGTACCAAGGACCAGCCAATACCAAGAGGTGGTTTGGTTGATGCTTGTCATGGATGGCATTGGTTTATAACAGGGCCCGTTATAAATCGATGACAAAAGGGATAATGGTCTTAGACGCTTGTATTTTACCAGTCGTTATTAGTAGTAACGCGAAATTTTAATGTTACATTGTTTGGCGTCATGGTACAGGGTAATACCTACTACGTGAGATTAATCGAATACGTTGATAAAATAGGCATGGCTCCTTGTGTATCTGTTCTTGTTTCAAGTGTATTTTTCATCTAGTTCACACAATCGGTACATACATTGTGATCTTGGCTAGGAATATGAGGAAGTATAAATAGATATTTATTCCGCGTGTTTTGAGAAAATTCTAATTTAATTAAGCGGCAATACTATTTGCCGGTAGCTGTCAAAAGGGACTTTTCTATGGGATAGGGAGGAGACGAACGAATATTACATACAATGTCTTGTATACTAATAATAGTCTAATAATCATAATTCTTGATTTTCCATTCCTCTAAACAGATCACTTTAGTAATTCATATTTGTAGGACGCGTTGTTAAATTTTCCGCGATAAAATTATTATAAATCGAGATACGAGTAATACGTCCCTAGCAAACCTACGTCAATTGTTTTGGAAAAATTAAGAGGTAGTTTTGTAGCAGAGCAGACGTTCCAAAATTTAAGTAGATATCGTTGCGCATACACACCGTTGATGTGTAGGTACTTCATTGCAAAAAAAAGGGGACATAAAACGTATCGTACGGAAAAGTTGTGAAAGGTAGGTCTTATTATTCCAGTCAACCTTAGAGTATCGAGGAGTAAAAATTGGACTTTGTAGAATATGCGTCAGATATCGTTTTAGTCTACCCACCCACGATAAAATTTATACTCTCGAAAGGTGTAGGCAAAGATTTACGGGTTATACCGCCTTGACTTGAGTTTGTCAGAGAATAAAGTTCCATTAATAAAATACAAAATTTTATATTTTTGTAGTAGGTAGTGTGGTTTATTTTTTATTATCCGTTAAAGTCTGTAAGGCGTGAGAATTTATTTTTAAATTCAAAATCTAGCGATTGGTAAAAGAACTTTAGTACGGAGTGTAATGTTATAATTGTTAAAACCTAGAATTGAAATAATAATTTGGCAGTAAATTTAAGTTGACGGAGCTAGTGACAGTTATTTCTTTTTTAATGGTGACTTATTCTTGTCAAGTGGTGTGACACGTACAAAGCGATTATAGTGGCAAGTAGGTGTTTATACTCACTTCTTTAGAAATAGGTAAATTCTATTAACGTTTGAAGTTGTCATTTATTTGTTCGGTCATTGATATGAAGTAGTAGTAGTGCTGCGTTTCGGACGAAGGTACTTGAATTTTCTAAATAGCAATTTTCTAAATAGCACTAAATAGTATGTTTTTGCAACGGAAGTAATGATACTAGTTAACACACATTATTATTATTATATCGTGACGTTATTATTTTTCTTATCCATTATTGCAGGGCTTATTATGATGAAAAATTGTGGGACCTGTTGTTTGTTATATTTTCTTAATATGAGTAGGTAGTGAAATCATTATTAGAGATTTGTAAGCGGAGAGTGGTAATAGTTAATAACAAATTGTGACGGAGATTAAATATTTTTAACGAAACATTTTTGCACCTACCTACTTAAAGTTAAATTATTTGGAGATTAGATAATAATTAATATTTTTTTAGTACCGTGAACTAAAGTAAAGATTTGTAGATTTGAGTTAGTGTCAGTTTTGAGTATAGAAGAAAGGGGGTACATAGTGGATTTAACCTTTGCTAAGTTGCCGCGTGAATCATTTGTTTACATTGTTTAACTTATTGATTTTACTGAATTTCCTATACACTTTTTCAAGGTAATGTTAGTAAAGTAAATCTTAGGAATGGTAGAAATTGTAACTTCATTCTAATAAATGTAATACAGTATTAAGATGTCCAGGTCTGTTTATAACGTTATATATTGAACTTCTTAATCTGAAATATCGTGGTGTTTATATTTCATTTGCTCGTTTAAAATTCTTTACTAGCTTTATCTGCCGCGAACCATACGTGTGATGAGCAACTATAGACGCATTGCTTATTAAATAATTGTATTTTACGACAGGTTACATTTCTATGAAACAGTATAAGGTTTGGTTTTCGGATTTTCTTGGTTCTATTTTTTATGTTCTACGGAGTGATAAGTGGATTGATATTATTTTTGCCATTTAATTCTAGACTGTTGATGTAGCTAATAAATAAAGCGTTGATGAAGTGCCTACGATACTAAAAACAGCTGATGCGTATTTTTTGAGAACAGTTGCTCGATTTATCCTGATAGTTTAGAAGTTTTCACAAACAGGAGTTTTAGACTAGTACCGGTAGTATGCGTATTCGCTAATATGACATTGAATAAATACAATTACGTTGACCGGTGAATTTTAGGATGCATTGTTGGAATATGAAGAAATAACCTGAGGTGTTTTAATTTCTGGTTAGTTACTTAGTGTATAAAGTTCGAGTCGTCTAGTCGTTGAATGGATGTAAATAGATACCTACTTACTTAGATTGATTTGTTTAGTATAATGATTTGAAGAGTTCGCGACTACTAGTGTAACGAGAAGATAGCCAGTCAGACTGTTGTTTTCGAATTTTTGCTAATACGTATTAAATTGTAGTGGGTACATATAGATTTAATTCATTTAACGAGATTGAGATAAATTCAGATTTATGAAAGGATTAAAGAAGTAAATTTTCTTGATTCTTATTTCTCGGATTTTTTGCAATTTTACGAAGCGTTTTTAGCGTCAAGTCTGGCTCACTACATCGAATATAGATAGTATTATTACGTTCAGTAGTTAGTGTTCAATATTGAGTATATCGTTGGTAGGTATGTCGATCCAAAATATGGTAATGTAGTGTACCTATCCACTAGTCACAACTTAGGACCATATTCTTGGTTAAATGATCGAGTGTTTAAATTTGTGGACATAACATTATTTATAAATATTAGTAGTTCGTTTAGTTAACGTGACGTTTACAGAAGTGACAGATACTTTTCTAAGTTTAGCTACGTGTTTAGTTTCACTGAAGTATTTGGTATCGTTTCGGTTCATACTAATACGGAATTTAATTGTAGTTGAATCTGGAACGGAAGGATAATAGTTACTTTAATTGTATAGATACATTTGCCTATATAATTTTGACTGTGTTCGAAAGTAATGAGTATTTGGATAATGTAGTAGTAAAAGAAAAGGATGATCAATTTCAGGTTCTACTTGTAAAATGGATTATCAAACCGGAAACTGAAACGTGATAAGTAGTAAATAAATAGATAGTTTCTATTTGCTTTCTTTCAATAGCGTAATTAATTAATAGCTTTCCATGTTTAGTATAAACTCAATATTAGTATTTAGATAGGAATAATAGCGTGATCTTTGTGTGATGATCTTGAATAATTTATCGGAATCAGAATTACAAGTTCCTCTCCTCCCCCCACAAGATATTACGGCCTCGACAAACGACAACTGCCTACTTGAACTTACATAGGTACACATAAATATGTAATGTAATATTATAATAAAAATAGAAATACAAATTGACTTGTTGATATCTACGGTTCAAAAGGAAATTAAGGGATTCATTCGAAAATTTGAATATTGTAAACTAAACTTTGCCTTTTTTAATTATTTACTCTTAATAATGACGTTCAGTTCAGAGTATTGAAGCGGGTAATATCGATAAAGAAGTTAGTGCCTTTGAGAAGGTTACATGCGGGTATTAAAGTTTATTATTAATGGAATTAATTGGAATATGATCGCTATAAATTCGCGAACAAATTGAATAAATTAGATACTAATAGTAACGTATTGTTGTCAGCTAAAGGTATGTTGTGTGAACGTAACGAAGTCTTAAGGCTGAATTGACTACTAAAATAAAGTGAGAGCGCTTTAGTTGAAAGCAGTAGATTTTTAGGGAATTATAATTTTGAAAGTTAACGGTAGACACGGTCTTTATAGCAAGCAATACGATAATGTTCCGATTTGGATAGCTTTACGGAAGTGAATATGATTTGTCAGAAAGGTTAAAGAGGCGCGAAAGACCTAGTAGGTTAACGTATTGTGTATTGATTAAAGGAAACCTACTATATAAGGTTAGTCATAGCCGGGTTATCTAAGTGCAGGCGGAGCACTTGAATCGGATATTTAGATTGAGTTCACGAATAGTTTTTTCAAGTTTTTCATTCAGACCGCGGATAGAGTAATTGAAAAGTTCGAATTACATAAAGGTACGTAGTCCTTTATTTACGTAGAGATGCGCCAGTTGTAGGTCATGTAAGGTTGCGAATTAAAGTTATGTTTTATGTACCTAATGGCTGTGCAAATTTTTGTGTTAGATGTGCTTAAATAATATGTTAATACGTTAATGGGAGTACTTTTATTATTCGAACTCTTTAAGGGATAAAGTCGTGATCGTTTAAGATAGTGGTATCAAATAGTGACAGATAAGCGAGATAAATTAGTAGTATTCTATTCCTTAAAGAACTTAATACATTCTTAATTTTTATTCTGAGTTATTGTTGTTAAGAAGCCCACGGATGAGATAAATATGTTTAATTTGAATACAAAAGTGAATACAATTTTGTAAAGTTAATACCTACCTTCAATCTATAAAAGCAATTTAAAATGGGACATTATATACTTTAGCTAATCCGAGATACTAAATAATGTTTACATGGATGGTACTTAATGAAACGAATAATTTTTCAGGGGGTTTGGAAATTTACTTAGATATTAATGGATAGAATAAAGTTTGCATTTGTTTTGATCAAGGATTATTATTGGCGTAGTAGTTCCGAATATCTTTGTTGGGAATATAAGAATAAAGGCTTATAGCTTATAGTAAAGAACCTAAATGTCATTTTAGTTTAATGATCTGAGCTTTCGAGATAAACTAAGTTTCCAAGGGTAAAATAATTTGATAATTAATTGATTCTACTTTTATGAAATTCGTTCATGGTTTGAAATCGTAGAAGCTTAGAAATAGTGATGTAGTTATTTTATGAAGTTTGAAATCGCGATGATTCGATGTTATTGTGCGATGCGACTACATTCCCGATCATTGAACGTATAGTATTTAATTTTGAACGGTGTTCTTCATCGAATATTTGACGAGTACAATTTTAGTCAATTGTTTTGGTTGGGTACAATGTAGTCGGTATTTGCTAATAATTTTTGTAACTTGACTTATCATAGATAAGTACTATTACGCGAAGATTTTATTTGTTTGAAACACAATGAATTGGTAAATGGTTAATCGCTAAAATATAGATTGAAATAAGGTCGGGAATGTTGTCCATCTAACGAGATAAATTATTGTGCAGTATCACTGATTATCATGAACAGAGTTTCAAGTGAATCGAACATAGGTATTGAAGAAAGGTTAGTTCAACGGGAAATTAATAACTCTTATACGATACGATTTGTTTAATGAACAATAGAAATGTCTGATTCAAACATTTCTTCTTATGAATTATGGATATAATTTTAATTGTAATTGTTGTTCAGTCGTATGAAAGGTTTACGCGGTAGTAATAGATGATAAATATTCTTACTTACAATCTTGTAGTAGAGAACTAACCGTTTGGCGATTGATATAATATACCGTATAAAGAAAGGTTTTCTGACAGTTTTGATTTGGTTGTTTATTATTGCAGAAGAAACTAAAAGACCGAGTATTATTGGAGTTAAACAACTTTGAACATAAAATTAATTAATAATTGATAGTATAATAAAAGGGAATATTTGTATTGTATTGTATTGTGTAATTGATAAGGATGGCGTAATTATGAATACACGAACTTAGATTTGAGTCATTGAGAGACAAGAAAGAAAGTTATCAATTTTGGACAGAAACTGAAGTACTAGAATGAAGTTGGTATATCGAATTTAGAAGTCTGAGCGTGATACACAAGGAGCTATGCGTTAGTCGAAAGGTACGGAAAGGAATCGTAAAGAAGGCGATTTTTAATCTTTACGAGAACTATGCGATGCGATGGAAACTGAATTGAAGGCGGAGTTAAAATACACACGGAGTTAGGACATGAAAATACCTGTAATACGAGTTTAATTTGAGACGGTTAGAAGGATAAGCTCAAACATTCGTCATGTAAAAGGATATTTTCGGTACTTGATTTCTCTTATGCTGTCTTGTGGTCGAAGTTGTGTCAATTGTTTCAGTGTTCGAGCTTTTCTGAAGTCGAAGAGTGTAGTCGTATTGCCTTTCAGTTACAGGTTGGGCACGTGGAGTCGTATTGCCTTTCAGTTACAGGTTGGGCACGTGGAGTCGTGTTGCCTTTCAGTTGTTACTGGTTAGACAAGTGGAGTCGTATTGCTTTTCAGTTGCTCCTGGTTAAACAAGTGGAGGCGTATTGCCTTTCAGTTGTTCCTGGTCAGACACAGGAGGATGTGTCTCAGTGCAGTATGCTTGTATATTGAAGATGGGTAGATTGTGAACAACAGTTATTGGTCGTTGTGGTATGTTGGAGTTAAAGATGTTACAGTTGTTCAATTGAAAGCAATATTGAAACGCCGAGAATAGCGAGGAATGAAGAGCGTTCATGTAAATGTTTAGTTGCGATATAATGATCCGATAATAGACCTATAGCAATTACGGTTATCGTTGTATCTGAGTAAGGGGATGTAACTCGGTAGTGAAGTTACGGTGGAAAAGGCTGGTCTGATGCGAGTCTATTCGATAAGATGCGAGGTTTAGTTCGCAAAATATTAAGCTGCGTTGATTAAATAGTTAGCTGTGTAGCGTTACGCGTAGTTAGAAAGATTGAGACTGTTATTGTTGTTCTGAAAAGCGCTGCTGGTTCGATAAATTCTTTAAAGTAAACTAAACTAAAATAAGCTGTATTATTGTAAAATTCATCATAACAATAGCTTACTCGCGACATAGGTCGGTATAAAGTCATAAAGGTAATGAAAACGGATATTATACAGACACAGATTACGATGCTTTATGTTAAAGATTAGGTACGTAACAGGAGTAAGAATACAACCTAATTTAAACGGCGTAAAATGTTTGTAATTTCTCGTTGTCAGACGAGAGTTGTTGGTCTTTGGTACCTGGAACAACAACTTTTCCTGTCGCGGGAGGTTCTTCCTAACGAGGTCGGAAGAAAGTCTCATGATGGAGTCTGAGTAACACATTTGAGTAAAATAACGTTGAGAAGATAAGGCGAACTGCATTATTGAGTTAGTTATTATTACGTTGACGGAAATTTTGCGAACGGTTATAACTTTTTGACTGTTATAAGAATCGAGTTATAAGTTTACGGGAAAGAAAGATATGGATTCCAATGATGAGCCAAGTGATATCGGATTTGGTCGGACGTAGTCTACTGAGATAACCTTCTAGCAAATCTTACGTTTAATGAAGTCGGAATGGTAAAAGCTTACATATCAATGTGAGAATGTTGAATAGTACTATTGAAAACATTGAGTTGATTATCTCAAGACATTAGAGAACTTGCTCTACGAGATATATTGAGCCAGCCACTAGGGGAATACCAACAAGGACCACTATGCCAACAGGGATTGAATAAGATAATGTTCAAATGGAGAAATAAAAGGAAAACACGTTTATTTGCACTGTCGCAAATCAAACAACTGATGATATTAGAAGATGCCACAGATATGAGACTTCAACAGATAGTTGCGAAGCCCTATCAGGTGAAGACGGAACCGGAGAATTTGGTATCGTGATTTAAATTTATTGGTACAGAATTTAAGACAAAAGATTTCGCCTTTCTGTATGTGATTTTATTGAAAGTTGAAATGCAATTAATCGGCAGGAGGCCGAAAAGGACATTGGAGACTTTCCATGGGAAAGTAATTGAGTATGACCTGAGATTGTAAGAAGTGTTATAGAAAAGGAATTGAAATTAAGAATATTTGGCCAAAGTGTGTTGATGATGATGTCACTTAGTGTAAGTGAAATATTGTCAAATTGGACAGCGACAGTTAAAGCGGTGGCCGAGATACGTGAATTAAGCAACAGCCTCGTGGCTCACTTCTTGTCGGCCGGGTGTGTCGCGACGAACGCGAAATTGGCAGAATTTGGCCATGTTGGACCAATCCGTTGGCCAACTATAATGTTTTTAATATTGGCAACACAAGAATTATTTTAAGGTTGGGTAGTTTTTGTTTACTAACAGAGCGGCCATACTGGTTGGGTCGATGATGATTGGCTACAGCAGAAGCCATATTGGAATTGTGATTCGCTTCTGATTGGTTGATGTCTTTGAGTGGTAGGGGTTGTTTGTTTCCCGCCAAAAAGGTTGTGTTAGGTCAAATGTGGTTAGCTGTCGTTCAGTCTTGTGTCAGTGGCCGGAGAAGCAAGAAGTGTAAGAGGAATCTATGTCGCGTGGCGGCAGACTCTGGAGCAGCGGTGGAACTCTGGGAATATAAAGCTAAGTAGTCTTGATGTGTTTCGAGCTCTTAGAGATGTCTATGTATATTATATTTGTCATGTATAACTGTGCCACGTGTTTGTACTACCTAAGACATTGACCTGACTATGTATGACTTCCCCACAGACTGATTACTTGGACTGACTTGCTATCTGAACTGTTTTAACTTATAATATGTGGCCTCCCAATTGGTATCGTGTATGATAGATGTATCATACTGTGAAATGTGATGTTGAGAGCTCTGTTGTTGTGTTGTACCGGTGGTCGCGCCACCTGGAGGCCACTTGTGGGGGAGTCCAAGTGTGCAAGTCTCCCGACTGAGGTCTGGGACATAGGAGCTGGCGCCAGCAACGCCTGACGGTCTAACGTCTTCGGACGTTAGCGGGGCGTTATAGAGGAATGCATGTTCTACTCGAAATTACTAGTGAAAGACATCATTTATCAGGACCTTGGCACGAAATTACTATCATCATTTATCTGGACTGACAGAAGTGCATTCCTATTCAAAATTACTATCATCATTTATCAGGACCTTGGCACGAAATTACTATCATCATTTATCTGGCTTTCAGTTGACCTTGTCTCCCTAGTGGCTATGGTCCGGGATGGGGAACGATAAGTCAGTTGGTAAGCCATGTATGACTACTACTAATACTGTCGCGACGACTATCTGACTATACTGTTGAGTGTGTGACTGACCATGACAATCCAACCCTTATGTTATCTTATATGTATTTGTATTATTCTCTTGCTATCGCTTGTGTATATGCATAGAAATCAACTTATCATAATCTCACAGGTTGTGCAGTGATTCCTTGGTCTTGTGTCCTGCGTCTCGTCTGGTTATCACATCAGCGGAGACCGACGGTTGCAGCGCGGTCGGAGCTAGAGTTCTATCAGCGAAGCGAAAGGGAAGTCCGGCGGTCAAGGTAGGAAATTTGTTATTCCTTTTTTGTTTTTCGGCGAGCGGCTACTTCCCTGGATGACGTTTCGATTACGTCATATAGTACATATATTCAAGGAGACTATAGATACATGTACATACATATATGTTTTACATTGCCCCAATGCGCGCTCGCCGACAACCCTCGAGACGTGGACGTTATTGTTTCTGATGGCTGGACATAGACTAAACAACTAGAGTAAAGAAGGATCATTTAGAAAAGGTTTATATAGTTGCCTACTATGAATCACTACATAGTATAAAACAAAGTCTCTTTCTCTGTCCCTATGTCCCTATGTATGCTTAAATCTTTAAAACTATGCAACGGATTTTGATGCGGTTTTTTTTTATAGATAGAGTGATTCAAGAGGAAGGTTTATATGTATAATACATGCATAAAATACTTAAGGATAACCCACAATAACCATTTTCCCGTGCGGAGCCGGGGCGGGTCGCTAGTATATAAATAAAAAAAAGGTTATTATCTATCTATTATAGAGAGAAAAGATTTGATTGTTTGTCTGTTTGCATTGAAACTCCGAAACTACTGAATCGATTTAAATGAAACTTGATATAAAGATTGAATAAATCTTGGGGAAGGACATTCACACAAACTCCTCATTTCCGGAAAACTAGCTTTGTTATGTAGCGTAGGACCGACGGCCGTTGGGGCAGAAAGGTTCTTGAATGGCGACCGCGCGCCGGAAGACTTAATGCGGGCAGGCCCCCCACGAGGTGGACCGACGATCTGGTGAGGGTCGCGGGAAGCCGCTGGATGCGGGCCAAGCAGGACCGATCATTGTGGAGATCCTTGGGGGAGGCAGCAGGCCAGCAGTGGACGTCTACAGGCTGAGATGATGATGAGCTTTGTTATTAACAGACCAGTGATGCACATTGTAGAAAATAAACGAGTCCAATCCAAAATGGGAGTCAGATCTTTATAATTTTTGTTGAATTTAAACTTGGGACAGCAGTGACTTTTAAAATTGGAGCAGCTGCAGATATTATAATTTCTAAAGGCGCTGGCGTTGCTTGATAAATGATCCCGTCGAACTTTTATTATGATCGATAGTAGTTTTATTAAGACATTGGGTCTTAGAAGACGGATATTTAAATAAAATCGTTCTTACCGTCGTTTGCTTTTTTTCATGTTATAGAATAAAATAACTAGATAGGTTTAAAAGCCGCCATATTACGTTTCGCCGAGATCGACAGCTCAATTTCCTTCCTAAAATACAAAAAAAAGTTTAACTTTTCATCACCTTGAAGTGTGCATGACAAAAAATCCGTAGTCTTAAGGTTTAAGTATCAACTACGTAGGCTACGTAGCACGTAGCAATATGAATGACAAATCTCGTAGCACTTGCTACGCCGTAGAAATATAGAAAATTCAGTAGAATTAAATACTACGAAGTATTTAAGCAAGTGTTACGAGATTTGTCATTCATAGTGTTACGTGCTAATGCCTACGTAGTTGATACTTAAGCCTTACAGGGCAGTGTCCACTATATTTCCACCTTAATTTTAACTTTATCTTTATCAGTATAAAGTCGAAAACGAATGAATTTTATAAAGTTGTTTTGCCTATAAAGAGTTAAGACGCACTCCAAGAAACGAGATCTCTCAAAATAATGATGTCTAGTTCAGAAACTTTTTTTATTTATTGTTGGAATTTTACAAAATATCACATCTTTAGTGTCGCCAGTGAATAGCTGCAAGTTCTTAAACAACACTCCACAAAATGAATAAATATTGCACACATTTTGCAAAGGTCAATCCTAAGTTCAAATCAAGATTGCCTGCAAAATTATCAGCGGTCATTAGAGTTGCAGGTTCGAATGCAGCATTAACATATGTGTCTAATTGTTTATCAATATAAATATGCATTTTTACATCATTACATTTTTAATCGTGATATGTCTTCAATTATAAAAGTATATGTCGGAGAAATAATTATGAAGGTTACCTTTTTTACTTTTGGCTATTGGCAACACCGAGATCGATTAATAAACTAACCAGAGTTTGACGTTTCGAGTGAATAATTTTAAAAGACTAAGCTATAGGCTGCACTTGTTTTATTTCATTGCCTTACTCTTTGGAAAGAATTATAAAAACACCTCAATCATTCAGTCTATTGGTTCTCAGAGTCAGTAGTTCGTTCGCTTGGACGTTCATTCGTTCGTTCAGCGACCGACCGTGCTTGTTGTTGCGCACTGATTCTTTATAAAAATATTGATTTGGATCGAAATCCAAATCTATCCTCGAAATATATTAATGTAGGAATACTCATTTTAAATCCCTCGCATTGTTCTGGTTGAGCAACCAATACATCGGTGTATGTTTGGAATCCGCAGAAGCTTACAAGCGAAGAACGCAGCGATGTGGAAGGCAGATATCCACTAGAGATGGTCGAGTACTTTATTAACTTTAATTATTTATTTAAACTTTATTGCACTTCACAAAAGCCCTAATATAGCAAACAGATAAAACTAAGCAGATACTACATGCAAGTTCGTAAAACTAATAAAATACGAAATACGAAAAATAAAATAACTATTTAACTATTATAATCATATTATTAATGGCTAAATTCTAGTCCGCAAATAATTTGATGACACTGACCCGCAAAAAAATATTGGGAATACTTCAGACAATAACAATTAATATTAGTCTGAAGCGTTTTAGCCGGGTGGAATTAGGAAATCATTGTTTACACTCCCTTTTTGTTTTAAATGAATTTAAGTTTTCTTTTGTTCAATAAAACGTAATGAATCACTTGTTCATATACATAATAGATTATAATTTATTTTTATTTATTAGGAAAACAAACAGCTTGAACAACAAAAACAATTGTTTAACACGCATTAATAATATAGTAAGCCAAAAACAGTTTCCACTGGTAAGTACCTAATTAATAATATTAACGTTGTTTTGTTGGGACCACCATCCACTATATCTTGCATGTAATACAAAATATATAATATAGAAAAATGACAAAATTTATGAAGAAAAAATGTCTCCAAATTAGAAAGAAATACGTATTTAAAAAATCTAAATAAACATGGTATATCTGGTATTTTACTTCAAATAAATTTTCAACCTATTATTTTATTGGTCGCAGTAACAGCTTGAGATATTTCCCACCCCTACAATGATGAAGAACGTCTGATGTGTAAACATTCTGGGATTCCCCGCGTTGTTTGTTGTTAGTGCGATACATTTCTTTATCTCATCTGATTTAAATGGCCCTGATTCTTTCAAGAATACTCTTACTTATCCTAAGGTTTCTTAACTTTTTGTCGTTTTTGGTGTTACAAATGGGACTAGACAATGAAGAATTCAAAACAAAATGATGTTTGTGTACACATACGTTTACCAATACGTGTGCGTACTTTTTTTTAATTAAAAGGAAAAAATGTTCGACCAGAATATATTGTCAGAATTGTGCCCAATAAGCTTGTTGTGTTTTATGAGAGAATAGTTTGCATTCTAGCTTCCAGAATTTACTTTCAAGATAAGCAATGAACATTTCAAAGTGAAAATAATTTATCGAGAAGTGTTTGTTCAATATTTATATTTAAACTAGCGACCCGCCCCGGCTCCGCACGGGAAAATGGTTATTGTGGGTTATCCTTCAGTATATTATGCATGTATTATACATATAAATAAACCTTCCACTTGAATCACTCTATCTATTAAAAAAAAAAGCGGCCAAGTGCGAGTCGGAATCGCCCATGAAGGGTTCCGTAGCAGCCAGTAACATAATATAAAAGTTTTTGTAGTTCGTTGTGACTTTGATCGATGTTTTAATAATAGTGAAAGGTAAATTGCGGTTTACGATTTATGACGTATTAAAAAAAAAACTACTTACTAGATCTCGTTCAAACCAATTTTCGTTGGAAGTTTTCATGGTAATGCACATCATATATTTTTTTTAGTTTTATCATTCTCTTATTTTAGAAGTTAAAGGGGGGGGGACACACATTTTTCCACTTTGGAAGCGTCTCTCGCGCAAACTATTCAGTTAATAAAAAAATGTTATTAAGAACCTAAATATCATTTTTGAAGACCTATCCATAGATACCCCACACGTATGGGTTTGAAGAAAAAATTTTTTTTTTGTTTCAGATCTATGTATGGGGACCCCCTAAATTTATTGTTTTTTTTCTATTTATGTAAGAAAATCTTAATGCGGTTCACAGAATACATCTACTTACCAAGTTTCAAGAGTATAGGTATTATAGTTTCGGAATAAAGTGGCTGTGACATACGGACGGACGGACGGACGGACAGACAGACAGACAGACATGACGAATCTATAAGGGTTCCGTTTTTTGCCATTTGGCTACGGAACCCTAAAAACCGCATCAAAATCCGTTGCGTAGTTTTAAAGATTTAAGCGTACAAAGGGAGGGACATAGGGACATAGGGACAGAGAAAGCGACTTTATTTTATACTATGTAGTGATAATTATATTTAAATAATTAAATAACATAGTTAAAAATGTGTGGTTTCCTTTTCTCAAAAAAATATGGTACACCGTTATCGGGTTTGTTCCTCCAACAAAATTATTTATTTTTACTTAGGTTGTTATTTCTGACTGAACCCCTACCTTGAATCAAGATTCGGCCCTGCCTTTAGGTGTGATGTAAATATTTGATTACCTGGTCCGTAGCCAAGGCTTGACTGTGAACTTAGTGAGCACGTATTTATATCCATGCTACTTAAAGCCTTGATTTGACTCTGTAAGCGGTCACGGCGACGACATGTAAAAACAATTCAGCTTATTTAGACTATATAAAGGTATATCTTACTATTTTTTATTAACTTTAAAGCTCCGCTTTAAAACGTTATTTTATTGTTTTTGAAACATAAGACATTTTACATGATTTAGTTAACTCGAAGATTATTTTTATGACAAATACAATACTAGAATTATAAGGCTTTCTCTTTGAAAGTAAAGTGAACATTATTTTTATCTCCGAAAATCGACTTATGATTGGTACCTACCTCTTATCTTTTTGTGCTGTCGGTTCATTGGACACTTTATTCACATGATAGTTAGTTATCACAGTAAGTTATTGTTAGACAAAAAAAAGCGTTGGAGGAGCAAACCAAATCACGAAGTACTATATCTTTTTGAGAAGAAGATGCCACATTTTTTTAATAACAGATCATGTCATTTTATCATTTCAACATTTACATCCGGAAAGTTACTTATTTATTCTATAATTTATTGAATTACATAATCAAACTTAAACTTCTAATAAATACAATAATACATTAAAAAATATATTATTGGTCAAAGACCCTATTCAAACAGTCCACCCCGGATCATTTTACATTTTACATTGTACATTTTACATTGTATAGTAATAATAATGTGATAAATACATGTACAAATAATAATAATATCTGATATTTGGCTGTTTAAATTATTTAAAGTGAACTCAAACTCTAACTTGACCCCCATTCGTTGGCTGGATGCAGCCCTGCGCTCGAGCACTAAATAATTCATCGCCCCGTGTTTACCGTGTTTATATCGCGCCGTGCTCCAGGGCTGTCGCTCTCCCGTTATTGTTTCTCTCTGTATTACGTACTTTGTATGAGCTTATTTGGGAAATGTGTGTTTGAGTAAAATTGCCCCTTTTTATTACTTTAAACGTCTGTTGTTGTGTAGAAAGTGATATGTTGTCTTGAAGCATTACTGAAATAACAAAACCAGTAAAGCACGTAGCTGAATAACCTTGCCCAAAGATCATTCGTAGGTCGTAGGTTCAGTTATGATAATATTTTTGTGCAATGTGAAATTCGTCTAGTGTTTGTATCAAGTTTGTACAAGAAACCTTATTATGATTTTAGAATTGTGTTTATTATATTGCTCGATTTCACTTTGAGTCTTTTTATGTTGTAAAAATAAATAATATCCTTTTCAACAATTTCAGAAAACACAATTTTATTGATACTCTCAAAATTAATATGAAAGTGTAACTTGAGAGTCAAATACTTTCTATAAAAATAATTGGGATGAAAAAATTACAGGAATTTGCAATCAAATAAAAAGATATCAAAAACAACAGTCACACGAAGTTGAATTGATATTTTTTTGGGATATAAGTAGTATACATCCAGTGAAAAATATATTCTTGTGGAAAACACTCCTGCAACGTACAATTCCTCAATAGTACTCTTACAAGCTGGCACGCACCCCAGAGACCGTATTTTATAAATAGGCGTTTAAACACGTTAATCCCGGTCCGAAGGCGCTCAGCCAATCGCCGAAGTTGGATTAACGACTTAATCTTTTATACATGCGCCGGCGGCGGCCCGGGACAGATAAGTTCCTAGTAATTTGTTTAGTTAATTTCGCGATCGCTAATTTAAATGTATAAAGATTTGTACTATATCGGTCGCACGTTGAGCGAAGATTTTTAATTCAATTTGACATATTACATACATAAAGTTACGCCTCTTTCCCGGAGGGGTAGGCAGAGACCACTTCCTTCCACTTGCTACGATCCAGACACTCCTTTCGCTTTATCCGCATTCATAATCTCATCTCATCATTCAAGCTCGTCGGTTTTGAGTACCCCTGACCTGATATATTAACGTGACATAACCTATTGTATAGTATTTTTGATGTAAAATGATATTAAAATGATAAAAAATTTACATTGTGAGATAAACTGGTAAACTTTTAACTTAAATTTTCATCGCATGACCAATTAACGTAATGTTTAATACTACCTATACTTTAAAAGTCCACTGCAGGCTTGCCAGTTGCCATAACTTGCACGTTTGACAAAATTTTACACATTTATTCATCGTGTAAAGCCTGATCTGGTATCTAAAATTATAAAATAGTAAAAAACCGAATGAACCAAAACTAATAGTACTCCTCGTAAGTAAGTCAAATTATATGACCTACTAGCAGACCCGGCGAACTTCGTATCGCCACGCACAAAATCAAATTGGATTAAAATTTTACGCAATGTTAAGATGGTTTAGAGAGATTACTTTGGATATAGTACAATCGTCTGTTTACTGTTTACGTCGTGTACAGTACAGTAACTGGGTCCTAGGGTGACAGCTGACCTTGCCCAGATTTTCCTAGAAAGACACTGATTTGAATTAACCCTGACTGAGACATTCAGACCGTGTATTGGTGTGTTACTCGTAGTAAACAAGCTACAATTACGTTGTTATTGTGAAGTCTTGTCAAACTGAAACTGAGTGTTTATTGTAATATTATTAGGTATAGGACGACTTCGTATAGAATAGAATAGATTTTTTTTACCTATGCTTGAGTCGAAAAAATACGACGTATTAAGCTTCACCGGACTTGCGGGGGAGCGGAAGACTCTACCCCAAAAAAGTCATGTACCAACGTGACTAGGGGCGGCTCGAGGGAGCCTCGGACCACGGCCTAGCGCGTTGATACTGAAAAACATCGTGAAGGAGACGACGCCTGAGGGGTCTCTGATTATCAATTTTGATTTTGGCCGCGCCCCCGCCGGCGGGTACGGGCACTGTTACCTGAAGCGAATAAAATAGAATATACTCCTCCTCCTTATAGATTCCTGCTAAGAATTGGACTATTTCTATAAATGTCTTTCGAGGTCACTAAAAGTATATAACCCAAGAAATGGGAAGCAGCTCTATATATGTAAACTAGCTTTCCGCACCGCGGCTCCGCCCCCGTTAACAGTTTTTCCCGTGGGAATGAGGGATTTTCCGCGGTAAAAGGTAGCATATATATTATTCTGATGTATAAGCTATATTATTGTAAATTTTTATTGAAATCCATTCAGTAGTTTTTGTGTGAAAGAGTAACAAACATCTATAGTTCCATACATCCATCTTCACAAACTTTCGCGTATATAATATTAGAAGAGGATAACAAGAAATGCGATGAACCCGCCTGTGAGCGCCAGAATGGAATTATAGCAACAATACAAGCAATAGTAAACAAGTGAAACCGAAAATTTACTCTTTATCTATCTTATTTTTACAAAGTAACATTTGTCCGTGTAGTAGCAAATAGTAGCAATCGAAAACTTCATAATTTTGTAATGATTTCATTAGGTTAGGAATTCTTGCGCGTCTAAGAAGACTTAGATTTATTTTCTTATAATCAAAAGCAGAGACTTTGCTGCATTAATGCACCTGATTTGAAAGGTTGATTAATTGGCTCGGACACTTTCTTCACATTCTGTTTTGGTCAGAAAATAAAATAGCCGAAATATGTCTGTGTCGAAAGCGAAATCTAACGAAGCGTTCGAAATCTTTCATGTTGCCTTTTTGTCGTTAAGAATACAAATTGATATTTTACGATAATAATCAAGCTATATTAAACAATCCCATATTAAGCTAGTTCAATTAAATACTATGTGGTTCAACCAGTGATGATCCAATAGTCGTGCCATAATGTATATGTATCTATATAGCTGTCTGTGGCATCATTAGCCAACTTGACTGATGGCGACTAATTGCTACATGTGACTAATAAGACATTAATGATAATTAATACTACATTCAATGTCTTGTAATACTGACTTGATTAGGATATCTAAATATCTTTATTATCTTTATTTTTATTAGATTGAGAATGTCGGTGGCGAAGTGGCTAGGGTCGTTGAAGTTAGCGGATTTAAGCCTCGGCGCGTACCATTTTGTTTTCGATTTCCCAATTTATATAACAATATCAATTTCTATATTACGTTAATTCGACGATTATTTTACGGTGAAGGAGAACATCGTGAGGAAACATGCACAGTGCACACATCTGCGAAGTAAGTAATTCAAAGGTTGTTTATTGACTAATCCGCACTGGGCCAGCGTGGTCGACTAAGGCCTGTCTACGCTCATTTCAGAGTAAGCTTGAGCCCCTCGGTGGGGACAAATGTGAAGTGTAACAATACCTAGTAGGCGCGGCGCAGTGCAGGAGGGTGATCGTGATGCAGGGAATCCTTTGCCCGGCAGTGGATGATGCCTACATACTGTTTTTGAATATCTAATAAGGCAGTCCTACATAACTTCATTATTAACAATCAACAGTTTTTCCCGTGGGAATGAGGAATTTTAGATTAGATAGATAGAAGAAAAAGTCGCCTATGTGTTAATTCAGGGTGTCAGCTAATTCCATACCAAATTTCATTAAAATCGCTCTAGCCGTTTAGACGTGAAGAAGTAACAAACATACACACTCACACACTCACAAACGTTCAACTTTATAATATTAGTGTGATGTTATTTTTTATAACTTTTCGCATTAATAAAGCTTGCTCCTTCCTTCGTCCTTTGTGTATTCTTTTATTTGACTTTAATTTAAAAGATAAAACCTTTTTCAAATTGCATGTTCCTTCTATTCCAGTTCAAATATTATAGAATAAGCGCAGGTTCTCTAACGTAGATAGAGTACATTTATATATTTGTAAGCCAAGAGTTCCATAAGATAAAATATTGTGAATTATTTACCCTTATTCCTAATTTATAAGTTACTTTAGGCCTATTCACCCTGATTTCAGGGTAGGCTCGAGCCCCTCAGTGGGGGCACATATATATGAGCTCTTAATTATAATGATAAGTTAATTAAGTTAATTTTAACCATATTTTTAGACTAGCTTCCCGCCGCGCCGCGTTAATAGTTTTTCCCGTGGGAATGAGGAATTTTCCCGTGGTAAAAGTTAGCCTTATGTTCTTCCGTGAGGCCTATTCTATATTTGTGCCAACTCCTCCCGCTTTAACTATTTTTCCCGTGGGAATGAGAAATTTTCCCGCAGTAAATCGTAGCCTATGTTCTTTCCCAAGATCTATTCTATCTGTGTGCAAAGTTTCACCAAAGTCGGTTCAGTAGTTTTGGAGCCTATTCAATTATTAGGAATGTTTTAGGTACTTTTTTTACACTTTGGGTTACATTTATTGAAGTTTTAGTAAGGATACCTAATAAAAAAAAAAAATTGCCTATGTTACTCAGGGATCACGTAGCTTCTCAACAGGAAAAGAATTTTTAAAATCGGTTCAGTAGTTTCGGAGCCTATTCGATGCAAGCAAACAAACAAACAAACAATCAAACCTTTCCTCTTTACAATGTTAGTAGGTATAGATGTACAGTCGCCTGCATAAGTGCAGTTATAATCACCTGCATAATGGCAGTCATATCGCGTGATTTTATACTTAAAAATAACTTTTTTTTCCAAATATATTCCAGATGTGATATTGTAACTAAAATGTTAAGTCCCGTACACTGTATCCATAATACAAAAAAATAAGAAAAACATTTTTGTTTAAAAAAAGTTATTTTAAAGTATAGAATTACGTGATATGACTGCACTTATGCAGGCGATTATGACTGCAGTTATGCAGGCGACTGTATGTGGATGATTTCAATTCAAAGTTTGGTCAAAGTATTCTCAAGTTCCAGGTTAGGAAAGTAAGCCAAAATTCCACTTCATCCTCTTATGTGGGTAATTCTCGCCATTTTGTTGTCACAACAACATCGCATTATCAATATTGTCATGCATATACTCTTATTGTTGTCACAACATCGCATTGTCAATATTGTCATGCATATACTCTTATTGTTGTCACAACATCGCATTGTCAATATTGTCATGCATATACTCTTATTGTTGTCACAACATCGCATTGTCAATATTGTCATGCATATACTCTTATTGTTGTCACAACAACATCGCATTGTCAATATTGTCATGCATATACTCTTATTGTTGTCACAACATCGCATTGTCAATATTGTCATGCATATACTCTTATTGTTGTCACAACATCGCATTGTCAATATTGTCATGCATATACTCTTATTTTTGTCACAACATCGCATTGTCAATATTGTCATGCATATACTCTTATTGTTGTCACAACATCGCATTGTCAATATTGTCATGCATATACTCTTATTCTATTGGAGGATATTTCAATATTGGGTTACACCATTTTTACAGTAAAATGTGAAATAATTTCTTGTATACTATTAAATTCAACTACTACTACTACTATTAATACTACTAATAAACTACTACTACTACTACTAACTACTACTACTACTACTAATAATTTCTACTACTATTTACTATTATTATTATTATTATTTTTATTATTTTTTCTACTACTTTTTTTCTACTACTATTAATTTCTTGTCTCAGTATTCAGGCTACTGGGAATGGATGAGATAATGAGTTATTTTTCTAGATTAAATATCTATTTAGTAGCTGAACCCTAAAACACTTCCATTATAATGCAGTGCAGTCTCTTCATTTCATTAAAACTCGAGTAGGTAATAAAGACCACTCAGATATTAATTTTTATCCTGCTTTTTCCAACAACGCGTCTCATTCGCTCATCTACGCTAACGATAATGATTTCAAATAAACACGGTTTTCTTTCATTTCGTAATGGAAGAAATGAGACAGTTTACTTTTTAAGCTTATTGGATGAAATGTGTGCTATAAATATAACAGTATCATTTCTAACAGTTGATTACTGTTGAAAAAATATTGCCAATTATGTTATTTTATTCTAAAAGTCTTGAGAAAGACTGCTTAACCTCTCACGGAAAAGAACGTAATTTATAAGTCGACTTTAACAACTGATATAGAAGCCGGGACGAATAGGCATTTGTCGACCACGTGTGTATGTATGTAAAAATGAAGGATGCGCGCCTCCTACGAAAATAACTAGTTTGGTATAATTCCATATTGGAAACCACACGACTAACCAGAAGACCAGAAAAAACAGCTATGCTTTGTAATTTAAATATGTACGGACGTTTCCCCTAAAACTACTGCCTCAACCGTCATAAATTCCACTTCCTGTGTACATTGTCAAAAAATGGTATCATTTTAGTATTCCGCTGGAGAGCGCGCAAATTTGAATAATGCCCTCTATTCAGCGGCTGTATTCAGCATCGCAGCTAATTCGGCCCCCGGCGCTGAAGCGCTGTAGCCGCTTGAATTATTGGCTGTTGAGTAGCCTGTGCGGCCGTTGTAATTACTCAGTCCACGACGGGACGGATTGTTTGGAAAAATCAAAAGGAATACTTGAAAAGAAAAGGTTTTTAAAAGCTAAAATACAACTGCTTAGGAGTTTTGTGGTGTAATAGCTGAGTACTGGGTGAGTGATTGGGTATGACGGCTATAGGATTATCTGTTGAAGGAACTAATATCATATTGCCGCCTAGCCAATTATCTCGATAGACATTAAATAAGCGTCGTAATTCGAATGGTCAAAAGCTGGCCTTACGAAGTTTGTGGGTTCGAATTGCGGTGGGAATTCGACGAAAAAATATCACTGTGAGACTTTCCCCAGTTTGGTTAGGACATTGAAGGCTGAGTCACCTGATTGTCCGAAAAGGAATATGATTTCGTGCTTCGGAAGGCACGTAAAGCCCTTGGTCCCGGTTACTATTTACGGATGTAGTCGTTACATGAGCCATGTCAGAAGTCATCGGCGGCTCAATGATTCTGCGAAACCCACACGCTAAAAAAATAAAGCATCGTAATCTTAAGGTAGGTATGTGATTTTTGTTATACCAAATTGAACCTGAAATAGTGTTGCCAACGTTTTATCGCTCGGCATGGACCTTTCAGCGATGGTCACTTATACTACTTACTAGAGTGGCTCAGTGGACCCAAAGTGGGTCTTGGTCTCCGACACGAGAATTCGCCACTTGTCACGGTCTTACGATGGTCACTTATAAACAAACATAATAATTACTAGCTTTCCGCCGCGGCTCCGCCTGCGTTAACAGTCTTTCCCGTGGGAATGATGAACTCTCCCGCGGTAAAAGGTAGCATAATGTTCTTTCCCAAAGTCTACAGTATACCGTATGTAATAGGTGTCAGACAGCTGATAAACATAATACTCGTATATACAAATATACAACATCCAAACTATTCCAGACACAAGGCAAACACAAGTGCTCATCACACGAATGTTTGCCCTGGGCGGGATTCGAATCCGCGACTCTGTGCTTTCAAGGCAGACGTACCACCAGCTAGGCTATGGGCCCGTCAAATAATTATAAATTGTATGAAAACAAAGTCTGCTCTGTCGATAGTAAAACTTTAAATCGTATTTAACGAGTTATGAGAACTTCCCCATTTCTCAAACTCAACAAATTAAATCATTTCAAATATTTTCATTGGGTCTCGAAATCGTTCGCGCAGTTTCTGAAAGTTATAAACTTTGTTGTTTTTGTAATATGCTCTTTAGATCTAAGTCAAAACTTGAATAATTGAATTTCATTATTATGTAAATTTTATTATGAAACCATCGTAATAAAACATTAAACTGCTGGTTTTGAAAACCATGATCTTTGTTTAATAAAACAGCAGCCCTTATGTTACTTTTAATTTATATTTTTAAAGTATAGTTTGCGCTTAAGTAGGTACCTTAGTACCTACCTAGGATTTTATTTGGCCACCCATTACGTAGTGAGAGTGCGAGAACGAAGCAATCATGTAAATTATTACATTAGCCCAGCGATGGCACTTAGTTTTATATTTAAAAAAGCTAACCTAACCTTTGTTCTGCACTTTCCTAACCGAGTTATTGGGGCTCAAATGTCCGGTACACGGCAGCCCAGTCCCCCTAGCACGACCGTTCATGCGCGACAGACATCATTTTAATTAAACCATTTAAACACCACACATTACACATTTACAAGTTATAATATAAGTTATTAAATAAGTTAGTGTAATGCGCGGCGAGAGTCAGGCTCAGTTAAACGCTAGCAAGCAAGCTGACTTGCACAGCACTGGTTTTCAGCCCGCTCCACCCCTCACATGCCACCAGATACATAATAAGATAGGTCACCACCAACATCAATTTTAAACATCTTCAGCAAATACTATCTAATTTAGAAAAAACAAATAACATTTTAGAAATATCAATACAATACAACATTCTTCCTTCATAACCTGAGGCAATCGGCATTTAGTTGCTTTTTCATAATTAAAACTCTGATCTTGTTTTTAAAAATTTGCTGGGACATACTTTTCCGTAAAGGCGAAGGTAGATCATTCCATATTTTTGAAGCCGCGTACTTAATTTGGTCATGCGTAATCTCTTATCCTATCGGAGGATATTTCAATTGGCGGTTTCTTGCAGCTTTTTGACAGTTCAATGTGAGATAAACTCTTGTCATAGCACTTCAAGCTGCAGGGGCATACTCACTCTCTACTTCACTCTTCCAACGGCTCACGCGCGGACTGTATTACTTCTAGACTTTGCCAGTAATATCGGCTACGTGCCTCATTCCAGCAGCGTTGTGACAGCAATTTGCATGTTTATACTGGGGGTTTACTCTCCGAGTCTCGGAAGGCATGTTACTATGCTCCATTCATCAGCATTAGGCTCCCTCGTGAACTGGGTCTCTTGTGTTTCCTTGTCACGTCATTAAATTGTCTTTGATGAGTGTCTTGTGACATCATTGTAGTCATCTCAAATGGCACGTCTCCACTGAGGAGATCGAGCGAACCTATACTGTGTATTAGCATGAATAGGCCTTATCCGACGCTGTCCTAGAGCGAATTAGTCGATTCAACACATATCCACAATTTTTTTTTTAATCGTTATAGGCTCCCTCAGAACAATTAATGACGTCATATAAGAAGCTAATAAGCTTTGCTCAAACCAAGACCGGCCCTCGTCTCAAACGAATGTACAAGTCTAAGGAATAGAAAAGAGATCAGACAATGGACCCAATTCCACGCGTCCACCGTCTAAATAACTTAAAATTAAAATGTCTAAAATTTAATTAGTTTAAGTTGGTTATATCCACAAGTGCTATTCTAAGGTGCCAAGCCAACTAAATTTAACGGGGTTTAAGTGACTTGCTAAATTGTCTAAGTTGAGTTCAAGTTGTTGTTTTTCCATGTTATTTTGATGAGAAAGACCAGTTATATCCTTGCCATACTACCTAATCATAATATTTATTTTAATCGTTGCTAAGATAAGTCAGTTAAGCGATTTTTCGCGTAAAAATGGCATGCATAGAATTGCGTTTGGCCAGCTAAAGCTAAATTGAATTGATTGTCTATGGTTGTCTAAAATAAGGAACGTCAGATTAAAATTGGCAATGTCAGTTGAATTTGACAGTTTGCGTAGAATTGCAAAGTGGTTTAGCGACACCTAATTAAAATTAGACATTTTAACGGCCGCTCTGGAATTGGGTCCAATCTAAAAGAAGCGATGCTATATCAGTTGTTCACATATCTGGCAGGTTCGCGCAATGTGTGCGCTGCCTCCTGTGAACTTTTCCCCTGTACGACCGTGTTTCGTCGCTATGGTTTACCAACTTTTATATATTCTGTGGTATTACTTCGCTATAGAGCGTAGGATAAACATATTCGAAAACTGAAATTACATTTTGTTTTGCTTCTTATCTGTTCAATACACCACCGCTTTCGGTGACGAAAGAAATTATACAAAGTGTACTACTTTCTTCAGCTTAAAAGGATAGAATATAATATTTATTTACTTACTACAAAAAGAACAATACAAACAACATTTACAATAAAACAAATATTACACAAACTACTACATGATGTTGCATATAACCAGTTGAATCTGCACTGAGCTAGGTTCGTATGCCAGGGTCCCGAACTTATTTACCCGTGCACAATAATACAACTTTTTAAATTTAGTACCTATCATATGTAATTTCATTATATTTTTAAAATCATTGGACCATTAAAAAAAGAGATAGAAGAAAAATAAATAATGAAATTAACATTCAGATTATATCAGAATTATGGAGTCGCTTAAAGCAACGACAAACATACAAATCTAAAAAACATTTTTGTATTTTTTTTACTATCTAGAGTCTAGAGGATGTGATAGTTAACCTCGAAAACCTACGTGAGTTAAGCAGCATCTAATAAAATTTTAAATATATACAAATACAAGTATACAACAGACAAGAGCGATGTTACCTGAAATTATATCATATTCTTCTCTACTGAACCATCTGGAAGCCAACCAGTCATACTTTGTATACCGACCACTATTAATCAAACTTACAAAATTGAATCAAATTTTTACATGACTCCAGTAACCCTAAACACTAAGACCAAAAAAGAGGTCTGACATTATATAGGAGGTCAAGAGCCGCTTTGGGTCGTTGAGCCTAGTATGTAAGCAATAACATGAACATTCTCAAAAGCAATGACCCATACCCCATCAATATCCGCAGTCGTGAACTTGGCCCTGCGCTGCGATCCCGCGCTTGAACGCTCCTGTGATTGATACAGCCAGGCCGACGGCTCTGCTTGCTTACGCTATTATTAATATGCTCAGGCCGATCCACTTTGTCACTTTTTCTTATTTTTAATATATATTATATAAGTCCTTGTCACGTTTTGATGGAAAAAAGATCTGCTAATATACACTCGACTTATTACCGCCATTATTGGGAAATTTCTTATGAAAAATACGAGTATGTTACGAAATAAATCATTTGTGCGTTCAAAGTAATAGCACTGATTCCAATAATTACGCTTTTATTTATATTTAAAGAGTATACGTGTTTCTTACGTTTCTGTGGGAAACAGGACACAGGATATTGTAATTCATTTTAAAGATAATAAACGAAGCGTCGATCGCGTTTAAGTTGTATACGAACAAATAGCACTTAGAATTACGACTAACTTTCCACTTATTTTTGGGTACAATTAATTCAAAACAAGATTCGATAATCTCCCGTCCTTATCGGTTCCCATATGAATAGAAAATTGTTGATTTGGAGAATCACCAGCACTGTGTTGTGCCGCCGTTTGTCATTGGCTCAGTGCGTGTGTTGTAATCGTATTAACTCGCGGGAAATGATACATATGTTGTTGGTTAATTTATAGTCGGAATTTAACTCGAGATTTCTACAATGTTGTCGTGGATGGGTAAAATAGATTTCAATAGCGGAAAAACGAAATGGCGAAATAAAAATTAAAGCATCTGCAGATTTAGATTGAGAAAAAATAATACAATTGCTCCAACCGCCAGTCAAATCCGCAATAATACAATACAAATATTCTTTATTGACACCAAAAGAAAACACATAAATATTACAATGGGTACATAGACAAATTTGAGTCAACAGGCAGCCTTATTGCTAAGGTAGCAACCTATTGAGTTTCAAGCTGTGTTTGAAATTCGTAATAGCAGTGGGATTTTATTCAAGATGCGGTTGATATAGTTCCACAAAATTTGTATCTAACGGTAAAATCGCAACGTCATATTTTACAATCTAGAATACTGTGATTCATCAGAAGTAGGTTTGCCTGCAGGCCTGAAAATGTAAACACCAACTAGCCATTTTTACAATATAAATCTTATTACGCATTTAAAGAGCGCCGACGTGTATTGAATCTCAAGAAAGGTGTCTTTTCGTCGTTTTTATTAAACGTGTAATAATAAAATTCATCTCGGTCATGTAATTTTGTGCGGCCACTACAATTTTATTCAATACTTAGACTGGAAAGGAATGTTCTCATTTCGTCAAGCAATTATCGGATTTTTCACGCATCAGTGACACAAAAAATATTGCTCTAATAGATCTAGGTGGGCACATTTATATTGGTTTGATATATTAGACACAAGTTTTTTAATATATTTAATGAAAATTGAAAATGTGTAACTTATTAGCCAACTCAAACGTTTGCACTAAACTTAAGAATCGCTTAATATAATGCCTGAAATATTTCGGTGAGATTTGGTGAAAATTTTGTTTGCTAGTAACTTTTTTAAAACTGCTTAGTTTCTGCCTACCTTTATGAGCCCAATTAGGCTGATGGTGAAAACCAAAAGCCTAAGAAAAGGTAAGTGCAAACAGGTGTAAGTAATTTCAATGAGAAAGGTATACCAAAGAGAAAAACTAAACAGAAACTACAAATGATTATGTAACTGACTTAACTAAGTGATGTAAATATCCTAAAGTGCCTAAAGTTAAAAATAAATACTTTGACTTTGACTTTATATCTATTTTCAGTAAGCGGTTTGCTTACATTATAGGACACCATTAACTAAATAAGAATACGGTATATCCGTAGTTGCAAGAATTTTAAGAGGTACATGGTTTTGATGTAATTTTTCAAACATAAACGTTGAAGCAGAATTATCTGCCTTCAATATAACGCAATATCGAATGATATCGATGTTCATAATTTCACATATGAACTGATATTGATAAATTGCGGATGTCATTGCCAAACAGATGCTCGCTCGGCGGAAAACTGCTCGCAAAGCTTCGCCAATTAATATCCAATATATTGTTATTCGAGTTTTAATAGCAGGGTACGGTGTACGCGTGTCACATTCGTGCCTTTGTGCCAATCGTAAGCAAATATCGCTTTCGTAACGAAAATGCTTTCGTAGTGTTTTGACACTGATTGCGCGTGGTGACGAATCGGGGTATTGTCTTTGTGCATACTTGTGCTTACAGTGCATACTTGGTTATGCGTGCTCTATTCCTCCCAGTTTTTTAGGGTTCCGTACCTCAAAAGGAAAAAACGGAACCCTTATAGGATCACTTTGTTGTCCGTCTGTCCGTCTGTCAAGACCCTTTTTCTCAGGAACGCGTGGAGGTATGAAGCTGAAATTTATATCAATTACTCAGGTCTACTGTCCCTTGAAGCTGTGAAAAAATCAAACTTCTAAGCCAACGCAATCAAAAGATACAGCCGTTTATGCCGCAAATTTTCGACACTTGCAAGGGAATCAAAACCTACAGGGTGCTTCCCGTGAACTCAGAATCTTGAAATTTGGTACGAAGCAACGTCTTATAGCATAGATAAAGGAAAAATTACGAAATCCATAAATTTTTAGTTACATCACATAATATATATTTTTTTAATAATTTTAACCTTACTACCCATTTCCTCATAAACGCGTAGAGGTATTAAATTGAAATTCATACCAAATACTCAGGTCTATAATACCTTTAAGCTGTAACAAAATCAAACTTCTATGTCAACGCAATCAAAAGAAACAGCAATTTAAGCTGCATATTTTGAAACTCGCAAGTACTCGCAAGGGAATCAAAACCTAAAGGGTACTTCCAGTCGACCTAGAATCTTGAAATTTGGCATGAAGCAACGTTTTATAGCACACATAAAGGAAAAATTCCGAAAACCTTAAATTTTTAGTTACATTACAAAATATATATTTTTTAATAAATATAAACTTATTACTTTTTTCCTCATGAACGCGTAGAGCTATCAAGTTGAAATACTTACTTAGTACTTAGTTACTTAAACGATAAAGACATCTTTGTCTTAAATTTATGCTCCTCCATCTTTCCCCATTGTAATGTTATGAATTTCATTTTGCAATAAGATTACCATAGTTATGACTCGATTGTCGTAATGAAAGAACTTTGTAAACCTTGCAGGTTTGTACGGAACCCTCGGTGCGCGAGTCCGACTCGCACTTGGCCGGTTTTTTATTTTAATTTATACTCTAAGGGACAATGGTTTTATTTCCGGACAAAGTTTCTTCAGAAAATTTGATCAGGTACATTGAGTGAGCATGTCTTTTCAATTTCTGCTAAGTGGCACTAAGTCCCTGTATATATATGCGCCTGAAATAACCAAGACGGATCTCGGTAGGCTATCCTCATTATAAACGAGTGTTTGTTTTTAATTAGCAAGCGATGTTGTCCTAAGATGATGGCTTCTTATGAGGTCTATGAGTATGCCCTTCTGCGTTATTATTGGTAATAACAATGGAAACGTTAGGTTTATACCTCGTAAGGCCCAAGCGTCCTATTTTTAGAAAAAAATACTTGGCTGCTGCGGCCCAAGAAGTTTATCTAAAAGAAAAATTTGCGGCCCAGCGTTCTAAAATTATGACATATTATTGTAACCCATTTCACACTTCAAATAGTCCCGCCAACTCCAATTCACCTATAAAAAATTGCAACCCTTGAACGTATCCGAACTTCTCATTGGCAGTTTTGACAGATAGAACAAATAAACTGGCTTTTTTCACGTGTTAACTGTGTGGAACGGGGTCCTAGCTAAAAGTAGGTCATTAAATCCTTGATTATCCGCGCAATCATTGCATTACGAATGATGCATTTTACTGTAAAGGGTTATTGAAATGCTATATTTTGCCAGTACGCGCAAATTTTTTCGTAAACAATTTTTAGTCAAATACTACACGAAGCAGAAAACTTTCGTCCCAAAATAAGGTCGTTGGGTTCTCATCATCATCAACAGCTCATAAATTTCCCCACCGAGGGGCTCGAGTCTACCCTGAAATCAGGGTGTATAGGCCTAAGATGGCCACGCTGGCCCAGTGCGGGTTGGTCCACTTCACACACAACAGTTGAATTACTTCGCAGGTGTGTGCAGGTTTCCTCAAGATGTTTTCCTCCACCGTAAGAGCGTCGAATAAACGTAATATGAATTCGAAAATTGAAAACACATTGGTACGTGCCGACTGCCGAGGTACAAACCCGCGAACTTTCGAATGGAAGCCAACGGCCCTACCCACTTGGCCACCGACGCTCTCGTTATTATTGCTACTAATAATTTGTTTCCTAGAAATTATACTGATTTTGAAAAATATTAGTTAGTTACTGTTGATTTTTTTTAATGCCTAAACAATTAAGTAAATAATGTAAATAAAAACAAGTTTAAACAAAGTTATAGGTATTTATAACTTATGTATTTAGTAAATTTTTATTTTACTATGTCCCGGAGTGCTAAAAAAAGTACATAAGATTTCGACGTCTTTTTCATATGGAATAGTCAGCTTTAGGCACTAAACATAGCTCATAAAAGAATGATATCAATAGCAATACATTTAAAGACTCTTTTCGCAAATCAAAGTTCTGGGCCGGAAGCACTTGAACCTATTATTAGTACATTGGGTCGTCACCTAAACTGACCTAAAATTAGGTTGGGCCTTACGAGGGTATAGAAATTTTGACTCATTTGAGAAACATGGTTTTAATTCAATGTTATCATTAATTATCATATCAACCACCGATGCAATTGTGCCAATCGTGGCAACTTTTTATTATGTAGATACTTTTATTTTTATAACTATTAAAATTCAAAACGGGATATTTGCCGTGGTATTTTCACTTTTATTTTTCTTTATTTTTTTTATCTGTTAATTTTTTCTAATGTCAAGTTTGTCTTATTGCTAAGTAAATAGGTATTTATCTTTATCTATCTCTAAGAGGCGTATACTTACTATTTAGGCGTTGTTTAGGTTTGGTTAGGTTGTCTGTGTTTGGGGATCGAAGTTCACTCACTAGCAGTAAAATAAGAACGCTGAACTGATTGGGCCGAACTGGTTAGTATTTTCATTTTTTACACAATTATAGCATTTTATAATAAAGAAATAATAATAATTAAAAAACACTGCCGTCATCCGGAATTCAAGAGAAGAACTAAAGGAAACGTAGACGTATGAATGACGAAAGGATTCCAAAATTGAATGTTTGAATTTAGATGAGAAAGAAATGGAAAATGAGGTGGAAATGAGGTTACAAAGCACCTCTTTAAAAGGTTAGGTTAGCCCTGATTCAGGGTATGCTCAGCTCCTTGGTGGGGACATTGTAGCTGTTAACGACGAGGTTTTCATAGTTTCTATATCGCCTGTAATACACATAGCCGTATTGTAACGAGGGTCAAAACCGACTATGTCAAGACGGTTACGAAAACGATCTTCCAGAATCAAATTAAAACATTGTCACAAGCACTCGGACAATTTTAAATGGAAAAGAAACATTCGTGGGAACTTGTCTGACTTCGCGACAGTTGTTCTTTGGGTTTGGGACCCTTTTAACAACGGGAAATTGGAATTCCAACCGCCGCCGCCCTTAATGTGTTTTTTTTTTACTTTAGTTACATGAGATTTTTAGTACAAAATTTGGTCTTTTTCTATTTGGTATACACCTACTCTTTATCATTTTTGAGGTAATTTTGTACTGACTTTAGGTTTTTTTTAAAATTTAAATGCTATTGTCTTTAATTTTCTTCAATAGTACTACATCAACTTGCTACCTTAGCAATAAGGCCACCTATTTATACACTTTTACCGTTGTGAACTTTATTTTTTGTTATGCCTGGTGTACAAGTATATTCTATACTACGATACTATATAAATGCCAAATTAGCTACCCCTTTAAGATATTCATTTTAAAACATTGTTCTATTATATACGTAAGAAAATCTAATTTAAAAACTTATTTATGTACCCGCGTCTATGTCTTCGATGAAATTTCTTGAATGTATAAAACCAACCTGGCACGTTAAGTATTAATTCTAGTGAAACAGTAAAACTGTGGTTAAACAGTTACTACATTTGTACATATTTAATTTAAATAAGCCTTAGAGATTACTCGAAATCCAGTATAACGAGATAGAGTACGAAAATGAACACTATTTGTGTATTAATATATTATTGGATTATGGGAAGTTTAGAGAGGTAACGTAGATTAATTAAAAACCCTAATTTTCAATCAGATGTACTAAAGTGACGGCTGCCAACGCTGTTTTAAGGGTTCCGTGCCTCAAAAAACAATAGCGTTCAATCAGTACGTAGAAAACATGCCTTTAAATCTGTGGTCCTCCTGTTTTAAAAAATGGTTCGATGGCAAAAAAAAAAATTGATATGTAGAGGAGAGTATTTTGAAAAGCAATAAACATAATATTTTGGTTATAACATCTTGTTTTTTTAAGTTACGCAAAACTTGCGCAAAGCGCCAAAAATCTTGGAACAATCACAAACTAATGAAAATAAAAAATTAAATGAAAATATTCTTTATTGCACACACAGTCTATGATTGCACACAAACAGAAACACAAGTACAAATATTACACAGAAAATGTACAATTGGCGGCCTTTATGCTTAGGTAGTAATTTCTTCCAGGCATCCACTTAGATGGAAACTGAAACCAAGAATAGAATTGTTGCGGGTCGGTGCGCCTAATCCAAACTTAATTTAATCCTAATTCCTAGTGCAATCTTAAAATTATGACTATGAAAATATTATAAATATAAGTACAAAGTATCTGTAATAAATAAATAATATATACCTAATTACCTACGTCCTACACATATACAGAAATTAATAATAATAAATAAACTTACTTTACTTTCGATGTTCACACCAGCTAGGCGTCCCGTGACGGCCCACCATTTGTTTACGCAATAGGTATTGTATAACACTTTTTACGCTGTGTTGCCAACAACAAAATACGTATTCCTCAGCCAATCACTATCGTCCCAAAGGGGCCATAGAACGCGGCAATACAATGTATGAATGCAATACACTTTACATTGATGCACCGACATTCAATATATCGCCGTGCTACAGGTGAACGTGGAATAGTTTGTCATGTGAACTATTGTATTGCTTTAGACTGCTTGTAGTGGTAATGAATATTTGTAGTTCTAACCTGTACTATTAAAATTATTTATTCTGTGATCTAGTGACGATTCATTATAAAAAAACTAATATCGCATCGCCTTTATTTTATTCTTCATTAGTGTGAGACTAGAGCCAGCCTTGATTTGAACAAAACTTAGTAACTTCATTAAAATTTGACGTCGAAAAGTGATTTGTAAAATCGTACTTCGAATAAAACATTTTGATTTTGAAAAAGTTTATGTCCAGCCAGTGCCATTGAGTTTTGGTTACATAAAATATTGCACTTAAACTTTAGGCATCTATTTTTCTTCTCTCTTTGTCAATCTAAACCTATGCCCCATTAGAACCCGCATGGCACTCTAGATTGTCAAATTGTGTTTTTCTTTTCCTTATTCAATCTGAATAGCGAACTTTCCGGATCAAAACCTTCTGGAAACTTCTGTCCGATGTCCCGAACTGTCACATTATAAGATAGGTTGTGACATTTCCATTCGTTATTGGTTCTATAGCGGCACGTGCAGTACAATTGTCGTACAAATCTCGGCGCACCTGAGTTGCATTATTCAGGACGCGCTGCAGTAGTAACGAGTGACGTCAGAACTCCCTTTTACGAGCCGCCTGTAAGGATACTGTCGCTTCTGCGTGACGAGGAGATTTCTATTCTATGGCGTGTTAAATTTCCTTGGTTAGGTAAAGATTTATTTTTCAGTTTGCTTATATTGTATACGTAGTAAAGATTATAATTTCATCAGCCGCGTTGTTTTAGTTATTTACAATGTTTTAGTTATTCAAATAAATCCTTTTTACGTGTTTGTTATTCAGAGTATATAGTATGTAAGAAAGCAATGCTGCGTTTGCTCGCAAATCCTTTAATTAAGTACTATTATAAATGCAAAAATGTATATGTGATATTTGACCTTGTTACCTCTAAATAAGAGTCTTTTGCACTTTGGCACTTGTGACTTGTTAGCGTGAAACTGGGCACAGGGATTGACTTAACAGTTGGAGTCGATAATAACACGAGTAGCTAGATTAGTCAACTCAAAAAAAAATTGTTATGATCCGATCCTTTCTTTCTTATCCATTCATATCTTTTATCCTCTCTGGCACGTGACGCTGGCGGAATTGTGAATACGCAAAAGCAATAAACAGAAAAAAAACTTGTGAATGCAACCTGCCCCCGTAACATGCAGTGCTATGACAAAAGTTTGTCGCACATTTAACTGTCAAAAAACCCGCCACATTGAAATATCCTCCAATTGGATAAGAGAATACGCACGACAAAATTATGTCTGTCACGCGTGGACCGGGCATGTTAGAGAGGGGCTGTGTACAGATTCCCGATGATATTCCCACTCGGCACCGCAGAGTCAATAGCATCTCAGAGTAAGATTTCCCTTATGAGTTTCTCGACTCCATTTTGTGGCCGTAAAATAGGGCTGCGGTCTCGTAAGTGATGTGAAAACTAGGGAGATATGACGATGAACCATGTTAGAATTACGAAAATGGTAGTAAGAGACAAACTCGGTTATCCGCGGTAGCAGACACACAAACTGCAAGCGTTAAAAAATCGTTACTTTGTGTAACAAAATATGATTCTATTAAAACTTTTAATTAAATGGTTATTTATTTGTTCAGACCTTCTGTTTCGTTAATTTAAGACTTTTTTTACTGTAACGGAAAATAGAGGCATTGAACGGGGTCATGATTAGAGAATACCTAATTATGTAATCGACATTTTTTTATCTGAAGTAAACATATTCGTATAGTGAAGTTTTAACGTTTTTAAAAAAAAGTAGGTTAAGATTCTTTATTACAACTTGAAGCTACTGCTGTATTTATATATTAATAATAATAATAATAATAATAATAATAATAAAAACTTTATTTGGTTTGTAAAAACACAGGCAGCACAAAGAAAATAATAATAATATAAAAGCCAAGTAAAAGTAAAGTACACACAAACGAAACAAACATACAAAATTACACTAAGGTAGGTATAAGAAAACAAAACAGAAGAACAGAAAAAATATTGCGCTGACTCAGCATTATGTTGCAGTAGCAGAACTACTGCAACGCTGATATTCTGTCAGTACCATTTTAGGTGTACGCTTTAATATATTTTTCTTTCTCTCGTTAAGTTTTTTTTTTCATCGCATTACAAAACTATGCGTTAAAAAAAGCGTGGCATGTCTACACACTTGAAGTTTAATATTGGTTTCCATACTCTGTGCTATCATCGGTTTGATGCATTGCCCCCAACAGAAGGGAATAGAATATTCCTCGCGATATGAAAGAGGTATTGTGATCCATTTTGTGATATTGCATTGCGAGGCGTCATGGTTAAATCCTTGCTGCGCTGCGAACGGTTTAATATTGAGTGGCTTCTATAGATAGATCAAAAAGGTAACGGTATTTTGTGATTTAAACCATAAAATTCTTGTTTGTTCTCCATAGACATAGAATATAATGTGTGTGCGAGGCGGTTAGAATAAGATACGTAACCTATTGAATGTGCAGCAGCAGTGAATACATGGGTAAAGATTTATAACTGTGATCCCCGATTTTCAAGCGTGGACATTAACTCCTCCCGACCAGGAAGAAGCTTTAGTCCAACTGTGAACTGTTAGTAGATGTGGAAAGAAGTGGGAAAAATGATACAAATAATATAAAATATCATTTTCTTTTCAAGTAACTAATCAATCAATATACTAGTGACGTATCCAGCCAAACTATCAATTTTATTAATGACCCAACCATAAACTATTTAGTTATGTAACATGTTGTTTTTGTTTTCATATTGATGGACAAAAATCAAACCGATGTTGTAGGTACTATAATTCAAAATAAGGCGATTTGTGAAATGGCCACCGTTGGTCTCGGGAGCACCCATTTGTTTGCTTATCTGGGAATCACTTTATTTCTCCTTGGGCCAATTTTCCACGAGCATTTGTGTAATGTTGAAATAAATTCTCCCCGCTCCTTGAACGCTCTCGAGTGGACTTGACGGGGAATTACTGCTGCAATGCTCTCGGTGCTGTAAGATGAGGGGAGTGTTGCCAGATATGTAGTTTTTTAGGAATGGGGGAAACATTGATAATCATGTCAGTGATTTTCTTATTAATTTTTTATAAGTTCTAATTTATGTTTTCGCAGACATAATTTGCTTCTTTTCTATGTATTAATTTTAAAGTTTTGGTTTGTGTAAGTTAAAAAATATATTTTTTATTATTGTCTTATTTTCTGGTTTTACGATTATAATTCTTTTCCCAGATATCTTCGTTGACACATTTCACACTAAAGCTAGTAATTGGAACTAAGTACCATCATAGCAATGTTTCAAAATTAAGGTATTAAATACAATCGAAGCAGGCAACACTGCATTTACAGCAGTAAACGCGGCGCCGCGACGCGTGCTGTAAATTGGCGCCCAGAAAGGGCCGGCCGTGACCTCCCACTCGTGTTGTCACATTTTTATTGCACTCTCTAATAAAGTGTTAATGGCTGTTTCCAAACGTACAAGAGCTTTGTCGCTTTATGGCAAATTAACCTTTATAACTACTAGTGATACATGTAAATAAATATCCAATAGGTAAAATAATAGTTATTTTTTGAACTTCAACCGATGCACTGTATAAACAGACATCTTTACTCTTTACCCTTTCAAGTGAAAAGAAAGTCAACTATGCATATAGATATACCTAAATGATTTCAATATTATTTGAATTCCATAAATGTGCTTATTAGATTAAAAGCGTATTTATTGAGCTGGTACCCCTTTAGAAAATTAAAATGTCCCAAACTGGGTGCCAAATTTTATGCACTCCAATGCTTGAATTAAAAGATTTAAATTCGAAAAAGATCTCCGATTGGTATTTTTATTTACTCGAGTATTTGAAGTTTCGTACCGAAGGGGTTTTTGTTTATCCAAGCAAAGTGTGATTATAATTTTTTTAATTCTTGGTAATACATAAATTATAATTATTTGACACGCTATCCCCATACAAGGTGCTTGTAACACGAAATACTAATCAAACAATTAAATTTGGAAAGGGCAATAAAATGTCTCGTAAATTTTAGTTTTCATTCCCTTATCGCTAAAAAATATTTTACTTAGCTATATTTTAATACGGTTCCCACACACGTATTTATGAGTCGCCTAGTTAACACCGCGTCTGCGCTCTGAATACCGTCACGGAAGGAAATGTTGACAGTATATAATATTTTAAGCTAAAACCGTGTATTATTAATATTCTCTATTTTCTAATTAAGGTTACGTTCAACCTGTAAAACATTCACCTTGAGTTGAACTTATTCAAGAATGCTTTAACAAATTAAACAATACGTTTTGTAAATAAAAATTACTGTTCATTAGTATCTTTGAAATACTTAACCGTTTCTCCTGACCGACTAAAATTTCTTACCCATGAAAAAGCTTAACTAAACTAAATTAAATAATAAAAGAAAACTTCTTAAATATGAAAGTATTTCTAAAAAATTAGCATTTGAAAAATTATTTTGATAAAACTTAAATAGAAAAGAAAAGTTGAAAAAGTTCAATTAAGATTATTCATTAATTTCTTTGTGTAAAATTAGTTTAAAAAAATTAAAGCATTAATTAAACTCTTGTAAGGTATACAAAATCCCAGGTGGGTAAAACTCGTTCTGGCCTTAAATCTCTGGTCAGCAGTGAACGTGTTAAAAGCTAGGTTGCAAGTGCATACGAGTGCACGCGTGCTGATAGCTCGGATTTACACCTGGACAGCGTACCTGCCGCAAAGTTACCGCTCGGGCGTGGGCAGAGACTAATGCTACTTTCCTATACTCTACTACATATTGGTTGGCCTATTATAGTGAGTGTCAGGAGAAACTAAGCTAAAAGGCAATCAAAGATATGTTCTAAAGCTACCAATATCTAACCAAGTCATTGATTTTAATGACAAGATAAACTGTATTCATAACCAAAACCGAACCTGTTTTCGCAAGTGGAAATATAGCGCGTCCTTCACCGTAAGAGCGTCGAATAAACGTAGGTACATATAAATGCGGAAATCGAAAAAAGTGGTACGTGCCGAGGCTTGAACTTGCGAACTTCCGAATGGAAGTCAACAGCCCTAGCCACTTGGCCACCAAAGCTCTGAAGACAATAACAGCAAACAAGTATTTCTTATTACTCCTCGTGGTGGAAACCATAGTTCCAAAGTTTAGAAAAAATAATTCATAATAATAGCGGGTCTTTTATATTCATACTAATCAATCCATTTAAAAGTAGAATTACGACGTTTTACAAAATATCTCTTGTGAGCCGACAATCTTTACTTAAGTAAGACGTAATATACTCGTAATCTTCCTCGATTGACGTCAAAAATCTTAAAATGAGAGTATAATTATAGCCGAATGGACAATCACAATTACTTCCTTAATATAATTCACAAGAACCCACACTACGGATAAAAGCCACCCACGTGGATCCGAAAATAAACCGGCCCTTGTGCCAAGAAGGCACCGGTTTTATATTGAATGGGACACACAACACTGATGCAAGGCGGGCTTAGTGCCAACCCGGGTGTATACAGACTACGTAGACGGGCATCAACAGACTGCAACACCCAGACACAAGGCAAACACAAGTGCTCATCACACGAATGTTTGCCCTGGGCGGGATTCGAACCCGCGACCTTGTGCTTCGCAGGCAGACTTACTACCAACTAGGCTACGAGGCCGTCAAATCTAATGGACTTGCGCTTATCTTTTCAACAATGTTATATTCTATTTATTTTATGAAATACAAATAAATGCTTCAATCGTCTTGTTTTCGAAAAACTAGACATTTTGGGAAGTTGGTCTTATGGGAATTTTGTCCTTGTGAACCTATAGGGCCTGATCGTCCTTATTTTAAATTGTCTAGATCCCTTATTAACGAGTGGCTGCTGTTATCTGCCTGCGGTCAGATTGTACCTAACAACACATTTGCACGCAAAAATATAAGCTCGGTTCTAACTTGTCGCTCTTCAAAACATAACAAAGAGCATTTTCATGTAGATACATCTGTTGAAAGCAATTTTATTTTCAAAACTACTTACTCGTCTTCCACAGACGCGTTAACAACCTGAATTTTGCGGTTCGCATGCTCGTTTCAGGGGTTATTCGTGTAGTTTATTATTTGGTTTACGTGATTTTTTGCAACTTCTCTCTATATGAAAATTATCATTATCATTTCAGCCTAAAGACGTCCACAACATGCCCTAAAAATCTCCACAATGATCGGTCCTGCTTGGCTCGCATCCAGCGGCTTCCCGCGACCCTCACTAGATCGTCGGTCCACCTTGTGTTCGCCTAAACCACGCAGCCGCCATTCAAGAACCTCTTTGCCCCAACGGCAATCGTTTCTACGCGCAATGTGCTTTATCATCAAATTATATAGCTTTTTTATAAAGAACGTGTCCTGTTAACACTGTCACGTGAAACAGCGAAGATTAGATAAAATTACAGCGTTGGTTTTTATCACTTTTTGACTTTAAAAGGCGCCCCGTTTAATCTAAATGAAAATAGGCTAGTTTTTTATCCGGAATTCTTTGTAAGCGGAATCTTGGGGCACGGTATAAGATGTATACAGTAAGTAAAGTGAGCATAATATATATTTAAATATATATATAATACAATTATTTATTTAAAAGAACTAATTTATGTATTTAACTAGTCGTATTTCTATATTATTTCCTATCTATCGTTCTTCTCAATATTAATGTCTAATTTAATAAATCGTGTAAATTAGGTACGAGTATCTATTTATGCATATTTTGTGTTTTCACAAAACGCATCGATTTCTCTCAACCATTTTGTGTAAGTTCCTGTTCAGAGAGTCAACTTCAGGGTATTGCAAATATAAGCTGATTTCGCTGTTAGTGTTTCGAAACTTTTTAAAGAGAGCAAGATTTTCCATAGGCACGATTTAAACTCAAATCTTTGCATGCAACCAACGCTCTACTGTATGAAAATAGAAGATGTTTCTATACCGTGGCGAGGCCCTAATTGTGCGGCCGTTGGAGCCACCCGAGTCACCCCCGCTCGTCACGGCTTAATGATCGAGCCCAAGGAATAATTAAAAGTTTGTCCACAAAAAATACAAGTTTCCAACAGAAATGGAGGTGAAAAGGTTATTTGCACCAAAGTTCCACAGCTGAAAGGCTACAGAACGAATAGAACTTTCTCAAAAAGCGCTCTGCGGAAGTTGAAATAATAATTTGTAGTAAACAGACGCGAAATTAATTTAGTTGGCGCCCAGAGAGCGAACAATAAGAACGGGGAGTTGAATTTATTTCAACTGTTTAGTTTACTTGACAAATAATAATAACAGATTTATGCACCCCTGGATGTGGAAATCTGTGCGGAAAAATGCGAGATTTTTATTTAATGAGAAGCACAATGGTGCATAAGACTAATGAAATGCACAATACTGGCACAAATTAGAAAAATTGCGGCTTGGTTGTAATAAACAGGTATATGAAAAAAATATATTTGAAATTCGAAGGTGGATTTAGAAGTCATTGTCTTCGAGGGCTGTGTAATTAATTTTATTATCGACAGGGCACGGCCATAGAAGATTCATGGTTGTAATAATGTATATCATGTCGATTGTCGACAGCTGCGACGACAGTCGACTTAGCGGTGACATTGTGAAACAAAGGTGATCGTATAGGTGACCACTTAGCGTACTCTGCGACCCTGGTAAAAGTACGTTTTTAATTTAATGAGAATTCTTTCACTTTATAACGATAAAAACACATTTTGAAGCAGGCGTATCACTGAGTATCACAGTGTGACACATTTTATTTAAAATATATTATTTTTATTATTGTTTATTTTTTTCACATAATCACACGCGTGTAGTACTCTTTATTCTGTGGTTATATTTTGAATTTAAAAATACTGTTGAGGTGGATAGCGGTTACCAACCACAGAATCAGTTGTACTATTAATATTTATTTACAACCGTGAAAGTTTTATAAAGTATAAAGTGTACTACATGCGTGTGATTATTTTTAATTCTAAATTCAATTTTTTTCAAACAGTTCTTAATCTCTTACTTACATTGGCACAGTCAGACGGAGCACATTGAGCGCTCGGCGATATCTTGATATTCATGACTTACTCGTATTATATAATCGTCATAAGAGGTTCCCCAATAAAGGCGGTTATAGATTGAGTGTATATCAGAGATTCGGGCGCACCTGCCCCTTTGTGAACATATTCCATTAAGAGATAGCTTTATACCCTTTCTATTCTTATAAAGCTCTTATAATTGAGCCCGCTTTTGATGTTCCAGTTAATTTTCTTTCCTTTGTCAGAAGCAGTGTTTTTGTATGCGTTATGTATAAGAGGATTCCGTTTTCCGGTTACGTTTCAATTTTAGATGGATTAATTTAAATTTATTATTCATTGTTTGTGTTGATCTTATGAATGATTTTATTTTTTAAGGAAATTTTAGAGGAATTTAAACAAACTGGCAAGTTCATCGTTTTGTTTGTCAACATCAAATAATATAGCCTGTTCGGCACCATAATATATGGCCGTAGCTATACCTACTTACATTTTATTGTTTGAGGTAAAAATAATCGCGTAAATATAGGTAACATGGGTAAATTTTAGTTTTAGATTTCTATCTAAACGGTCATTTCCATTCACTGAACCTGTAGGTCTACTCTTTAAATCAATGTCGATCCCGATTCCAACCCAATGCAATACCGATGTCAATTTTAAACCGCTACTCTTGAACTCAATTCTTGAGTTTAAATGTCACTTGCGGTTTGACAAGTTACGAGTGAAGTTAGCTTCTGACACGCTTCCAACCGTCAATGCAATAGTGGTGTTCCTTTGCTAATATCCTATCGATGACAAGAATTAAATTCAATGCCTGTTAGTTTTTATTGTCATTAAATTAAAATATAAATATAATGCTATTTCTATAATATCTGTCTGTGTGTTTTCTATGTTTCACAAGTAATTTGACAAGCAAAAACACTTATGTTTGGTTTATAATGGCATATCAGCAAAAAAAAAACATATGATTAGGCTGTATGAATATTTTCTTTGCCTTTTATGTGTAAAACAAAAATATGACAGATATGACGTCTATTCATTGTATTTTGTTGTTTTTATTGATTTTTCACTTTACAAATTGAAGAAAAGTAAACTATTGTATTAATTCCATGAAAACTTGTTATTTACACTTCACATTTGCCTCTGCGCGGTCTCCAAGCACTGTAGAACCTACTCGAGTTGTAGAGCTTCTGTGTTTTGTGTAAAATATGTACCTACGTACATTTTTACAATACGCTTTAGAACACTTTATTCGAACATTTAAGTAAAGGACGACCTAAGTTGTGGCAGCAGTAGATGTGACGTGTGCAAATACCAGTGAGGGCCAAGTGGCGCGCCGAGGAAGAGGCCTATGTCACCTATGTGCAGTGCAGTCGACTGCAGCATGCTGTTAATCTTGTTATTCTGTTGATAATGGCAATGAAGAAGACGTCTGGAACTATATATAGTTAGCAGTAAACAGCTATAGCTGCTGCCCTAGCTTAATCGCCGTCACCATCCGCTCCTACTGTCGAATCACTTTACATTTAAATTTTTAACTTTAGCATTAGTTATTTACTCAATTACCTATATTTGTTAAGGCTTTTAGGTACTTATGTATTGAACTAACAAATACAAGGAAATATAAACATGTTTTATTTAGTTTTTTACTTTTTACCTGTGGCAAATTCCGTCTGTTAGCATAATTTTACTAGGTACCTATTTTGAATAGAAGCTATCTGAGGTTGGGCAGGGACTCTAGCCCGCACCTCCTTGGCGATGTAGGCCATGAGGTACTCCACGTATGGGATAATACATTATTGTACACAAATAATAATAAACTTCATAATAAAAATAATTTATACTAGCTTTCTGCCGCGGCTCCGCCCAGTTAACAGTTTTCCCGAGGTAAAAGGTGGCCGATGTTACTCAGAGTGAATGTAGCTTTCTAATGGTGAAAGAATTTTGGAAATCGGTTCAGTAGTTTTTGAGTTTATTCATCACAAACATACACGCACACACACAAAAATAAAAATCTTTCCTCTTTATGATATTAGGAATGCGGCCTTTTCGGTAAAGGTGGCAATTTCTACCAGGCAACCTTGGCATATATGAGATTTGAATCCCAAAGAGAAAAGCAATGGATCTTTTAGAGTCTTTGTTTGTGTTTACAAACTTCTTTGCACACAAATCATACTAAATGTCCGTCATACTAGCGTACCTACAATACGCTAGGACATATGATTGTATATTTAAATAAATCCATATTATCAGTACAGACTGTCTAATTAATGCAATCATGAAAAAACTGTCACTAGCGTCCCGGAATTCATTTGTCTCCGTAATATTATCTTCGTTGATATATGACCAACTATCATACAATTTTGCATGGTGCAGGAGGAGTATTTGACTAATTACGCTATGTTGGTGGTGCACTATTTATTGACATTATTTATATTTTATTTATTTATGGAAAAATACAGTTTTTATGTCTTATATAACAATAAGACATTAGACAATTCAGTTTTCAATTAAAGTTATGCATGGCATTGTGCAAACTAACAATACTAGGTAAAATGTACGAGTAAAACTAATAACAGTTATAATAAGAAGTTAAATGTTCTTACTAAGTTAATTTATGGCTCTGATTTGATGGTGGAAATTTTTAAATGAAATATGACAACTTGACAATAAAGTGGTTTTTGGCGTAATTAGTACGTGACCATGGCAATGCGAATGTTGGTTGCGGTAAGGTGATACTACTAGGTTATGCAGAATTTTATATAGAAATATGATATACCTATCTGAGTTCTCGACGCTCTTCCAAGCTTTGTAGCATATTAAGAGGAACATGATTGAATTTATATCTTATACGTTTAAGAAACTTTGAATTCGTTCTAATGCAGTTTTTTAAACATCGTATAGGTCCCATATCGTTGAAGCGATATAGAACCAGCAACGTATCTACTTTTTTTTTATTCCGAACTTTGTCTAAAAACGAAGCCAAGCATTCTGTAGGCTCTGGATACAATATTTCAAATGTGTGATCTGAATAATATTTGATCATCATTAATTAATTGCTCCAGTTACATCACTTTCCATGACACCGCTCATTATCCTCTTCCTTCGGCCTTATTTTGTGTCTTAAACTGTAAGTAACTTTTGTATTTTTAGTGTGAAATAGAGATGTTTTTTTTTATTATGCACTAATTAGGTCCTTTCATGTATTATTGGTAGTCAAGAAGATTCAAAATTGTAATTGTTCTGTCGCCAAAAGTCAAGGAGACTTACTCGAGCATTGTTCTGTAATAATCAATAGAGCATGGGCACGACAGTAGGACGGACATAGCTAGCTAGCGGGCGACTTTGATAATCCCGATTAAAATTGTTATATAATGATTCTACGTTGTATTTAAATAATTTATAACAATTTTGTATTTGTATTTAGACACAAATTCGTGTTTATTTTTGTGTAGTAAAAAAAATATGTAATAAATAAACAAACAGGTATGTTTGCTGTCATTGGTGACAACTGTCAGTGACACAATCTCAATTCCAATCCAATGTACGGCTAAAAACGGTACTCCCGAAACACAATACTCAAGTCTTGGATTGAAATCGGGTCGCGTTCGGACCGTAAAGTTAGCTTCTAACCGATTTGACGCAAATAGGGATGATCTTTGTGTAAATATCATATCGACAACAAGAATTTATAACAAGAAACATGGCTTTTAGACTTGAATAAGCATTAAAAAATAAAACAAAACATTTCAGAATCTTTATTTTCTGCAAGCGATTGTTTTTAAATACGATTGAGTCCAAAATTTGAAAAAAAACATATTTTAAACTGAATAACGCGTTGCTTCTATGCCTCGAAAAAAAAAACAAGCTTTCAAAGACTTGACTTTTGTTTGTTGCTAGGTACCCAAATAACATTACGCTAAACCGTAATATGGAAAATAATAATAAGAAATTTAAAAAAGAATCTAATACAGGATACGTAGGAAGTATTTGGTTGGATCATTCTCATAACCCACGCTTTTCTACTTTCATTAGGAATAAAATAAACATAATTGGTACACCTACTGTTCGAAAACTGAACAATTTCCAAAATCCAAATATATATTTCCAGTAATTTATTTTTGTACAGATACAGTCTGGCGTATGTTAGAAGATGCGGGTTCGAGTCCCCTTCTGAGCTCAACGCTTTTAATTTTTCGCTTCAGAAGCCTGTCGTAAAAAAAAAATAACTTTAATATTTATGAAGTTCAAAAACGCAGTCCCGCTGGTCTACGATTCAAAACAAGTATAGAAGCCTATCTACTAATATTATAAAGGGGTTTAATTGTTTGTTTGTTCCTTTGGTTTTTTGCATCGTAAAGGCTCCAAAACTACTGAACCGATTTCAAAAATAATTTTACTGTTGAGAAGCTGATGATCCCTGAGTAATAATCTATGATTTAGAATTAGGGATCTTTACTGAAACATATTATTTATTCTGTCCTAAAACTTCAATAATATAACTCAAGATGTAAAAAAAACCTAAAATATTGAAGAGGCTCTGAAACTACTAAACCAATTTTGGTGAATCTTGGCACAAAGAAATATTAGACCTTGGAAAAAAACATAGGCTATGATTTACAGCGGGAAAATTTCTCATTCCTACGGGAAAAGTTGTTAAAGTGGGTGGACTTGGCACAAAGATAGAATAGACCTTGCGGAGAAACGTAGGCTGACTTTTACTACGGGGAAATTCCTAATTCCCACGGGAAAAACTATTAACGCGGGCGGAGCCGCGGCGGAAAGCTAGTCTAAGTATAAATATTTTGTGATTTGCCAATTTATGTGAGTTTTGGCGACCTCTTAGTGAGCTTTCATAAATCTGTAAACTATGCATCTATCCAGCTAATAATTATTATCCTTGCTCGTCAGTCGGCCATGCATGCATCGCTTTCCTCCTACATTTCGAAGCGAGTACCTATTAATGATAAAGACATCCATCAACTACCTATATAGCTGACCGATTTCACACATACATTGATCCTGATAGTGGTATTACCAAAAGAAAACAAACAGCATCAGTAGCAACATTTAAATCACAGTTTGCTTTGCTGTTTGTTTTCTTAAAAAGCATTGAGCTCGGACAGGGACTCGAACCCGCATCTCCTAAAATGCGCTAACAGACTGTCGTCTGTGCATAAAGTAATATACTATAATTGTTCACACCTAAAATTATATTAATTAATTAAAAAAGTATTCTTTTTTAATTCTTTAATGTATTTTTCTTCTTGAAAACACCTTGTGCCATATATCGAGCTCATTACGCTAATTTCTAGTTATTTTCAAGTTATTTCGAAAGGCATTTCGTAAAATAAAGTATAGAAATGCAAGACGTACCGTTACTTTTACAAAAAATCCCTTATTTTTCAGTAAAACTCGAAAATAAACCAAACACGATTTCAAAAAAGTAACTATTTTGTTATTGTGAATATGACATGGCAAATCCAAGACGAACGCAAGGTCAACGCAAGATCTAGCTGTCAAAAAGTCGTCGAGAGTACCAAATTATTCTCAAGCCCGATTTCAATTAGTTCATATAGTATCCGCGCAAATATTCTGTCAATGTGGAGCTAGTGTTCTATTAAAAAATTTGCCGCCAAGAGTTGACAAATGTCCGATTTCATTTAGTTCACTCAATATCCGCCCAATATGAAACCAAGGTGGCGCTAGTGTGGCATTCGAGAGTACGAAACGCCCGATCTCAATGTCGACGGATCGGAATCGCAGTCAAGAGTCGACCTACTGATCCTTATCTCTAAATGCCTTTAAATTAAGCTAAATAAATGAAGTCAACTTTTGTGTCAAACTGTTTACAGAAATACATTTTGTCTATTTACTATTATAAAAAAGTTTGATAATAATGATGTTCATTTAAATTTTACATTTTCATCGAATGGCGACGGTTATTTGCTCATATTATTTCTTGAAACGAATGAAGGTACAATTGAATAATAATCACGATGAGACTCGAACCAACCGACTGGAAAATTAATTAAAACTCTTAGTGGTTTTACTCAAATAATGAAACTTGCACAATAAAAACTTGGAGAGGCAAAAAATTGCAAAAGTGCACATAATTCATCTCATTCCGCCAACTCTTCACATTTTTTTATTGTTAGTAAACAAGGATATTTCAAAATACTTTTTTCTTTGTAGTCATCTTTACTTACATTATCATTTATTTGTGTAAAATATTAAAACGCCCGCAACTGTTTCAATCTTCGGTTTTCTTTTATTGGCTGATGAACTTTTGACCACTCAACCGCGGCGCGGTGAATGCTAGTTTTGTAAATAAAAAGAAGTTAACCAGTAAAAGGCTTCAACGCAAACAAGCCGTCTCTTGACAAAAGCTGCCGCGGCGCCCGGGTACCCTACGCGTATTACATTTAAATTAAAAAGAGGAACGGACTGCATGCGGCGGCGGCGATTCCTGCTACTTGTAAACGTGAATATCAAGATCTGGCTTTCGCGGCAAAATTAAGTCGTATTTTTTGAGATTACTAGCAGTAGGCTCACTACGTAACGAGAAGCTTGATAAATTATCAAACGCGATATAGTGACAGAGTCATGGTAGTTCAGTCAATAATTTGCGTTGACACTTTCTGGAACTTCTCGCGCGTTTCGTTGTGACACTACGGATAGCACACATTACATACATTCCCTATCTAAGTACAAAAAAGAAAGGAATTGAGCTGCGCTTAATACTCGTAGCTACTCGTATAACCACTGAAGATTTTCAGATTTTCACGGTTATTAACAACATTATTTTACGGGTTATCTCGCCCTGATTTCAGTGTAGGGGGACAATATTAGCTGTTACCATACGGGTTATCTCCACGATTCATTTTGAATTGAGCTTACCGTTATTTCTACATGGTTACAATCAACTATGGTCAAGGAAAAAAAAAACAGTAAGGAAACTCGTAAAATGTCTGTTTGTGTCGTTAGTGTATATTCACGGACTTCCAGTTATTACAGTTTATTATCCTGATTCCAATAGATTTTGTGATTGAAAACTGTTAAAATAAAATAAATAAATATGTGGGACATCTCACACACGGCTGACCACATAATAGCAGAGCCTGTACTATGGGTGTCACAGCTGATATATATACATATATAAATATACAACATACAGACACAAGGCAAACACAAGTGCTCATCACACGAATGTTTGCCCTGGGCAGGAACGATACATGCTTCGTAGGCAGACGTACTACCAACTAGGCTACGAGGCCTTCAATGTTGTTCATTTAAGTGTTTGCCAGAATCGTCGCTAGCAGTAACACCGACTGGCCCGCTCGTGGGGATTAGCGAAGTTAAGCCCTAAGTCGGAGGGTACTCTTCGGTTTCATTTGTAGCTTTTAGTCGGAAAAAAGTGGACTGCGGAGAAAACGACTTAAGATACTCTTTAGTATATTACATTTTCGACAGATCCTACTATAGCGTATTAAAGGAACTTAGCTTTAGTTTAGTTATCGTATCTTTAATTTGGTTTACTTCTATTTCTGTTTCTTCGCTTACTACTAAAATAATGAAATGCCGTCCTCAATCAAATGTTTTCCGGCAACTAGAAATAAATTGCCTTCTCTATGCAAAATAAAAACTATAAATTTGTATGAGTGTCAAAATGTTGTCCGTTTCCGAGAAAATTTCTGTAGAAAATTTGGTCAAAACCGTTGACTAAGCGAGCATTGTCTTTTCAGTATTAACTAAGTCGTCCTTGTATTATTAATTTGTACTTGTATCATTTATTTCCACTGTTCATATTTTATTCAAATTACGATATAGGCACACATAAAAAGACGTTGTGATATGTATAAAATAAGCAAATACTTTATAAATTTTAACATTTTCATATTCAATTTCGACGGAAGAGGTAAAATGTATACGTAAAATTGAATCTGATCGTAGCAACGAGCTACGACGCTCGTAGCCGCGGCTACGGCGTAGCTGAAATGCAGTTTGTCTACGACGGGGAACGCTGACGGAATACTTTAGCATGCAGGAATGTGCATGTTAAATTCCGACAAAATTTAAAATGCTCTTAAAATAAAAAACTTAGGTAATTTTTTTTTGTATTTGTGCCTTTTTTCGGCCAGTATGAAGGTATTTGCAAATGGCAAAAAAAATATATTGCATTATTCTTTCTAGAAATGTTCACGATTGACAAAAATTTAAAGTCTATCTAAAACCCATGATGAATAAATTATTTTGACATTGACTGCATTACCTCATCTTGGCGAGGATACATATGAACTGTCAATGACTTTATTGCATATTACTTTACTTTAAAAAAAAACCATTCTCCATTCTCAGAGCAGTGAAAATTAAATGTTTTTTGATATTATCATCGTGCTCAGGTTATTAACTTCTTAAAAGCTTCTGAAGATTAATATTTCGATATGTTAAATTTGTTGGAGCGTGTATTTTATCTGATTTCTTTGAAACTGGTTATATTTAGAAGAAGTCACATAAAGAAATGGTCACTGACCGCTTGAACGGTATTTTTCGGTCAAAATAAAAATTATCACGAACTTGTGTTTGAGAACCTAAAAAGAAACAAAGGCTTGGTAGTTCAAAACGATTTATACTTAAAACGATCCTGTAAATACTGGCATTTCATTTTTAAAATTGCATTATGTATTTTTTCCATAAAACAAAAGTGTGATCGTATAAATTCTTGAAGGCATAGGGTCTGCGAACTTTACCCTAGCTTCAATAGATATCGTGTTTGCTCATTGATATTCAGTAGATTTCATTTAAAGAGGACTACGACTTAATACGTTCTCTGCTTATTACACGAAGTCCTCTATGTTGGTATTTTAGTCCCCAGAGAAAGCTTTCTAGGAAGGAAGTCTATCCTAAATAAGCGCCACTAGAACTGATATCTTACGAAAGGTCTCTAAAAATTTCAGTAGGTTTTTTGGGCGTTTTATTAACTTATTACCAATAAAAAACCTTTGTCTGTTAGACTCGTCATTATTAATAATTAAAGTGTATTCTGACACCAGTCAATGTCAAAAGACAAAGTATTTATTTAACTTTAGGATTAGGATGTTTACATCACTTAGCTAAGTTATTTCAGTACATTTCTGTTGCTCCCCCACTAGTCTGGTGAAACTTACAGATACATCGATTTTGTGCTTGGACTTTGAGGTTGTTTCGTCCAAGATTTTGTGACATAAACGCAGCGACTTGTATGAGTTTGTTTTAGCTTCATCCATTCAGAACACTATTTTTTTCGAAAAGTGGCCCTTATGAACTAAACAGGGGTTTTCATCATAGATCAATGTTTTGATACTATATTAGGTACTAATAAATAAGTGTCTTATATATTTGGTCAGCCAACTTGGTACAAATACGTCTTTAACATAATACCATGTCTTCTACATAGTTGTGCTATAATATATTGAATAAATACATAGATCCGCCATTAAATATTTTCTTTTTCTACTCTTTTTGATATAATATTTTTATTAAATCCAATAATATTGGTAAACAATAAGTGAATATGTTTATTTGAGTCGAGATCTCTCCATCGCAGGTCTGGGCACGGGCGAACGTTAAACGCATAAGTACCATAAACATTTCGGATCGAAAGCCATAAATATTCTTAACAGGCGATAAAACACAGGGTGTCCCGAAATATCTGCTCTTTATTTTAATACTTTGAATACCGATGCACCTTACGAGGCTTTAAGAGAGCCTTTAGACTTGAGGTTAGAAACCTAACTTAAAATCTGACTCAGTGATCATCTAGATTGCTCCTGTACGGTTGAATCATTTTTCCTGCTCTAACGCAATCCATTCAGAATAGCAGATGTTTTTGGGAGGCAAAAATCCACAGTAGAAAATGTAAAAAAATAATAATTTACATCTTTATATATATTTGGCAGCTACGGGTATGTCCAGGTGTTTTCTGATAACGTTATAGTCCCTTTTGTTTTTTCTTGTTTTTTTCTTTCGTGTTTTTTTAAGACTTATCACTTTGATTATAAGAGTGATCAAAGTGGTATTCGAAACTTTCGGTTTACTGAATTCATTACCAAGGTTGTTGCCAAACCGGCTATGTGTCGTAGCAAAACAGCATTTGAAGTGTTAACGAGCGCCGCCCTTGACACGCGACCATACGTCACGCATCGACTCCACAATTGCTAGTATGTATTGTTGTATCGGCTATTTGTGTATGACCTCCCAAGGGCATGTCAATCAAAAGTAATAATAGTCATAAATTGGCTGTATTCGAAATAAATCCTATTACGATATGTAGGAAATCAACCGCCTGAAAACACTCAAAACCTACTCTGGGGCCATAAATTTTTTAGATTTATAGTGGAAAATCAAAATAAAAACCATAATAAACCGATCAATGTTAAATGTGATGTCATGTTTTCCTATTACCTTTAATTTTCCAAAAAGTTTTGATATTTAATAAAAAGATGCTTTATTTTTCTAGCCAGTCATAAGAAACGCAACTTTGAATTTGAATGGTGTTAAAAAGTTCTGAAGACACAGGTCAGACTGAATCAGGCTTTAAATTACAAAATTTTCGTTAAAAGTTGATTTAATTCATTACAAGCATTATTGTGTTCCATCAACTGAACTTTGAAGAAAGATTAGGTACGTAGAAGAAGCCATTCAAAATAATCTCGACTAGTTTTAAACAGATATGATGTGCCACTTAATCAAATTGTCTACCAAGTATTTGATAAAGTAAACCGAGAGCGAAACCATTTGGAATACCGCAGTTTATTGTATAATCCTACAAAGCTTTTGGCGCTGTGTAACAGCTCACATCTAACTTAGATGTGAAATCCAACGATTTAGTTGCTATCTCCCGCTTTGAAACTATCACTGTAAATTTTAGACTGTATTAGGTGCAGGAATTGTAAGTAGTTTCTAGACTGAAACTGAGATCAAGCTATTGTGAATTCGACTTTGTTTGTAAGTCATTTTAGACTATTTTTCGATGATATTATAAAAATAAGTGTAGTATTATTATAACCATTGTTATCCAGCGTAAAGTCAGATAGAACGAAAAAATAAGCCACTTAGTATAAAATAAGATTGATATCTCGTGGGTCATCTAAAACAAAATATGTTATGTAAATATTACTTATCTTTGTACAGTACGAGTAATGGACGTCTAATAGGCTGAAAAGGAATGCCCTTAAAAATCCTTAGGCTAATATGATGATAGGTAGGTGATGATGATAGGTAGGTGATGATGATAGGTAGGTGATGATGATGGTAAACCTCGAAACTCACACGATAAGCAAGCAAGCAAGCATGATGACGCTAAGGCCGCCATTTGCCGCAAATTTATGTTCGTGTTGTTTTTATGTAAAAAAAATATGTGCAATAAAGAATATTTGTATTTGTATTGTATTTGATGACAAATTCGTCTTTGTGATATCCAATTATACCTCTAACTACACGGTGTAATCCTTCATTTTTATTACTATACAAGGCTTGAATAATAAATGGTGTTTAAAGTGACTGAAATAGTCCGTGTAATAGCGTGTTGATTGTGTTTTTCTATAATTTTACGATAAGATTGTATCAGTACATTTACCCCAATCGCCAAGAATTTCACCCTGAATAAATAGTATATTAAAATGTATACTAATAATGAATTATTCCCTTGAGACGTTAAACAAATATTTTGATGTTTTGGTATTTTTTACTAAGATTACAAATTCAACCTTGACTCTCACGCACGATCATATCCAATCGGTATTTTTGAAAGTCAATAAATTTATAAACCAATAATTTTCATTATATTACAGTGAAGATGAGTCGTAATTTCTATCATGCAGTCCTTTCATTGATACCGATCTTAGCTTTAATTTGGAAACCGTTAAAATGTATGAAAAATAATCTTGAAAACCAATGATTGTATCAGGCAATTTGTATTAATTTTTATTATTTCAGCTTGTAGACGACCAGTATAGGACAAAGGTCGTATGTCTACGCTTGGGCTTCCGGTCCATCTATCTATCAAAATATTGTTATGATTATATATTTATTGTAATGAAGATTATCTAATTTATTTTTCATAAATGACACAATTTAAACAAGAAAAAGTATTTGAAGTGTCGTCTCACAAATACCTTTCAATTTGTCGAAAAGATAAGTATTTCTTATCAAATATTCTTCCATTGAAATTCCAGTATTCTAAGAAGAGATTCAAATGATATTTCCATCACACGTGCGGTAAAAAGTCGGTTAGGAATTAGGGATTATTTCCGTGAATTTCTCTCGACCGATATAAAGATTTTGAGAATTATTTTCTTACTGAAATTCATCTCGAAATCATTTAATCATTATAAGTATTTTAAATATCGTTTCAAAAAACCGGCCAAGTGCGAGTCGGACTCGCGCACCGAGGGTTCCGTACAAACCTGCAAGGTTTACAAAGTTCGTTCATTACGACAATCGAGTCATAACTATGGTAATCTTATTGCAAAATGAAATTCATAACATTACAATGGGGAAAGATGGAGGAGCATAAATTTAAGACAAAGATCTCTTTATCGTTTAAGTAACTAAGTACTAAGTAAGTATTTCAACTTGATAGCTCTACGCGTTCATGAGGAAAAAAGTAATAAGTTTATATTTATTAAAAAATATATATTTTGTAATGTAACTAAAAATTTAAGGTTTTCGGAATTTTTCCTTTATGTGTGCTATAAAACGTTGCTTCATGCCAAATTTCAAGATTCTAGGTCGACTGGAAGTACCCTTTAGGTTTTGATTCCCTTGCGAGTACTTGCGAGTTTCAAAATATGCAGCTTAAATTGCTGTTTCTTTTGATTGCGTTGACATAGAAGTTTGATTTTGTTACAGCTTAAAGGTATTATAGACCTGAGTATTTGGTATGAATTTCAATTTAATACCTCTACGCGTTTATGAGGAAATGGGTAGTAAGGTTAAAATTATTAAAAAAATATATATTATGTGATGTAACTAAAAATTTATGGTTTTCGTAATTTTTCCTTTATCTATGCTATAAGACGTTGCTTCGTACCAAATTTCAAGATTCTGAGTTCACGGGAAGCACCCTGTAGGTTTTGATTCCCTTGCAAGTGTCGAAAATTTGCGGCATAAACGGCTGTATCTTTTGATTGCGTTGGCTTAGAAGTTTGATTTTTTCACAGCTTCAAGGGACAGTAGACCTGAGTAATTGATATAAATTTCAGCTTCATACCTCCACGCGTCCCTGAGAAAAAGGGTCTTGACAGACGGACGGACGGACAGACGGACAACAAAGTGATCCTATAAGGGTTCCGTTTTTTCCTTTTGAGGTACGGAACCCTAAAAATATATGAACAAGTCAGGCTCTCGTTTCAAATATATGAACAAGTCATAAATAATTTAAGTTATATCTGGCAGGTTCGCGTAATGTTACTTTAAAATGTAATAGACTTTTCAAGCTTACGATTATACGGTTCAGTATTTATTTTATCATACTAGTCATACTTACTTATCATACTAATATTATAAAGAGGAAAAGATTTGTATTTTTGTGTGTGTGTGTATGTTTGTAATGAATAAACTCAAAAACTACTGAACCGATTTCAAAAATTCTTTCACCATTCGAAAGCTACATTCACTCTGAGTAACATAGGCTACCTTTTACCGTGGGAGAATGCCTCATTTCCACAGGAAAAAATGTTGACGCAGGCGGAGATCTATCAATGAAATATCTATCAAAGTGTTTCAAACAAGTATGATTGTAATAGTGTAGGTAGGTATAAGTAGTGTATTGTTTACATCTCATCTGGTATAAATTACTATAGTGTTTATCCAATGCCGCGCTCGTCTCGCTCGCAGATATCTTTCACTATGAATATTGCATCTCTTGCCCGCCCTTGTACCCTTTCGTTCTTGTGGTTTATTCTGCAAATCCCTTCCTACTACTATATTATTTTTTAAATTAAATATAAATAAAATTAAAGAAACTTTATTCGATATTAAATTGGTATTGTAGCGTACCGATTTGGCGGAGGCGCAAAGAGAAATTATCAGTTATGATTTTATTGTTTTGAATATTTGTAGAATTAGGTATACAGGAGAAACGTAGCTAGAAATATATAAACGGAAATATATTTATTTAGTCATATTTACTTTTGAGCATCTATGAAATTCTAAATAAATAGCTCCATTTTGCAGACAGTTAAAACACGAAAGTTCAAGAAAGGTATGTCCAAAAAGGGCGTAAGTCTCAGCAACTAGAATAATTTTGAACGTGTTCGTGGGAAGTATGAATAGAAAGGGGAATCCCCACTGAAATCCCCACGTTAAACTGATTCTAAAATTAAAATTAAAGTGTAGAATAACGCTCCAGCCCGCCCACGTTGCTCGTCCAACTCTCATTATTATTTCAATTCCATCGCGGAGACAGAGTTGCGTAAACATATAGATTTGTTGTGAGCCGCAGTATGGACCATCGTGCGGATGTATGGAGCCGAGAAGACGGTCAAACCAATAGCTATCTAGCTTAGCCTACTTGTTGAATTTAAAAAGGATATTTTTTTTTATAAACATTTTAAACAATTCTAGATTTTTGCGGCTGTTGTCAACTACACTAACGAATATTTTATCGCAATTCACGGATTTCCCGCAAAATAAATGTTTGTTATAAATGATTTGTTCATTTATACTTGCGGCTTCGTCAGCATATCATTTTCCCCTAGGAATGAGGTGTATTCCTTCAGTCAAAAGTTCATATAAAGCTTGTCCTGACAATAGCGGTCACAACAAAAAACTAATCATCCAATTCGGTGCAACCATTCTGAAGTGTCGCGCGTACATAACCTACATTATTAAAGCAAAATATGCTAATTACTTGGATCCTTACTATAATTTTAAACAAAGCTAAATAAAAACATAATGTATAAAGTTAATTAAGACTAAACGCCTCGCATGCGGTTTCTTTGTAATACAAGTTTCAGTCGTGTTAATTTGTTTTTTTTTTTCTTTCTACTTAAATTCCATTTGTCACTTAAAGTTCATAATGCGACCACACGACACTGGTGCTATAAACCCACGACCAAATGCTTACGTGTTCATTAATAGTAAATACAATAAGAAAGTTGAAAAGTAGTTAGGTAGGCCGTGTGGTTCCTTAGATCTAGACATAGGTTATCTTGTTGGTCTATGTCTAATTGGATCTACCCAAGTCTTGTTGTGGTAATGGGCAGCAGCGTTTATCTGTGTTACCGTTATCACCAGCGGTCCCCAACCTGCTTCCTAAGCGTGGGGATTATGTCAACATCTCGCTTTCAAGGAAGTCCAGCAGTAGACTGTTATGCATAAAACAATTGAACCTTAATCCCCGTTTGGAATGTAGGTTGGGGATTACTGTTGTGAATAGAAAGAAAAGTTGGTGCCCAGCCTCAGAATTATGTTTCTTTGGGCACCTCTTGCGCAGTTCCTTGGTCTAATTTAAAGCCAATACCAATTTTAATATTCTACAGAAAAAGTCAATAATATTAAATGCTTATTCGAAAATTGATATGTTATACGACAAGAAGCATCGTTCTTGTCACATTACCAACTTTTGATGTATCTACGTTGATTCTCAACACTTTTATCATTTTCTCGAAAGCTTTGTCGAGATTTCACACTTCATTTTTATTTATGTTAATTGACAGCGAAAACGTACAATAGACATGAGAAAATGGGTATTTATTTAGCAAATGTGTTTCTAACTGTTTCGAGGTAGATTTCTAAGAAACTCTAGTGTCTTATATATTTTTGATGAACATGAATAATGCGTGGAATAAACAGATTCTTGGAAACAAGTAATTTTGGGTGAACTCATGTATTGCTCATATTATTAACTAACAGACCGCAAGTGGTTTCGCTCGCGTTCTGAATTTTCTTTTAGGAATTAAGTGTTTTTCAGTAACATAAAAGTACATACATAATTCATGTCTTGACTATGACGAACACAACAAAAAAGAATTACCCAGTTGGGTGCAGCTGTTCTGAAAAGATGAGCATACATACATGCAAGAATTTTTTTATTATTATTACATAGAGTGAATTTTTAACGACTTCAAAAATTGTATTATTATAGAGTATATGACTAATCATTCGCCATGGATACAAACAAATAAAACACCCAGACAATAAGTCACTGAACTTCATTAGTTATTATTATAATATTACTAGCTGTTCGCCCCGCGGCTCCGCCTGCTCTCAAGGGTATGAAAAGTAGATGTTGGCCGATTCTCAGACCTACTGAATACGCTCACAAAATTTTATGAGAATCGGTCTAGCCGTTTCGGAGGAGTATGGGAACGAAAACTGTGACACGAGAATTTTATATATAAGATTATATTATATAAGATGGAACCATACAGTGAATAAATTTTCTGTTTGTACAAAATGTTACAAAAACTACAATTGTAGCTGCAGGCAGTTAACTAGTTACCTACACAGCTAAGAGAAATGATGAAGATAAATGAGGCAAAGGAATGTTCATATTCATTGAATGAAGAAGTAGATGTGCTATAGTTCCCTTTTGGATTAGCCATTTTTACGCCGATTTATTTTCTTTATTTTAATGTGTTAGTTAATGAATCACTCTTTACCTCATTTGTTTAACAGATAAATTTTACTCTAAAAAAATATTTGTAGTGACGAAAGTTCACCGTGGGCGGTGATTATTGGTCATACGACTATTAATTCATTCATTTTGTTTCAGGTATGTTCATCGTGACGTTTTAGCCAAATTCTATGGCATAAATTCGTAAGTAAGCTTTAGTGAACCTTCTAACGTCAGGCAAACCGCCGCGACTCCGCCCGCGTTAACAGTTTTCCCGTGGGAATGAGGCATTTTCCCGCGGTGAAAGGTAGCCTATGTTACTCAGGGTGAAAGTAGCTTTCTAATGTTGAAAGAATTTTTGGAATTGGTTCAGTAGTTTCTGAGTTTATTCATTACAAACATACACACACACACAAATACAAATCTTTCCATTTTATAATATAAGTATATATATATAATATGGAATAATTTGTAATTTAAGCGGTCGTAGTAGCTCCCTCCGATTAAACTATAGAAATTAAAGCCTGACCAGTAAAATTAAACACCTGCTTTGGGAGCGCTACAATATAGTTTCATAATCATAATTTATGATATACGTTACAATTGCCAATCAATGAGTACTTACTCGTGTCCCAAAACGGCAAAGCTCATGTAAAATCCAGGTCAGTGGAGCCAGGCGCCTTTATCAGTGTGAATTATTAACTGCATCCTTACTGCACCGATAGCGAACCCGGGAGACTCCATTCACTTCGGCCATTGTTACCACACGCCCATCGCCCATACAATGCCTAATCTAATATAACGAAAGGCTATACAAATTATGAGAAGGCATAGTTTGGGCAGGCCCAAGATGGACCGAAGATCTGTTGAGGGGGGTCAATCATTAAATCCACATGAAGATCTTAAGGGAAACTCCTTTGTGCAGCTGTGGACGTCTTTTCTTCATGAAATGATGTTCAAAATGGTGTAATGAGATGGAACAAAATTGTTTAAAAATAACATGACGCTCCTGTTTTACTTTGAGTTGTGTATAATTAAATGAATGTGCAAATTTTTTGGCAAATTGCCTTCCAAAGAGCTCTCGCCATGTACTTTTTTTTATACTTACGACTTAACACTCTTGATATCTCAATATTAATAGTCATATCATGCAGAAATACCGTTAATATGTAGTTAACACCCTGCCTATAAACAAATATTTGAATTGCTCGTGCTCGGCCCGACTGGGAATCCAACCCGGTCTTCTGAAAGCAGATTCCTGACTCCTGAGCCGTCGTCCGTGAAGCGCCATTGTCCTCATGCCAACCGATCCTTTGTTGTGCCGTTGTTTGAGTTAACGAGACAATGTGTGCTTGGCGTCGACGTTGTGTGTCTTCGAAATTTGAAGCCGCCGGGCAAGTTCTAACATTTGAACTGCATCTAATATTCGGTGAAAGGGAAATACGAGTCAATTTGCGTTTTGTAGAAAATGTTTAACGAATACTAATGAAAGTATAAATTTCAATCTTTTCTACCTAGGAATTCACCTGAAGAAGTGCTTAAAATGTTTATAATACTCGTGAAGGAGCACTTAATACAATATTATGTTACAAAAATAATGAGAAGAGCTTTAAAAATATATTATATAGTTAGAGAAAAGATGATTTACTTTTCACTGTCGTAGAATTTTACATTATATTTTGTATGCTGTTTATATATAAGATTAATTATAATCTCGGAAAGTATGCTATGCTGTTAGGTTCCCTAATGTAATAAAAATAATAAAAGTGGGTAGTCAGCGAGAATGTTTTGTTGGCGTCTCGTGTCCCCCGAGCATTCTTGTTGCCAGCGCTTGTCGCCAGCTCGAATTGCTTTAAATTTGTGCTTAGAAAAGTTTCACTTGGCTCTTATGTTTAGTTCAGGACAGAGCTATAAAAAAAAAGTGTGCTGTCACAGGACGCCTGGCTGATGTGAAACATCGAATGTAATGTTTTGTGATTGCTTCAAGTGTTCTAAAACAGGTATCTGCTAGATTGCATAGTACAAAATGTATTAAACGAATATACACTTTATTAGTGGCCTAAGTATAGGTACTTAGAGAATAATTTTCTTTAGTAAATATTTAGCGACCGACGCCCACTTGCCCGCCACGGTAACCACGAAAATAATCAGTTATACTCCTCGCCTTGTTTTTCCGCTAAATAAATAGTTATTAAGGTTGACAGTTTGTGTTTTCTATCTTATCCTTATTTATTATATTTCGTTTAAGTAATCTCTTGAAAGTTGTGTTAGATGAGGTTGTAATAAAAATTGTTGTTCGGCTATTAATCTTAATTATCATGTGATGAGTCTATTAGACGGGAGCAATTTTCATAATATAAAAACAATTTTGGTTTCCATGGAACTTGGAACAAAAAGTGGCCTGTTTTTCCGTTAAATCAATCATGATCAAATACGTAACAAACTATCTTAACTAGCCTAGACTGTCACTCTGAGACTATATTATTTAAAAAGATTAGTCGGAGCGACTCTGCCTGCAAGCTGGTGCCGTCGCCAGGTTTGGGAAAAAACCAGGTCGACGAGGAAGGCTTCACTAAAGTGGAAAGGAAGAAGAAGAAGCCATCCTGCCGCAACATCTCTGGCACCGCTCCGATCGAGACGAACCATCCGCTGCTGCGTCCAGCTGTGCCTTCGACGCCGCTGTATGTGTCCCGACTGCACTGGTCTACGAAGGCAGATGATGTCGTAGACTACGTCCAGAAGAAGACTAACTTCAGGTTGAGAGTCGAGCGGTTGGTGCCTCGCCATAGGACGAGTTTTAATTCGTTTTTGGTGAGAGTACCCACTCATCACCTCCCAACCTTTATGAAGGAGGACTTCTGGCCGCAGGGTGTCGTGTTACCGACCTACCACACGCGCCGAAGCTTAGTGTGATTTAGTGTTTAGATTAAGTATTAAATAATAAATATGTATGTTAGTCTGTAAGGTATTTATGATATGGGCCTCTGTTTATATATTTAACATCTATATGTAAATATTGCCTGAAATAAATGGATTTATTATTATTATTATTTATTTTCCTGAATAGTATATTTTTAATTTGACCAAACAAGATTCTCTGCCATCGGTCCGTCATGTCAACAGTGTTAAGTCATGGTTAAATTGGAGCCGACGACACAGAAGAAAATAATAGTACTAACCCGTACAGAAAGGACACTCACCCCCCGCGCCAAAATGAGTTCCCCGCCCGATATAGCGCCCCACGCCCCGCACCCCGCAGGCGCCGCGGGACTCCGCCGGTGGTGTTCGGGGGTGTTTTACATAGCGCCTAGCGCCATTGACCTGTAGTTGTTATTCAAAAAGAAGTAGCTTGTCAAAACGCGTTTTCTGTGTGGAGTGACCGCCCAGTGCCGACGATCTGCCTGCACCGGTTCCTATCCAGCGAGTCTCTTACGACCGTGTAGAAATTGGAAGACCACACTTGGATAAAACGTGTGAACGATACTTGGACTGTACTGCTTTACATGCTGAAGAACTAAGCACAGACTACAAATAGGTAGGTATTATATATATAGCAACGCAGCGCGGCGTTCTGGCACCTGCTCTAAAAGAATTTGCAATATCCACGGCGTCCTCATTACGTGAGCCACAGCGCAGGGTTGGCTAAAAATTTAATGCGATACTGTACGTAAAAGTGACGTGGAGTTTACCTGTGCGATTTAATCTGGAATACCCGCAGGGAAACCAAAGTTACCAACGCATAGCTCAAATATTTGCAAGACTTCATTGGCTGTGGTAGTGGTAGAAACATATTGCTTGCAAAACTGAGCTTTTGAATTTGAAATTAAAATATTGATACAGAATTTCTGAACTTACTAGCTATTCAAATCGTTTCTAGATTTTTAAGGATTTATTAATTTATTGACTTATAATAGAATATACTTTATTGTACACTTAAAAACAGTACAGTAAAATTTACAAAGGATAGAAAGTGTACTTGTAGGCGGCATATTTATTATTGCTGTGCAGTAATTTCTACCATATGAGGTGTTAATTTCGTTTCGCATAGTCTATGACTCTGTTTTTTCGGAATGTCGTTGCTTTTTTAGCCCCTATTACCAAGAAAATCCAAAATTGCGAACATAACGAGGATAATCGCTTTTTTGTTTTAATTTTCTTAAAGCTTTACCGTTGGAGCAACCCTGTTATTCCGGATCCACACGCTTGGCAAACCTCGACAAGCCTCCACAAATTCAAACGTGTGGATGAAGCGTTTGGCTTGGCTTGCCGTGGCTTGCCTTGGCTTGTGAGCCCTTGCCGCCGATCCGACCGAGTGTCGGTTTTTCGTGCACAAATCAAAGGAAATTTGCGGCAAGCGTTTTCTAACCATCCACACGTTTGTGCCTCCTCAGTATCGCTAGCGCAGTGGTGGCGAATAGACGTTTCAAAAGTTTAATAAAAATTATTTAAAATGAGCCAAAGATGGTCGAACGAAGACGGATTCGGATTTTTATCATTCACCATCTTCTTCGTCGAATTTTCCGTTTACTTTTCGCCTTTTCACTTTGCTTCTTTTTATAATAAAAATAGGTTAAAACAAACGTTATATCGGACAAAAGCTCGACGTCCGCCATGCTTGCGTCTTCGAACACAAATACACTAGAAAGGCAAACTGGCAAACGTGTGGATGACGACGTTTGTCGTATCAAAGTTTGCCAAACGTTTGTCGAGGTTTGAAGTTTGCGGCAAGCGGCAAGCATGTGGACGCCGCATTACTCTCAAGTGGCCAAGCCAAACATCTCGGAATTTTCCATTTTCAACCATTGTCCTCTGTAATAGTGTCCTCGCGCGCGCACTGTGTCAATTTGTTTTATTCCTCTTATTGCGTTCCGTTCCTCGCTCTTTTATTTAACTATGTTTTATAGTTATGTCTTGCTTTATGTACTTCTATTACTCTTTACCTAATGCTACAAATGTTTCGTGTTTGATGCTGTAGATTAAATTTATATATCTTGTCAGAAGACTCTATAATACTTCTTTAACTCAAGTCGATGAATATTAATTTTATGCCTATACTTGTCTTAATGGTTATAATTCCCACGCTCACTCTCTCTCCGGTCGTCCTACTTGGGGATCACAGTTGTTGGTTTCAATGGTAAACGCTGCTAGTACAATACCCACAGAAGGAATGTTATTGGTCCATTAGAATCATAGAGATAAATGAGAAAAAAATACCTTAATACTCTACTTTACGTTATAGTGTATACTTTAAGTATCGCAAACCAGAAATGAGGGAAAAAACAGTCCACAATTGTAAAAATGTACAAATGGGAGCCTTATTGCTAAGGTAGCAATTCCTCTCAGGCAACCCATGGTAAGAGGAGAGGCAAATTAAAAAGCGGGATCCATTAGACAATTGGACTGATTGGTTGGACCATCTTATTCTAAGCTGGAGATCACGCTCCCTTCGTTTTAGTTTTTTTTTTTTGACATTTGACTTTTTTTTTAAGTTGACCCTGGTTATATAACTTTATTTATATCAATACTGGGCCCGATTCTACGTATGAAATTTAAAAACCGCATGTCCCTTTCACGTTCTTAAGAACGAAAAGGAACAGGTGATTATCACCTTAAATTTAGAGACGTCAAATATAGATTTTACGCGTAATTCGCACTAATTTAGTAGCTATGCGAAAACATCCCACTTAAATTAAGCTGAGTTTGACAGCTGCGCTGCTTATTCTAAATATATTTATTCAAAATTAAATTTATTCATCTCCCATCCTTTTCGATTCCCATGAGAATGAAAGTGACCAACAACTTTTTAGAGATTTTAGCGGCCACGCCGAAATTGAGCCCACTGCTTGCGATACAAAGTTTAAGGCCAACTGTCGATTCTTGTACAATGTTCGTGACAAAAGCTTTAAACTAAAACTAGACTAAACTACTAAACTAAACTACTTTTCTGATAGTTTTCTGTCACTGCCAAAGACGTTTGATTTGGTTTTGAAATAGACTGAGATACGTCTAGCTCTCTATATTCTACCAATATTATAAACGTGAATGTTTGTGAGGATGGGTGTTTGTAACTCTTTCACGCAAAAAATACTGAATGGATTTTAATGGAACTTTAAAATAATATAGCTTATACATCAGAATAACACATAATACCTTTTACCGCGGGAAAATAACTCATTTCCAATGGATTTTTTTAACGAGGGCGGAGTCGCGTTGGGTAAAGCTATTAAATTAAGTACATATTATAAAGATGATACTCACGCAAATTTAACTTATTCGGGGAAGTCAATAATTTTGTATACATTAAGAACGGATTTATTGCTAAGATAGAAATTAGCACATTGCCTTTCGTAGAAATCTACAGAATATTTTATTTTCAAATATAAACCTAAGCACCAGTGCCAAATATAAGTGCGTTACGTGGTCCTACAAACCAAAGTGCTAATTAACAAAATGTTGTATTCTTGCTTATAACTCGCACCCATTACAAAAACACAAAACAAAAGTTTGACGTGCAGTTTCCCGCGGAAGTAGGCTGGCCTGGCACTCGCCGCAAAGAACTCGGCGCTCCTAGATTAACCTGGCAGGAAAGTTGTAGCCGCGGGCCGCCTGCGCATGTGGCAAACATGGTACTTCGAAATCTACCAATCGTTTATTTTGTTTTAGTTTCTTGCAAAGCTAAAGTTTCTCCAATAGATTATTTATATACTAAAACTGTAGAGGTCGAAAATCTGTACACAAAAAAAGCAAAAATAAACATATCCATATGTTTTTAAATTTTTGGTTTCTCTGTTTGTCTGTTTGTACAAGCTAATCTCCGAAATTTTGCATGGTGGTAGGTACCTCATATCCCCGGTCAACATCTTGGATACTTTTAATCGCCGAAAATTATAGAGTTTCTGTGGGATAATTAAAAATTACTACGGAAAAGTCGAAAAACAACGTGGGCGTAGCCGCGAGCAGACAGCTAGTAACAACTAAGGCTTTATATTTCGTTAATTGTTACTAGAATTCAGATACTCTTAGACTCAGGCTAATAATAAGCACCTTTTACTATTTTCTTACCTCTAATACATACACCAACTTGCTTCTAATACACCAACTCCGGTGAAGCCTGATACGTCGAAAACGAAAATCTACAGACTGAATCTAATTTGATTAAAATTCACTAGCTTTATTTTAACTTGTCTTCTTTTACAATCGAATGGATAAAATTTACCCGATTTAATTCGAAATTGGACCGACGAAGCTACATTACACAAATGCAATTTGGTGTTTGTTCCTTGCGTAATCAGTTATAGGCATTCTAATGTGAATAATTAAATTGTTATCTTATCAACTACGCAATGTACTTAATTTGAATTGTACGAGTAGGTACTTGTAATTTCGAAATTCTAGCTCCGTATATCGCGGCCCAGACAGGCACAGACATTACTTTTGTAAATAAAATGCTAATATCGACGAAACGTGTATCGAGTAGATTATTCAAACATACACGTGGACCACCCGAGCGAGACTACGCTTAAGACGAACGCTTTAATGTTTTTAGTTTTCCCGAACAATTCTTGTACATTTACTTGTTTATATTGTAATTCTTATACGAATGTCGAACGCTTTCATTGAAGTTTATAATTGGGAGGGTTTCGCAGGCAGTAAGGCGCATTTCTAGAAACGTATCGTTTTCTCTATATTTTCGAAAGTTACCTATTACCTAATACTACTATTTGTTTTTATTAAAAAAAATACTGAGTGTGTTAACAAAACAGTTTAAAATCACGGCATACAGCAGCAAACCGCAGTACAATCAAGATATAAAATTTGCTGCTAAATAAATATTTCTGTCGGTAAAACGTGCATCGAATAAACTGTTCGAAAATACACGTGTACCACCCGAGCGAGACTAGGAGCACAGAAGAACTAGGAGCTAGGAGCGCATAAGTTGAAAACTCTAATGTATTAAAATGAAGCAGAACTTGGTGTAATTTATCACGGCTTATGCGGTCACCGCGGATTATGGAGACCGAGAGCTGGTGCCCTGGGAAAAGGTATTTAACATACCGGTTTTTATATCAACCGGTGTTAAAAAATGTGTAGGAGTTACAAATTTTACGGTTACGACTTGTAATCCGAAAAATTTTTGATCAGTCGCATTTAATTCAAGAGCAGGCCAAATCCGATTTGTTATAACTTGATGGGGATGTAAAATTGTAGATATTCTTGTCCTTTCTCTTGAATTAAATGCGATGGATCAAAAGTTTAACAGCACACTATATATAAAAATTTGCTATTGATTAAAATAGAAAACTGTCTCGATGGCCACGTATATAGCTAGAGTTTCATTGCTACTCTATATTCACGTCGCAACCTTGTAAATCAGTTTTAAATATTATGTCAATTTAGTCAATTAATTATACCAATAAATAAAATCGTAGGAAATTAATATTTTACCCAAACCAGTATTTTTCAAGGTGGTTGCAAAATTTATTTGAAGGAGGAGAATTATAGGAAGGAGGAAGTCAGCAGCGTTGTTTCTATTAAAAGTGCTTTCATGACCGGTTTTAAAACGTAACTTCTATTAAAAATTTGCTTCTAAAAATGTGTCTTATCAGCACCGGTTACCTAGACAATGAGAGGTATTAATGATGTTAGAGTATTCTAGAGGAAAGTTCCGATAATCCAGCGAAATTCTTATCTTAGAAAACATTTAATATATCGCTTATGACCGCCTTTGCGCATATTCTAGTTTTTAAGATGATTGATGTGTTCCTTTATGTGTCTGCAATAAAGTTTTACTTACTTACTTAATATAATTTTTAATCCCTTTTTACTTTGTCTATTTGCCCACAGTCTAGCTCGCATTGTTTCTAGACTTTTCTCGCAACTAATGTATTTTTAATTAGTTGGTTTCGCCGCGTGATCATGTCATTATTCCGAGATAAACCAGCATCCTATGTTACAATTTAGGTAAAAATCCACCTTAATACCAAATTTCATTTCAATCCGTTCAGCCGTTTTTGTGTGATTGTGTAAGAAACATCCAAATTTTGACATTTATTATATTAGTGTGAGTGCTACAACTGATATATCAAAATTAGATACCTATTATATGATGTACAAGATGGTACAAGTGCGCATCTGCTATGAAACTCCGGTATTACACGTCGCGATAGATCCAATACTAGGTATTATATTATAGCGCTACGTTGCAAAACTTGGACCGTCAACTCGCCTCGCCCTCGCCCGGGGCATCTGCAACACTGACATCTATTGAAATAGAGTAGTTATAAAATAATAATAGTAATAATATTATGTGGGGACACCTCACATACGGCCATCTGACCCCTTCTTCTTATCGAGTGGTTTTCGTTCGAGGTTAACCTACCTCACAAACCCTGGTGTCGGAGTTGTTGAGCCGCCTTAGACTACATCCGTAGATATTAGCCGGGACCAACGGCTTTACGTGCCTACCACACACGGCACTAGCACGGAATCATCTTTCTTTTCGGACAATCAGGTGATTCAGCCTTCAACGTCCTAACTAAACTAGGGAGAGTGTCACAAAGTGATATTGTTCGACGGATCCCCACCGGGATTCGAACCCGAAACCTCCGTAACGTCAGACGAGCTTTTGACCGCTCGACCACGGAGGTTGTCGTCATCTGACCCCAAACTAGGCAGAGCCTGTGCTATGGGTGTCATACAGCTGATATACGTACATATAAAAGTATACAACATCCAGACACAAGGCAAACACAAGTGCTCATCACACAAATGTTTGCCCTGGGCGGGATTCGAACCCGTGACCCTGGTCTTTGTAAGCAGGCATACTACCAACTAGGCTACGGGGCCGTCAGTTCTCTGTACAGATTAAGAAACGAATATGAGAAAACAAAAAAATAATGGCAAAGGAAAAAAATACATACCTAAACAATATTCGAAATAGAAACACTTATAAATGACAATGATAGAATACGCATTTTCTCTGAATGACAAAATATCATCAGGTTTTGTTGAAAGTGGTGTCCGTAAGAATTTGGATTTCTTCTTATTATGCCTATATGTAGAATATTAATGCGTGAAAGATATTATGTTTGAGGTGTACAATGTATTGTGCGCTTATTGAACTAAAATTGTCTCTCATCGCATAAAACTATCGGGTTGTTTGGCGCTTGTTAGTATAATACAATACAAATACTTTGAAGCACGTAAAAAAGAAATACAAATAGGTTGGTATTCAGTTTCAGTACTAAATTAAATTCAGTCCAGTGTCTTTGTATAACGTAGGTCAGTGGTCCCCACATTTGCGATATAATAAACATTGCAGTTTGTCGATGGGAGATGGGACAGAACACGACCGGTCTCGTACTCGTATCTCCCGCTTCGCAAAGTTACAAACACAGTTAGCTTTATTCTTTATAGCTAAGATAAGAGCAGCTAGTTTGTGACAGAATATTCTCAAATGACAACTGCGCATTTTACCTGTGACTATACCCAAAGAGCGCTGGAAAGGATTATGCTTGGAGCGATCGGATCAGGGTAGATGAGATCCGCAGGCAAACCGGTCATTGACACAGCCCGAAGAATGTTATTGCCATGGTCTAAGAAAACAAGGTCAGCAGGTGACACAAGCCTACGTCATTTTTACTTTATTTTTACTGTTCATCCTTGTCGAATGCGTGTAATAGACAAGGATGAACAGCGCAAAATGACATAGGCTTGTGTCAGTCACGTGGTCGGAGTGTTAGACCTTGTTTTCTTAGACCATGCTTATTGCTAAACTAGGGAGGGCAGTGGGCGGGGCACATTGTTTTAAAAAAAAAGTCTATATTCAAAAATTATTTATTCATTATAGGCTCCCTTAGAACACTTAATGACGTCATTTCTGAAGTTAATAAACTTTGCTGAAGCCAAGACCGGCGCTCGTCTCAAACAATGTACAAGGCTAAGCAATGAAAAAGAAATCAAGCTTGTAGAACAAGAGCAACGGCCCTTGGAGCAAAATGGTTCATGAATAAGAAAAGTAGCGTGGGCAGGCCGTCCACTATGTGGATCGACGATCTGGTGAGGATCGCGGGAAATCGCTGGATGCGGATAGCGCAGGTCTGGGGATACTTCTGTCCAGCTGTGGACGTCTATGGGCTGTATAATGATGATGACAAAGATTCGTTTGAGAGTAGAATTTTTCTTTGGGAATGGGGTACTTGATGTGTTCATTGTATTATGTTTATCATCATTTACTTCTACATATAATATTATAACATACCACTGTAGGATCATCACAGCTGGAAAAAAATCACCCCAAAGTTCTTTACACCGGCGGCGCGCGGCGACGGCGGCGTTATCTTACACTTCGGAAATTTTAAAATTCATTCAATTTTTACTAAACACGAAACAGTCTTGTAAACTAATATCCCCACCTGGATTCGAACCCAGGATCGCCGGAATAAAAGTGGAACCTTATAATACTGTCACGAATAGAATATACAGGTCAGGTCACGTTGTACGTGGCTCGACGTAGCTTAGTGTGTTACTGGGGGCTGTAAATACTAATGTTTAGTGACACTACATTGGCCAATAGCAGATAGCTGCTATGTCAGCTATATCAGCTTTCCGAGCTGCGGCTCCGCCCGCGTTTACAGTTTCTCCTTTGAAAATGACGTATTTTCCCGCGGTAAAAGGTAGCGTATTTGTTATTCTGATGTATAAGCTATATTATTGTAAAGTCATTTTAATCTATTCAGTAGTTTCAAGTGAGGCTAAAAGGGGTATAAGGGTTCCGTTTTTCCGTCGAAGAAATAGGACATGTAATAATAAAGTTCCAAAGCTGCCAATTGTTGTGAACTGTGATTTTGTCAGCTGCGAGGCTTTACGGCTGTAGGGCTGTAGGGCTCTATCCTTGCGCCGCGTGCGCCGTCACGCGCCCATTACACGAACAAACAACATCTCACTACCTATAATATCCCTATTGTGAAATTGTGACACCACTGGGTTTGGGCTGCGTTTCCACCAGAGATGAGCGAGGATGCATAGCGAGGAATGTGTTTGTAAAGTACCAATAGAAACGCTCCATTTACCTGGCCTCGATCACTGCAGCGATTCTATTGGTTCTTTACTCGCTACGCATCTTCGCTCATCTCTGGTGGAAACGCAGCCTTAATGTGGGGAAATCTCAACTTCTTGACTTTACAAACATTTCATCTGTAAAAACATTCTGCTTGGTTTTTTTGTAAGTTTATTTTTCTGGTTCAAAATTTTTTTTTTCTCTTCTCTGTCACACATTAGCAGGATTCGAACCTAAGATATTCTAGGAAATTCTTTCAATTTCACATTCAGTTCATGCATAGTTTCTTCATTTTGGTTATACGAGTTTTTTTTTGTTTTTCCTCAGTAGGTACTAGGCAGGGTGAATTCTCAGACCTATTATACGTTAGGCTTTATAACAGCTGTCTGGCAGTCAGTTATTAGGTTACCTAGGTCATAAAACCGCGGCCATTAGCTGGGGGACCTAATGGCCGCCGTCTCAGTCCCACCACGTCTTTACGATGTTGCACTAGTCCTGTAGCTAGTACAAGGGAGTGTTCGTTGAATAATCTGCCTTATTCCCACCGTGTCAAAAAGTTAAAATTCTTAACGGTACCTTAGCATTTTATAAACCCAGGTGATTTATTTGTTTATTATTTACAGTAAAAACACAAGGGTAAAATCAAACCTTGCTTCTGTCCGACAGACACTCCTGTCCCCTGACATAATGTAGATCGCGTGAGTTAAACTTTACGTCGTCCGTTTTTTGGGATGATAGCCTGTTTTAAAATTATACTAGTACTCGTACGTAGTGATGCTTGACTTTTTATCTCATCAACTTTTTAGTAAACTTTTTGTATGAATGGTAAACAGAAAGAATGGACGGCCTTGGGTGCACCATCTAGGGATTAGTAGAAACTTCTAGTAAATAAGTAGTAACTCCTACCTTCAGCCCCCGTGGCATGAAGCGCTATGACAAAAGTTTGTCACACATTTATCTATCAAATAAAAAGCTGTAAGAAACCCGGCATATTGAAATGTCATCCTCGGGCAATCCCCCTAGCATTACCGGTCACGCGTGACAGACATAATTTTGTCATGTCCATACTCATCATATTGGAGGATATTTCTATATGGCGGGTTTCTCATGGTGTTTTGACAGTTTGGTAAGGGATAAATAGTTTATCACAATGATCATGCTAGGGGGCAGGTCTATAATATTGGTCAAAGGCAGCCGGTGGTCGCGCTAGCGTGAAGCTTTTCTTTTACTTAAAACAGACGCTACAAAGAAACTAGCTTGTATTCCGTTGGATGCACCCGCACTATGAGATAAAGGAGGGGCTTCTTACGCCTGCGGGTGGCATTAGCTGCAATAACTCTACGTATATAATATTAGAGGATGGACGTTTGTTTCGTTCTTCCTTTGTTGTCTGTTTGAAAATTGCTCTTTCAAATAATTACCTAAATAACAATATGCAATACAGTTACACTAACAGACATTTTTACGGGCTATCTCCGCGAATTTCCATAACAAGAAAATTATTATTTAAAAATCGGTAAAAAATAATGTATATTTCTTCGATAATGTCAATTTTACATTATTTGGAAGTACCTACACTGAAAAATGTATTAGGTCTTATTTACCTCCATTTTAAAAACGCGTTGAAATCCTTCATCCTCTATGTTACATAGTAATGAAATAGCTATTACTTTAAACGTTAATACCACAAAATATGTAATACTATTTTTATTTTACTTTGAAGAATTTTCGATGTTGTGTCCTTAATTTTAAATTGCTCTTTTTAATGTTTTTATTCTTAGAAATAGCCAATTAATACACAATCTGCTTTTTTAGAGTTAATAGGGTAACATTGGTCTAAAAAGTACTTTAATAAGGCCAAACAAATGATTGGTAAGTGGTACAAAATAACCCGGGTTTTGTTCGCTCAGCGTCCGAAGGTTGCCACACGATATTTTAATTGGTTCGATTTGGTCGAAGGCTGCCGTCGAAGGATTTATCGAAGGTAAACTACGATGTTTTATTAGTACAATCAAAATATAAGTACGGTAATATAACTGGAAACTGTTATACATTTGGCCGTGTTAGGCAAATGTGCTCGGCATTTTTCTTTAACTGAACTGTACATAATTCTCTGGTATTGAAAAATATTTATTGTATTTCATTCACTAAAATATGTAGAGGTTGCATTTATAAGACGTTTCGATGTGCGGACTATGATGTTTTTCTTTCAGTAGAACAGATGTTTCAAATATATATTTTATTTTTATTTTTGTTGTGTTCGGAAAACGTACAGTGCTCTCTTTTACAAACTTAAAGCAACGCTCATGTTGAAGAAGTCTAAGAATAAGAACATAATGTATAACATCACTATATGACACAAATTATAACAAGTTTAAATAACTGGACTGGATTTTTTATTATAAAATAGTAAAAACGAAATCTTGTACAAAAATCACATAGATTTTTTTAGAAACGTGCTCAACGCGTGTTTGTTTTTTTATGTTAACATCATCATCGTCATCATTTCAGATGACAGACGCCCACTGCTGGACAAAGGCCTCCCCCTGTGATCTCCACGACGATCGGTCCTGCTTGACATCCAGCGGCTTCCCGCGACCCTCACCAGATCGTCGGTCCACGCTACGTCATGCCAAATATTAATTTAATTCCGTGTTGTTCCAGGGCATATTCCGGCTAGCTTGCGAGCACGTTCTACGCACGATGCGGCGGGGCAGAGAGACCCTGCTCACCTTGCTAGAGGCGTTCGTGTACGACCCGTTGGTGGAGTGGGGCGGGCTCGGGGGCGGGAAGCGGCGCCCCTGCGCAAGGGACGTCAAGTCTGCGCTCGCGATGCTGGCTGTCAGAGCGAGGGAGCTAAACCAACATTTTGCTGACGTCACGTATGTACAAACACTTCTACTTCTACCACAGAATATATAATAGTACTAGGTACAGAAGGCGCACTCTCTGATAGCAAACGTGCTAATTTAATTCTAGCTACCACGCCACTAACGTTCAAATTACATTGAACGCGTCGAAAGTGATAATAGCCTAACGTTTGTCGTTGCGCTTGTATTAAAACAAAATGCACCATAAGACCGCGCCGCGAGAGTCCGTATTACCACAGACTAAATAATAGCGTCTTCACAAGCGCGCGCGTTTTTCCTACTAACTAGCCCCGTATACGGGGTCGCCCGGCGTAGGTACATACATTCCGAAGCTCTGGCGCGGAGTGCGCCGGGCCTGCTTCTACTTACTTATACTTCTTCCTCTTCTTCTTCTTCATCCTCTAGCCCGAATCCACAAAGGCGAGAAACGCGCGTTCGCGATCTGATATTCGAGTTTTTACTCTGCCCCGTCCAAATTCAAAACGCAATTCGCAATATAAGACGTCTCGAGAAAAACGCGAGAAGAACGCGAAAAATTAAGAACATTCCCAGTTGAAACTACCGTCTAGTCCCTGCTAATCTTTTTAAGAAACTTATAACTTTATCTAATAAAACGGTCACACAATATAAACTTGACGAAAAAGGTCCAGTACTTCTGGAGGGTCTCCTACCACTCCTACTTCGAAATTACTTCTGTAATAGTCAGGAGTCGTCAACTCCAGTCCTTTCGAATAAACTTTTATATGCGCGGTCTAATGCCAAATAAACAATAGTTACTGGAATTTACTCGGTTTGGAAATACAGGTCATTCTCAGCAGCTCCAAAAATATTATTATAGTTCAAAAAAATATTTGTCATGAGGAACAGTTGTTGGTTGACTGAATTACACAATTTTAAAATACATTCAAAACAGTCAACTTAGTAGAAATTTAATATGATCATTCACGCTGTAAGCATAGCCAACAACGTCAACTATACGTCTATTCGAGGTGAACTCTAAATCCGTCCAAACAAACTGAACACGTTATGTCTATTCTTTTCTATAAAATAAACTTCTATTATATTCACCTTTATAGTATAGGTAAAGTAGTGATATCTCTTATTTGTACAACAAGACTAAACGTCCTCTTCTACATTCGCATATTGAAATAAAAAAATGTGTAATATATTTATAATATACTTTATTGCACATAAACAAAACATTTCATGCAAAGGCGAGGTTATCTCTACAAAGAGATCTCTTCCAGCCAACCTATGCACTCGTGAGAGAAAAGAAGAATAATTTATGAGAGATGGACTAGGAGTACACCTAAACAAGGTTTTAAGGATAAAATGCTATAAATACTTATCTTTAAATAAAATAATACAAAATTAACTACTACCTAAATAAGATATATAATAAAAATACAATATAAATATATATTTATACAAATAAATACATCAATGTTACAACGATTAAAAATGTATGTTTACCATCGTCTGTGGGTGGAAGAATTTACGGACGTTTTGGTAATAACCCAAAAAAAAAGAAAAAGAAAAAGCTTTTCCATCTACTAGTTTTTTTCTTTAGTAATGTGCTCCGAGCTAGGAAACATTTTTATGTGTTTCGTAACTATTTATGAGCTTTTACTTGCGTTGTGTATTTCGCTTTTACGCAGATATAAAATAATCTTACTTGTTTATGCTTTTATGTAAATGAGTGAGTTACTTAAAAGGCATTTAAGAGGAAGTGGAAAATCAGGACTAATAACTTTGAACTAACAATGCTGTACAATAAACATAAATATCATGTTCAAAATTTGATTATTAGATTTTGAAAGTCACTATCATTTCACGGTACAAACCACTGCTGGGCAAAAGTCCTCCCGTTAGATAGTAAATGTTTTTGAAATAATTTTAATACAATTTTTTAATTAGATATTACATAATATAAATAATGGGTGGATTTTGATGAAATATGTAATTTCATCTTTATTTAATCATATAAAATTGTGTTTGTTTGATGCATCTCAAAAACAATGTATTTTCTTATGTATAATTAAAATTAAACCTTCAACTTTGAACTTTAAATTAGCTTCAGTCTCTGAATTTCTGGGAACAATTTGCAAATACAAATAAAAATTTTCTATCCGTATAACGTTTTAGCAGTTGAATAATAAATAACTATTCCAAACAATACGTCGGAACAAATCCAGAACTGTCACACGGGTGTACTCCGCATGATTAATTAAACTTGTCATTTTGTTCGCGATATCCATTTGTAACGCGGTTATTATTAAACATAAACACTAAACTAATGAAGTTTTGGATTTTGAAAACCAATCAGTCGATAGATATAATTAATTTATCAATCAATTGTTCATTGTCATCAAAATTTTATTGGTGTGATGTTCTGAAAAATTTAGCAAGTGCCAAGCGCGAACGAAAGTTCTCCGTTTCAACTAGGGCAAAAAATTTTGTCTGTCTATTCAACTATTCTCCTCTACAGATCGTATTTCTCAATGTATTTATTGTTGATTCAGATTTTTTCCAAAATGGCGAAGTTGTGCAGGTTGTAAGATTTGCTAGGTTTACGGCACACATTGCTACTTTTAAATTTATTTAGCGGAATAACCACCACTTATTTACAATGGCCACCCATCTCCATTATTTTTGTTTGACTTCTTTATTACGGAAATAATTCCTATCGAAATGTTATTTTATCGTTCTTACCCTAAAATAGTTTCATCCTTAAAACAATGATCGTACCGCTGAAAAACCTGTTTGCATATGACCTAATATTATTCCTACCCAACCGACCGACCACATCCTATTCAAATATCAATTTGTGACCTCATAATAGTAGTAGACGTGACTGGGAATCCTTTATAGATTCAATTTAAAATAGGTTTTGTATTCATTCCGCTTTAATTTGACGCAGTGTTTTATATTGATTTAAACTAATCCTTATTGTTGTTCCGACTAAAATTGGACCACTAAGCCAACTTGTTTACATATTTGGGTTTCAAGGTTAATCTACCTCACAAACCCTTGTCAGAATGATTGACCCTCCTAAGGCTTCTGACATGGTTCAACTTATCCCGTAAAAGTAGTACGAGGCGAAAGAGAGTGTGTTACTTAGCGAATGGACTTCCACGTTCGCCTCCTTGTTCAAAGCCCTTCCTTCGCTCTCAGTAAATCTATTGCCCAGATCCGTCCAGGCCTAGACTTAGGCCTCTCCTTTAGAAGGGGTTGGGAAACACAGGTAAGCGCTGCTGCCCATACTCTTGAAGATACATACAAACAGAGTTGGTTGATCCAAATCTAAGTGGCGCGACACACAGACTCTTCTAGAGTCACTCTAGTAAGTAGTATCTTTATAAGTAGATCCATCCCACGAATAATTAATTAAAGATTTTTGCTTGGATTTTGCTTCCACGCGTTGTATAGTTGAAGAAGCTTAACAACCACCCCATATTTCGATATTTTCGGAAGCTCGTGAATAATTCATATGCCATTATAAAATGATGTGCCGCCGCTACAGACAGGATTATAATTGTTAATGTTCGCTAAAAGCGGCGGGTTGACACGAGTACATGACGCTTCCTGTGCTCCGCGCGGTCGGGTGAATTATTGACGAGGTTGACAGTGACGGCTGGAACGTCAGATTGTAGAATATTGTAATTAAGGGAGAAAGGGATATGGAAAAATCCTGTTGTTCCAATAAGTACATCATTATGGTTAGATTAGGTTGGTCATACAAGAACTCAACAACAGTAAAACAGTACTGTACTGTACATACTGTAACTGAGCCCGTTTTCATACGGAGCTATTGAAATATAAATGGTTTAAATATCCACACGTTCCTAAAAAAGCGAAGAAGCGTCTTATAAATAACTTAGGTCATAAGACGAGGTGAATTCATATATTTTTTTATATAAAAATTTACAGGTTCTATAGATCAATCTCTTTTAAAATTTCTCTTACTCTTTGTTCGTAACATTAAAAATTCACACGGAACGTGTATCGGAAAAACTTGTTTTGTTAAGCCTAAATCCAAAACGAAGGTTTTAAAGTTGAAGGCTTTGGTCTGGCTTTTTAGCTTTAGAGCCCCTTTTTACAAAGTCACAATCAGGTTGTTTGCTTGCATTATTGAGAAGGCATTATCAGCTTTGTGGTTAGTTATTAATTCTGTTAGCAGAATATACATCTGGTCACTGAATCTGATCAGTTTTAGTATCCAATCTAGTTTACAGTTCAGTTTCTGCGGTGAACGTTATACAAAAAGGACAAATTTTAATACTGAATCTATATAATATGATTGTTGTTACAGGGAGCAGTTTTTGGCCGTAATACCGGAAATAAAGCAGAGTGCTGAAGAATGGCTGAAAGAAAACGAAGAGTTGAAATCAGTGGAGACCAGACTTCAAGAATGCCACCAACAGATGGCGCTGATCAAAGAAATTGAAGCATATGGACCAAACCTAAGCAGCCATCCGCTATACGCCATCTCGCAAAAGTACACTTCATACAAACAAGCCAAAAATGCAGTAGAAGACTCAATGAAAGCTCTAGTGAAGATCCTTAAGGACTTTGACACACAAATTGAGAATTTTGCAGCTACCAACGAAGCGATTAACGGACCACAACTAATGGCATGGGTCCAAGAATTCTCTGGGCCTAACGAGGATGATGAAAAACCTATATTTGATCACATCAAAGATTTCCTGACGAATGCAGGACAGAGCTCGATGATATCTCAATGCGAACAAGCAGAAACAGAACTCAACCAGAGCATGCAACAAACAAATCTACTAGTCAGATCCTGCTTGGAGCTACTTTCCCAATACGTCGCAGTATCCCAATACTACCCTCAGAGCCGTACAGAATACCACCACGTTGTGATGTTCCGGAAATACTTAGCAACAGCCTTAGAGAGCAAGTCTCCTGAAGTCTGCCGTGAAGTCGCTAACCAAATAGCTGCTCTAGTCAACGCTGATACAGATGTAGGTGACAAAGCGCAACAAATAGTAGCTTACAATTACCGCTTGCAAAACATCCTTGCTGAAGCCAATGTGAACTTAAACAAGTCTATTGAAAGACTCCAACTAGAAGGCGGTCCTGATGCGATAGTCTTAGCTCAAGAAGCTTACAGAGAAGCCAAAGCGAATATTGGTAACTGGGTGAGGAACGAAGAAGGCGCTGCAGCGGCCTTGGAGTGTGTCGTCATTGGGATGCTTTGCAACTTGAACAGAAGATACCTGATGTTGGAAAACGGAGCTCAAAGCGCGGGAGACTGCCTTGTGGACTTGACGTCGCGGGAAGGAGAGTGGTTCTTAGACGACATGAGCGCTTTATCCATGCAAGCAGTCGAATTGTTATCATTACTACCTTTACAATCAGCATCAGCTGAGGACGCCGCTATGCCAATAGCAGTGGAATGCGTGAGGAACGCGAATCTTTTGCTAGCAGACTTGGTGCAGCTGAATTACAACTTTAGCACGATAATCCTGCCTGAGGCGTTAAAGAAGGTGCACTCTGAAGATCCGTCGGTGCTGATGATGATCTCGGAGCTGAATACTGTCATCATGACCACTCCTGTGCCATTGAACGAGCTGCTGGCGCAGTTGGAGATGCATTATAGATACCTGGTTATGGATATGGAGGTTTGTAATTCCTCAATATCACGATGTACGAAATATAAATTAAGCACTTTTTGATCTTGTTAATGATTTTTTTGGCAGTTGATTTTTGGGTAATAAATAAGTGTTATCATAGTAGCCAAACAACAGTAATAGTCTCCGTGGTCGAGTGGTCAAAAGCTCGCCTGACGTTACGGGTTCGAATCCCGGTGGGGACTCGTTGAACAAATATTACTTTGTGAGACTTTCCTCAGTTTGATTAGGACATTGCAGACTGAATCACCTGATTCTTGTCTTCCGGCATGGCTCCTATAACGACTACATCCCTAGATAATAGCCGGGACCAACGGCATCCATACTTGTAATTTGTTTCTGTATGTTTTCTTTCACGTCAATAAAGTTTCGTATTGTATTTGTCACCAGTCCCCAGTAAGCGGTTCCCAAATCCTAGCGGCGGAGCTCCGCACCCGCTACGAAGCCCTGCTGTCGGCGGACCCGGAGGCCGAGGGCCAGTCTGCCGGGCGGATGCTGCTGATGGGCTTCAACGGACTGTTCGCGGCGGTGGAACTGAGGGCCAGGGAACTGGCAGACCACCTAGCGGCGCCTATACCGACCGTTTGGAGAAAGATTGACCATATCAGCGATGCTATGCATATGTCCGTGAGTATCTGTTCTGGTTTAATTAAGTACTTACAAAGTTTTGAATTTTTGTGCTCATTAATATATACAAAACTAGCGACCCGCCCCGGCTCCGCACGGGAAAATGGTTATTGTGGGTTATCCTTCAGTATTTTATGCATGTATTATACATATAAACCTTCCTCTTGAATCACTCTATCTATTAAAAAAAACCGCATCAAAATCCGTTGCGTAGTTTTAAAGATTTAAGCGTACAAAGGGACATAGGAACATAGGGACATAGGGAAATAGGGACAGAGAAAGCGACTTTATTTTATACTATGTAGTGATTTGTATGGAGATAACTTACTGGTTTTACTGTGTTGGTACTACGAGTATTATTTAGTTGTGTGCTATAGTTGACCTGTGTATTTGCAGGCGGCGCTCCAAAGCCCGGTGCTCCGTTCAGTGCTGGAAGACATGTTCCTAGTGCGGCGTGTGCAGGCCGCGGGCGAAGTTCTGGCGATGTGCGCGCAGATGGCCTGCTCCTTCAGCGGAAACAACATGGCGGCCTACGACGACGCCGCGCTCTGCAAGCCCGTGCGCCGGTGAGTCTGCACCACAGAACATTTAAAAATAAAGAAATAAAATAAAAATTGTTTATTTCAGGCGTGGCCCATAGATGTGTTAGTAACAATGAAAAACTTATTCTATGAACATTCTTAGATTTTCGCGGTTGTTAACTGCACTAACACACATTTTCACGGGTTTTCTCCACGATTTCGTTTTAAATTGAGCTTACCGATATTTCGACCGAGTTACATCGATCATGGTCACGGCATGGGTTTATCGTGGAGAAAACCCGTGAAAATGTGTGTTAGTGAACTTGTTCTATGTTAGTACTTAAATTATGATAAAAATACATTATAAGAAATTTTAGTATCTTTGGTCAGTTGGAAACGAGTCCAGTGCTGCATAATCGCACTGCCCACGTCTTTGATTGCAATTACAAATCTAGCCAATCATAGCGCTGCTCAATCACGCGATTTCAAATGGAAACGAATCATACGCATGCACGCATACCGATGTACATTTTTATAGCTATGTGTGAGTCTTTAAACAGCGCGCGTCTTTGCGTGGAGATATGAGCGTTGCTCATACATATCTTTGGCTCGCCTGCCCCGCTCACAGCTCCTTTCTAACCTCTTTTATATGTTTTCTGGTCTACACCACGGCACTGGTCGGTCACTTCATACAGAAAACGCGTTTTGACAAGCTACTTCTTTTTAAATAACAACTGAATATCAACTACAAGTCAATGGCGCTAGGCGCTATGTAAAACACCCCCGAACACCACCGGGTGCGGGGCGTGGGGCGCTATATCGGGCGGGGAACTCATTTTAGCGCGGGGTGAGTGTCCTTTCTGTACGGGTTAGTACTATTATTTTCTTCTGTGACCACGGAGTAGTAGAGAGGGAAGGAGATGCCTTTTTACGATAGTTGTACGATAGCGGGTGTCCCCAGTGGAAGGGAGTCAGATTTTTCTATGGCACAGTGCCGCCATCTAGCAGTGAATAGATAATCTTCTGAACACGTGCGTGAATAAGCATCAAGATGTTCTTTTACTCGGTAATAGATAGCGTGGCAATCGCCGAACATTCTAGTAAAAATAATTTACGGCAATGAAATGAGAGCAAAACAATACTTACGAAGGGAAAGTTATACTTTTTTCTTTCTGTTGATCTTTTGCAATTTAAAAAGCGATTGTCTGTAAAGACGGTTAACTGACGATAGTTGAACGTGACAACGATTGTGCCTCTTTGTCGCTCGTTGCGCGCTCTAGCTTGCACTTCAAGCCTTAAATGGAACGCCTCAGCCGCGCGGTAACGCCGCATTGCGTCATGTTTTTCGTGCGTGCAGTCGGCTCCATCGAATTATAAGACGTTGTCACATCAAAAGTAACACCGCATCTTTCGTGCACTAATTTCCGTAGATAATCATTTTTTTATTGGACACATTGAATTGCAGGTTTAGTGCGGAGTACGTGTCGCGCTGCGTGCTGGGCGTGCATTCGAAGGCGCTGGCGTGCGTGCTGTGCCTGCTGCTGAGGAGAGCGCGGCTAGACCTGCGCGCAGAGGTGGAGCAGAAGGAGATCGGTATACAGCATTCCATTCGTATACTCCATATCCCTCCGGCCACATTAGCAACTGATATTCGCAACCAGTTGCCAAAGAAGAAAAGATCTTCTTGTTACTCAACTAGTTGCCAAAAACGATAGTCTATTCTTTAATCGGAAATAACCGTATTATACAACCGGAATCTTAATACCCCTCCAACCAATTTTTGACACCCTAAAGGTTCAAATAATATTCACTCTTATAGCAAAATCTATACTTCATAAATATGTTATAGGTTTTGGGTTTTGTACCTTATTACAAATATGGATTGCAGGTGCATCATGGAGCGTATCCCTAGAATCCCTGTGCGAGAAGGCGCGCGAGTCGCGGCGCATCCCTCCGTCTCTTTCCGACCGCGCTCTCTCGCTCGCCAGCTCGGTGCAAGCTGCGTGCGCGCGCACCGCTAGAGTGCACCTGGCGCACCGACAGCACTCGCGGGCTCTGGCCACTGCTCACGCGCATAGAACTAGGCTGGCCGCGCACACACAGCTGCATGCCGAGGTTTGTGACGGTGTACACACATATAACAATACACTAGTGTATATTCTTAGATTTTCGCGGTTGTTAATTGCACTAACATATATAATAGTACTAGGTACAGAAGGCGCACTCTCTGATAGCAAACGTGCGAATTTAATTCTAGCTACCACGCCACTAACGTTCAAATTACATTGAACGCGTCGAACGTGACCCTGGCTATAATAGCCTACCGTAAAACAAAATGCACCTTAAGACCGCGCCGCGAGAGTCCGTATTACCACAGACTAAATAATAGCGTCTTCACAAGCGCGCGCGTTTTTCCTACTAAATAGCCCCCGGCGTAGGTACATTCTGGAGCTCTGGCGCGGAGTGCGCCGGGCCTGATTAGGCGGGGGTTTTTAGTGTAATTCTCCAATGGTATACTTTGCAGGTGCTGGGCAGTAACCAGGACCCGAGCCCCATGCTGGCGCGGCGCTCGCGGGAGCTGGCGGCGGCGGGCGAGCGCCTCACGGCCGCCTGCAACAAGGCGCAGGCTCTGGTGGCCGCCGCGCACCAGAGGTGAGTGAGACACACACAACACATTCATTACCAGGACCCGAGCCCCATGCTGGCGCGGCGCTCGCGGGAGCTGGCGGCGGCGGGCGAGCGCCTCACGGCCGCCTGCAACAAGGCGCAGGCTCTGGTGGCCGCCGCGCACCAGAGGTGAGTGAGACACACACAACACATTCATTACCAGGACCCGAGCCCCATGCTGGCGCGGCGCTCGCGGGAGCTGGCGGCGGCGGGCGAGCGCCTCACGGCCGCCTGCAACAAGGCGCAGGCTCTGGTGGCCGCCGCGCACCAGAGGTGAGTGAGACACACACAACACATTCATTACCAGGACCCGAGCCCCATGCTGGCGCGGCGCTCGCGGGAGCTGGCGGCGGCGGGCGAGCGCCTCACGGCCGCCTGCAACAAGGCGCAGGCTCTGGTGGCCGCCGCGCACCAGAGGTGAGTGAGACACACACAACACATTCATTACCAGGACCCGAGCCCCATGCTGGCGCGGCGCTCGCGGGAGCTGGCGGCGGCGGGCGAGCGCCTCACGGCCGCCTGCAACAAGGCGCAGGCTCTGGTGGCCGCCGCGCACCAGAGGTGAGTGAGACACACACAACACATTCATTACCAGGACCCGAGCCCCATGCTGGCGCGGCGCTCGCGGGAGCTGGCGGCGGCGGGCGAGCGCCTCACGGCCGCCTGCAACAAGGCGCAGGCTCTGGTGGCCGCCGCGCACCAGAGGTGAGTGAGACACACACAACACATTCATTACCAGGACCCGAGCCCCATGCTGGCGCGGCGCTCGCGGGAGCTGGCGGCGGCGGGCGAGCGCCTCACGGCCGCCTGCAACAAGGCGCAGGCTCTGGTGGCCGCCGCGCACCAGAGGTGAGTGAGACACACACAACACATTCATTACCAGGACCCGAGCCCCATGCTGGCGCGGCGCTCGCGGGAGCTGGCGGCGGCGGGCGAGCGCCTCACGGCCGCCTGCAACAAGGCGCAGGCTCTGG
>OX419593.1:712199-734050 GCA_948473455.1 Teleiodes luculella | reverse complement strand
TGTTACCAGGGATATGGGTGTGCATCTGGATTGAGGGCCCATTTTTTAAAAGTTTACAAACGATTTGAGATTTATAGGGCATATAATAGAGAATAGTAAAAACATGAAGCACAGGGTCACGAATTTCTTAAACATAAATTGAAACTGTGGTGATTAAATAACTTGGGCTCTCAATCCAGATGCTCGGCTAAAATTATTTAATCACCATTCTGGTGATGTACTAGTCCAGTGTGCTTGTGATGTTTGATTCGATGTCAGATCTGTACATAAAAATGGTGACAAAAAAAGATATTAAAATAAAAATGATAAAGATGTTTGTTGTTTGGTTTCCAGGCGTGCACGCTGGCGCAGAAGTACTCGCTGCAGGTGTCTGCGGTGGAAGAGTCGCTCATGGAGATGTTACACCCCGAGGGGAACATCGACACACAATGGGTAACTATATACATTTATATTTACTAGTGATGATGCAGATTGCTGCGCATACCTTGGACTGCGATGAGAACCAATGAGTCCATACTAAGTGAGCTTAAAATCACCACACGGCTTTCAACAATCTGCCGACAGAGAACCCTTAGCTTTTTCGGGACATATTATGCGGTCTTCTAAGCACAGTCTGGAAAAGCAGATTATATTGGGGAAAATGGAAGGCAAGACGTGCTCAGGGTAGGGCGCCTACAAAGTGGTCCGACACAGAGAAGAGAGAAGTTGGCGGCAGCATCCATCGTGCAGTCCACTGCGCATATGGACGCACCCAATGGAGACTGGTCGTACGTGGTCGCGATCCTCAGCATTGAGGGAACGAGGAAGAAGAGAAGAGAGTGATGATGATGAGCCTTCTCCTTCACGGTTTTTCAATATTAACGCGCTAGGCCGTGGTCCGAGGCTCCTTGAGCCGCCCCTAGACGCGTTGGTATATGACTTTTTTTTGGGGTAGAGTCTTCCGCTCCCCCGCACGTCCGGTGAAGCTTGATTGGTCGTACCTTTTCGACACAAGCATAGGTTAATTAAAAAAAAAAGAAAAAAAAAAGATGAGCCTGTTCATCCTGAACTCGTGATGCTTTTAGGGTATTGTGATATAATTAAAGAATGTCTCTTAGTTCGGATTGCCTCTTGGCATAGGCCTCCTCTACATTGCGCTCCGTCACACACAACCCGTCTTCAAATAACCCCCGCTGTCAGTTTTGGGTCGTCTAAATTAATAAGGCTGGTATTTCACGGTAGTCAAAGACAGAAGATGAAAGGCAGTTATGCGCAAGAGTGAGCGCGGTGTATTTGTATCTCATTCTAACGCATAACTGCGTCCCTTTCGTCTTTTGTCTTCTGTCGCCAGTGAAATAATTGGCTAACTGTATTCGCCAGGTGGAGAACGTGTCAGCTCTTGCTCCGCTCCATGATCTGCCAGCTGACGGGCGAGGCCGGCTCCAGGAGGGAGCAGCTGGGGGCTGCGGGGGCAGGCTGCGGGAGCTGAGCAGCAAGCTAGCGGCGCCCGAGGACAGCCGTGCCGCGCTCACCGCTGAGCTCAAGCCCTCGCTGCTCGCACTCAAACACGGTCAACGAGGTACACTCACACTCACACTATACACAGTGAAGCTGCGGGAGCTGAGCAGCAAGCTAGCGGCGCCCGAGGACAGCCGCGCCGCGCTCACCGCTGAGCTCAAGCCCTCGCTGCTCGCACTCAAACACGTCAACGAGGTACACTCACACTCACACTATACACAGTGAAGCTGCGGGAGCTGAGCAGCAAGCTAGCGGCGCCCGAGGACAGCCGCGCCGCGCTCACCGCTGAGCTCAAGCCCTCGCTGCTCGCACTCAAACACGTCAACGAGGTACACTCACACTCACACTCACACTATACACAGTGAAGCTGCGGGAGCTGAGCAGCAAGCTAGCGGCGCCCGAGGACAGCCGCGCCGCGCTCACCGCTGAGCTCAAGCCCTCGCTGCTCGCACTCAAACACGTCAACGAGGTACACTCACACTCACACTCACACTATACACAGTGAAGCTGCGGGAGCTGAGCAGCAAGCTAGCGGCGCCCGAGGACAGCCGCGCCGCGCTCACCGCTGAGCTCAAGCCCTCGCTGCTCGCACTCAAACACGTCAACGAGGTACACTCACACTCACACTATACACAGTGAAGCTGCGGGAGCTGAGCAGCAAGCTAGCGGCGCCCGAGGACAGCCGCGCCGCGCTCACCGCTGAGCTCAAGCCCTCGCTGCTCGCACTCAAACACGTCAACGAGGTACACTCACACTCACACTATACACAGTGAAGCTGCGGGAGCTGAGCAGCAAGCTAGCGGCGCCCGAGGACAGCCGCGCCGCGCTCACCGCTGAGCTCAAGCCCTCGCTGCTCGCACTCAAACACGTCAACGAGGTACACTCACACTCACACTCACACTATACACAGTGAAGCTGCGGGAGCTGAGCAGCAAGCTAGCGGCGCCCGAGGACAGCCGCGCCGCGCTCACCGCTGAGCTCAAGCCCTCGCTGCTCGCACTCAAACACGTCAACGAGGTACACTCACACTCACACTCACACTATACACAGTGAAGCTGCGGGAGCTGAGCAGCAAGCTAGCGGCGCCCGAGGACAGCCGCGCCGCGCTCACCGCTGAGCTCAAGCCCTCGCTGCTCGCACTCAAACACGTCAACGAGGTACACTCACACTCACACTATACACAGTGAAGCTGCGGGAGCTGAGCAGCAAGCTAGCGGCGCCCGAGGACAGCCGCGCCGCGCTCACCGCTGAGCTCAAGCCCTCGCTGCTCGCACTCAAACACGTCAACGAGGTACACTCACACTCACACTCACACTATACACAGTGAAGCTGCGGGAGCTGAGCAGCAAGCTAGCGGCGCCCGAGGACAGCCGCGCCGCGCTCACCGCTGAGCTCAAGCCCTCGCTGCTCGCACTCAAACACGTCAACGAGGTACACTCACACTCACACTATACACAGTGAAGCTGCGGGAGCTGAGCAGCAAGCTAGCGGCGCCCGAGGACAGCCGCGCCGCGCTCACCGCTGAGCTCAAGCCCTCGCTGCTCGCACTCAAACACGTCAACGAGGTACACTCACACTCACACTCACACTATACACAGTGAAGCTGCGGGAGCTGAGCAGCAAGCTAGCGGCGCCCGAGGACAGCCGCGCCGCGCTCACCGCTGAGCTCAAGCCCTCGCTGCTCGCACTCAAACACGTCAACGAGGTACACTCACACTCACACTATACACAGTGAAGCTGCGGGAGCTGAGCAGCAAGCTAGCGGCGCCCGAGGACAGCCGCGCCGCGCTCACCGCTGAGCTCAAGCCCTCGCTGCTCGCACTCAAACACGTCAACGAGGTACACTCACACTCACACTCACACTATACACAGTGAAGCTGCGGGAGCTGAGCAGCAAGCTAGCGGCGCCCGAGGACAGCCGCGCCGCGCTCACCGCTGAGCTCAAGCCCTCGCTGCTCGCACTCAAACACGTCAACGAGGTACACTCACACTCACACTATACACAGTGAAGCTGCGGGAGCTGAGCAGCAAGCTAGCGGCGCCCGAGGACAGCCGCGCCGCGCTCACCGCTGAGCTCAAGCCCTCGCTGCTCGCACTCAAACACGTCAACGAGGTACACTCACACTATACACAGTGAAGCTGCGGGAGCTGAGCAGCAAGCTAGCGGCGCCCGAGGACAGCCGCGCCGCGCTCACCGCTGAGCTCAAGCCCTCGCTGCTCGCACTCAAACACGTCAACGAGGTACACTCACACTCACACTCACACTATACACAGTGAAGCTGCGGGAGCTGAGCAGCAAGCTAGCGGCGCCCGAGGACAGCCGCGCCGCGCTCACCGCTGAGCTCAAGCCCTCGCTGCTCGCACTCAAACACGTCAACGAGGTACACTCACACTCACACTATACACAGTGAAGCTGCGGGAGCTGAGCAGCAAGCTAGCGGCGCCCGAGGACAGCCGCGCCGCGCTCACCGCTGAGCTCAAGCCCTCGCTGCTCGCACTCAAACACGTCAACGAGGTACACTCACACTCACACTATACACAGTGAAGCTGCGGGAGCTGAGCAGCAAGCTAGCGGCGCCCGAGGACAGCCGCGCCGCGCTCACCGCTGAGCTCAAGCCCTCGCTGCTCGCACTCAAACACGTCAACGAGGTACACTCACACTCACACTCACACTATACACAGTGAAGCTGCGGGAGCTGAGCAGCAAGCTAGCGGCGCCCGAGGACAGCCGCGCCGCGCTCACCGCTGAGCTCAAGCCCTCGCTGCTCGCACTCAAACACGTCAACGAGGTACACTCACACTCACACTATACACAGTGAAGCTGCGGGAGCTGAGCAGCAAGCTAGCGGCGCCCGAGGACAGCCGCGCCGCGCTCACCGCTGAGCTCAAGCCCTCGCTGCTCGCACTCAAACACGTCAACGAGGTACACTCACACTCACACTATACACAGTGAAGCTGCGGGAGCTGAGCAGCAAGCTAGCGGCGCCCGAGGACAGCCGCGCCGCGCTCACCGCTGAGCTCAAGCCCTCGCTGCTCGCACTCAAACACGTCAACGAGGTACACTCACACTCACACTCACACTATACACAGTGAAGCTGCGGGAGCTGAGCAGCAAGCTAGCGGCGCCCGAGGACAGCCGCGCCGCGCTCACCGCTGAGCTCAAGCCCTCGCTGCTCGCACTCAAACACGTCAACGAGGTACACTCACACTCACACTCACACTATACACAGTGAAGCTGCGGGAGCTGAGCAGCAAGCTAGCGGCGCCCGAGGACAGCCGCGCCGCGCTCACCGCTGAGCTCAAGCCCTCGCTGCTCGCACTCAAACACGTCAACGAGGTACACTCACACTCACACTCACAGGAGTTGCGGGACTTGCGGGAGTAGCCACTACCAGGTAAAGGTTTAATGTATTTTGTATTTGTTTCAGGGCAACAACCCCGCGAGCGAGTACCTAGCAGTAGAGAAGAGTGTGAGCGAGATGGTGTCGGCGGTGACGTCACTGGCGGCCGAGGAGGCTAGTGTGAGCGGCGCGTACAGCGCGCTGCAGGGGCTCGCCGGCCAGGTGCCGCTGCTGCACGACATGCTGCTGCAGTGAGACACTTATATACCACTTGGACACACGCGCGTCTAGTATCGGTGCCCCTAGGTCTCTCTCCCCGCCCTTAGACGCGCACATGAAGCATGAAGCAGCTACATGAAGCAGCTACATGACTGCCTTGGGGTAGAACGACAGAAGACTAAGAACAAAAAGTTATCTCCATACCAACTGGCCGCATCGGTTTGAATGTGTGCGCGCCGTCATGCACATGCTTGCATTTAGCTCATACTGCCGCCCCCTTATTCCCCCTTATTGTATGCTAGTGCGGCGCGGACGCATACATTCAAACCGACTGCGGCACGTTTATATGAAGATACCTTACTGTTTATACTGTGGTAGAACCTTTCGCTTCCCGCAAGTCCGGTGATAAGTTGCCATGTGATTTGTGAATGCTTGCAGGCTGCCCAGCAACTGGTCGTCGGAGGCGCACTCCCGCAAGCTCACGCGGCAACACGCGCTCACACACAGGGACCGACACGGTCAGTAACACCACACACACACCACACACTACTCCTGTAGATGCCACACACTACCCCTGCAGATACCACACACTACCCCTGTAGATACCACACACTACCCCTGTAGATACCACACACTACCCCTGCAGATGCCACACACTACCCCTGCAGATGCCACACACTACCCCTGCAGATGCCACACACTACCACTGCAGATGCCACACACTACCCCTGCAGATGCCACACACTACCCCTGCAGATGCCACACACTACCCCTGCAGATGCCACACACTACTCCTGTAGATGCCACACTACCCCTGCAGATGCCACACACTACCCCTGCAGATGCCACACACTACTCCTGTAGATGCCACACTACCCCTGCAGATGCCACACACTACCCCTGCAGATGCCACACACTACTCCTGTAGATGCCACACTACCCCTGCAGATGCCACACACTACCCCTGCAGATGCCACACACTACTCCTGTAGATGCCACACTATCCCTGCAGATGCCACACACTACCCCTGCAGATGCCACACACTACCCCTGCAGATGCCACACACTACTCCTGCAGATGCCACACACTACCCCTGCAGATGCCACACTACTCCTGCAGCGGCAGGGATTTTTTTTGGGCTTAAAAAAAGTTTTGATTTTACGAACTCGGAGGTCTACGTAATGACCACATAGTGACAAATGTAATAAGTGTGTTATTAGTGTTGTAATGTATGTGTATGCGTGTGCAGGCGGCGGCAGCGCGGGGTCCCGCAGCGTGGTGGGCGCCAACGTGTGGAAGCGAGTGCGGCTCAAGCTGGAGGGCAGGGACCCCGACCCCGCGCGCAGGAGGGCGCACACTGAACAAGTGAGCACAGAACACACACACACACACACACACACACACACAGCGTGGTGGGCGCCAACGTGTGGAAGCGAGTGCGGCTCAAGCTGGAGGGCAGGGACCCCGACCCCGCGCGCAGGAGGGCGCACACTGAACAAGTGAGCACAGAACACACACACACACACACACACACACAGCGTGGTGGGCGCCAACGTGTGGAAGCGAGTGCGGCTCAAGCTGGAGGGCAGGGACCCCGACCCCGCGCGCAGGAGGGCGCACACTGAACAAGTGAGCACAGAACACACACACACACACACACACACACACACAGCGTGGTGGGCGCCAACGTGTGGAAGCGAGTGCGGCTCAAGCTGGAGGGCAGGGACCCCGACCCCGCGCGCAGGAGGGCGCACACTGAACAAGTGAGCACAGAACACACACACACACACACACACACACACACACACACACACACTAGCGTCTCTCGACATTACAACATTATGTTCCTTAGGGAAAGTTGTTCAGTTTCATGAGAACTGCCATTAAGTTGCGAATAAACAACCAATTAAATTTTATGGTGTGTGGGACGTCTTTCGGCTGTAATAATGATGATGATCCTTGGGGGAGGCCTTTGTCCAGCAGTGGACGTCTACAGGCTGAGATGATGATGAATGTTGATGATAGATCATGGTCTAAGAAAACAAGGTCTAACACTCCGACCACGTGACTGACACAAGCCTACGTCATTTTGCGCTCTTTATCCTTGTCCATTACACGCATTCGACAAGGATGAACAGCCAAAATGACTTAGACTTGTGTCAGTCACGTGGTCGGAGTGTTAGACCTTGTTTTCTTAGACCATGAGATAGATCGAATTTTTCCAAACTTGTTTTTTACGTAATCCTTTTCCTCTCTGCCTAGTATGTGAGATAGCCGTGTGTGAGATATCCCCACATATTGAATTGTGAATGATTGGTGCAGGTGGACTACATGATAACGGAAGCAACTAGCGGCGAGAACCTGTGCTTGATGTACGAAGGCTGGATGTCTTGGGTGTGAGCCGGCGGGCCTCCGCCCCCTCCAGGGCTCCACAGGGCTCCCTCGCGCCTGCGCCCTTCGGCCCGAGCGCTCAGGAGAGCTCCCACGGAACTCACACGGAATATGACTTCTTAAGTCACTCCGTTACAAATAAAATAAGTCGTTGTAATACGAGGATCGTCTCGACAACAGTCGTCACACCAACACACCGGTTAACCGGTCACGACGCGCGGACGGATAGGATACGTTACCGGTACTGGTCACGGTTACGGTTACGGTTACGTTAGGAGGACGCCCGCCCCCGGCAAGGCGGTTAGGTTACTAACAAGATCACTTTTAATGTGCTTTCTTTTTGTTTCTCTTTATTTTTTTATATTACAGTTTTTTGTCGCCCAGCCTGTGTCTGGTAATTAAAATAAGAAATGGTTAAATAAACGTAAAATAATACACTTTCAATAACATATTTCAGTTTAAGCATCGGGTCGCGTCCTCGCTCTGGGTCCAGTTTTATGTTATTTATAAAAAATAATTCGTTTTTAAATAACTTAGTTTTTTTACAATTTAATATGACGGCTTTATATTATGTATATTTATTTATTTTATATGTCATTGGCTAAAAACAAAACAGACCCATTTTGAGGACGCAATTTCTCCATAAATAAGAAAAGGAAATCATGTTTCAAATTAGATAATAGGAATTTCATATACTTCGCTGTAACTCCATCCTTAGGTTATCTAAAATATTATCTAATTTGAAATACTCGACTTTCGATGCTAAAAACTGGTTTTTCCGTAAATAAAATAGTTAAAAAGACATCAACAAAAAAGGCTATTGTAATATCTTCGAAAAGTAAACAAAATTAATCTATAATTGATGTTTTAAAAATATGCACAAAAGAGCAGCGCCCAATTTTTGTGCAGGCAACAGGCTGGGCATTTAGAATTAGATAATTCATTTATATAATAGAAGCTTATAATAACAGTAGACAATTATTGGCTACAGCATAAACTTACATTTAAAAAACCGTCAAATGCTTGAATATTCCCACAAGCCTATAAACAGGCTGCACAAATTGAACATTTCTTCATATTCTTAACAAAATCTCGTCTCATGACGCGGACGAGATAGAATCACTGCTTTTGCTAAAGTCATTTAGATATTTCGCTTATTAAAAGAAGACGTTTCGAAACATATTTTTCCCAACATCGAAATTTTTATTTTTCATTTACGTTTTGTTTTTGTAAACATTTTCATTTTACATTGAAAGACAATAGTATGGAACGATTAGGTCTTACTTTCGTAATATCACTTTTTAAATAAGAGATATACGTTCGTAGACTGCTATAAAAGCCAATGTCATTCTTCATACTTCATTCAAATAGATTGTATTTCATAGATTTATAGTTGATTAGGATTACCTTGTTTCTGGTGAATATCTTGAAAATTTGCATGGAATAAAATTATAGCATATCGTAATTCTATATATACGTGCAAAATATCATCATCATAAAATTGACTTATTTTGTACTTTACTTGAAGGACACTTCAGGCGTGGTGGGTTATAAATAAAATTCATTATGACATAGAAACAGCTCAGAAATATTGACCATGAGGCAAAATAATAACATAAATTAAAAATCCAGTACGATAATTGGTCAGCCATTGCAAAAGATCAGAAACCTAGAAACCCTGTGATTAAAGTCCCTTGAATGAAGTACTCACTTATGGCTCCATATATCATGATAATGTATTAGTTTTAAATCAAATTCAGCCTTCGTTGGGTCATTTTGGTTTTTTGAACAAAAAAAATAAGGTTTTTTTGGATTTTTTAGGAAATCAGAAAGTATTTGATTCAATATTTTAAAGTTCCCTGAATTTGTGAGTTATTGAAGGTTAAATTGATTTACTCCCATTATTTATTGGTTTGCGGAATTGTTAACAATGAGATCATTTCAACATGACATTTTAGAAAAATATTTATTTCCAACAGATGCCGATATAAATACTGAATATTATATTGAAAGAAATAGTTACAATTTATTAGTCATGAAGGTCCGAGTAATTACATTGCATGGACAATTGTACTGGAGCGTCATAATCATAACATAACCTACAATCTGCATCGTTCAGCGAAAGGTCTGTTTTGCTCTGTTTGTTACAGTTCAGTGCCAAGAACGCAATTGATAAAATGCTAATCTTCTTTTTCTTACATTCTGTTACTTTGATAAGATAACTTTAATCTTCTTTTTCTTACATTCTGTTACTTTGATAAGATAACTTAACATTTATTCATTCTTATTGATAAAACTAAAGATGCTAATCTTTTTCTTACATCTGTTACATTGATAACTTGTCATTTATTCGGTTTTTAAATTTCCTTTTTCAAGATATTCACAAGGATCAAGTTTTGAACGTCAGACGCGACGCATTATTGTATCTCCCACGCCCACGAGTGCCTGGTGTGTGAACGAGTTAGAAAATTGCCCCTTATTTGTTTAGTGTAGTGTGAGCGAGACAGCGAATGGATCTTGCAAGAATTATTTGGACAGATTTATCATTTCTAAAACTTTATTGTAAAGGCTTTCGGCAACAAATAAATATCTATAAAATGCACAAGAAACAGTTGAAGTTTTTTTAAATAAAGGAGATGTAAAATTTTGTATGGGAGGTGTTTTTTTATTATTTCAAAAATTGAACGGGTATTCTACGCATATAGGGTAAAAGGGTATATTATTACGATAATCAGGATCACTTGAAAAAAAATAAAGAAAGCTCCATTTTTTTTATAAATTGATTCGAATATTGGTTGGTAGAAAAATAAACCTAAGATCTGGCAATACAATTATACCTCTGGCAATCCTTTCAAACCGATTTTTTGTTGCGTAGTTGCTGTGAATGCTTTTTAAGAAAGAGATAGCGCATAGTATAAAAATGATCTATTGTCTCTTTCTTAATTTTTATTAAGATTTAATCGATATTTTTACTTTTTTTCTGATTTTGGCGCTAGTGTTACTTTGCGCCAGTGTCAACTGTCAAGTTTATTTTCAAGGTAGGGAAACTAAACGCTAATTTCGGTAAAAAAAAAAACGGTTATTTTTCTGACTGTCAGTTGAATACCTGTCAATCCTGTCATCTATCACGTTGACATTCCATTTTTTTTTCTAGTTTACTTTCTCTAAAAATGAAACGAAAAGTCCTCAAGTTCTTCAATAATTATTTTCATTAATTACTGCAAAAAAAAAGACTACAAATAAAAATAATGTTATACTTGGCTGTAAGATTTTAATACAAAAAGATAATATTAGAATAATAGCTCTTGGAAATTCATTGATCGTTCGTTTCATTATAACTTTTTAGCTTGAATAAGTTTGCAATTTTTACGAAAACGGAGCATCGATAAAATAATTTGATTAGTTATCCTGAAACCCACTTACATAAGCTTTCTAAGTAGGTATAGTACTTATCCGTTCAATTTTTGGCCGAATAAAAAACCACTTTTTACGTCTCCTTTGATGTTTCTTATCACATGTTTGATCTGATCAAATCAGTTTCAAGGGACAAAATAACAAACCAGTGTTGTCATTGCGTTTCGAGTAGGTACATTATCTTTGTGCGCATCGGAAGGACTTTGATAAAAAAATATTCCTTAAAAAATTGAAACGCTTAATAGGTCGAATTAAAAGCTAAACCACAGAATAAATAATACTAAACCAAGGTCTACATACATCTCAAACTCAAAAAGTCATTTAATCAGTAAGAGGCGATGCGATATTAACTTTTTGATTTTCGTTGCCGACTGTATTTTAATTTACTGAAATTGTTCTATAAATCTACGCTTTTTATAAAAATATAATTTATATCTATGTGAACCCGTTTTACTATAGAAATATTTAAAAATAACCATTCGCTAGTGTGTTTGTATCGCTTCATATAGTATGGTAATCATTAATAAATGGTGTATGTATGCAATTTCTTGTTTTATTTTCTACCTTTTACCACAACTACTGGAAAGATATAAAACCGTGTTAGTTTTTATCAATTTATTTTTATTTACACAAAAAAAGGCAGTAGCCGAGACAAAATCCCTGATTTAACAATAAAATAACATTTTATAGCATTCCCAATAATGAACATACTATACATTTTATACTATGGCAATTTTATTGACATTCAATATCAAAATAACACAAAAGCACAGAAGTTTATAATCATCTTACAATCGGATGATAAAATATAGACATTTCAACATTTATTCCTAAATCATAGACATTTTTTAGTTTTTCCAACAATACCGAAACTCCTGTGCCATACAAAATAATATAATAATACCCAGATGATTTGACGTAATTTAATATTACCTAACAATAATATTATACATGATAATAAAATCTACAAATAAGTTACAATTTTACAATGTATTTGACAGCCAACTCTGCAAATTACCATTTTTTTTTTTATATTTGCCACACATGAAGAATGGATAAGAAAAAATTCCATTGCTTCTTTGTATAGGTGAATCTTTTTCGTTCAACTAGCAAAACTTACTAAAAACAACGACATCTATGTAAAAGATGCGTAACTATCACAAACAATGCAAGAAATACTTGTAAAATTGTAAATTGTATTTCAATAACTCAGATTTTGCTTAAAAAGACAAGACTGAGAGGGCGAGTGGGTTATAATTGTATATAGTTATAATTTTCATGTTAATCTTCAAATTACATGTCAAATAATAATATTGTATTTACATACAAATAGATTAAAATTGTCTTTCCATTATGTGATAATGATAATCTGCGCAAGCATCTGTAAAATTCAACGCCAAATTTTCGAGACTAAATAGCACCAATTAACAAGACAGAAAAAGGAACTAATTCGAGTAAAAATTTTATAATTGTATTTACTTTTTAGTCATATATTATTTTGAATCAAAACCCCAAAATAAAGTGACACAAGGAACATCAAACTCGCTAAATTGAATTAGGAGATTTTTAAATCAATTTGTGCAAGAATAAATAACACAAATGGATATTAGCGCATAGGAACGAATGGATCTTTTTGGGTATTGATTCAGAAGAGTAAGGAGTAAACATGGTAAGATTTTACCAGTTATAAAATACTTACTACGACTTGTAGAAAGAAATAATGTGCACCTTGGTAGCAATACAGTAAGGGTTATATTCCAGTGACCTTACAGGTGGACCTAGATGATATCCTATCACTAAGACCTGAATATTTAGTTGTCTTATTTTTTAATTTGGGTACCTTTATTATTATTTTTTAAGCTATATCATCACTCACTGATCTTTAATATATTTTTTATACTTTATTTTAAATATTTTTAACGTAATTTCAGTGACTGCACTCTAGACAGCTATATCAAAATTGAATCACATCGGTGCAGCTAGAAAGAAGTCGCTATCCCTTGATGCAAACTTCTTTAGTAGCTAAAATGCAATTGGGCTAAAAACTGTAACTAAATGGTTCTGGTGCGAGAAAGAAAACGCTTTACAATTATCTCTTTCTTACTTTCTATGAACTGACAAGCATTGTAATAGTTCATTACTTTTTCAACAGAGGGCGCCTGGCGTTGAAACGCATTTCACAATGTTAAATCGAAACGAAAACAAATTTAATAGCAGGACTCGAACCATCATCTCCTTGACTATCCGGGCTAAGAATTCGCATAACCTTACATTACTTACATGATGGAGCTACTGTGCATTGAAAACACCAAAGTAAAAATCTAATAAAGAATTTTGTTGTGTCTGGTGGTCCGGATAACAAAGGAAATGATTCGATCCACCTAAGCTCAGTATAAAAAATGCTTCAACTATTGTTTAATGGGCCAACCAAGCATAATAGCGCTACTTAGGCCCGACTTCACCAACAATCATAACGGTTGGTTAATGTTTAAAACACCTATATAGTGCCGAGTCTAACAGCTAATCAAGGAAGTTCATTGATTTATCAACAGGTGACGCCTGTTAGTATATACTATTAAATTATAATCGAAGCGAAAAATTAAGATCATTGAGCTTGGGCAGGGACTTGAACCCGCACCTCCTTTCGATTTTTTACTACGTGCTTAGAGCACGCTCTACACTAAGCACGTAGTAAAAAATCGAAAGCGTTAAATTATTTCATTGAGCTTGTACAGAGGCTTGGTGGTACAATTGGTAGTGCGCCTGTACGGCCCGGATAGCCCAGGAGGTGCGGGTTCAAGTTCCTGCCCAAGCTCAATGATCTTAATTTTTCGCTTCGATTATAATTTAATAGTAAATCAAGGAAGGGTTTAAACAACCATTTGACATTTCGTTTTCATAATAATTTAATTTCAAAAGGGTGTTTAAACATCAACTAACCGTTATGTTTGTTGAACACGGGACCAAATGTCAAATGGTCGTTTAAACATCACGTGTCGGTTATGTTTGTTTGCGAACTAGGTATTTAATGTTTATTTACTCTGGGCAACACTGTGCGGCATTGCGGCATGATACATGATACATCATTTTCGCGTGTGAAATCTTGTTTCATGCTACAAATAGAACGTAATTGCGGCATGCGGCAGCCTTTTATACGCCGAAGCAACATCGTAGTTAAAACAAAGCATGTTTGTTGAATGGAATGCCGCAATGTCGTTGCCTTAGCGTGGATAAGTTTTAAGACACTTATTTATCCGACACATCAAATAGAGTTGCCGCAATAGTATAGACTATCGATAGTACTGTCGATAGTATTGATAATTTGAAAAATAGTAAGCATAGTCTAAGAAAATAAGGTCTTTTATTCCGACCACGTGATTTGACATAAGCCTACGTCATTATGCTGTTCATCCTTGTCTATTAACACGCATTTGACAAGGAACAGCATGATGACGTAGCCTTGTTTCAAATCACGTGGTCCAAATGCAAGACCTTGTTTTCTTAGGCCATGATCGATAGAATTGTCGAAAATCAATAGTATTGGTGGATTTCACCCTATCGATATTGTTACTATTTTTCAAGGTCAACTATCTATTATCACTATACAAAATAGTAAACTATAGATATAGGTCGCGTCACATAAAAAGTTCTTGCTGCTGTCTAGCCACAGAATACCAAATAGTAGTCCCTATGGAAGCTGCACTAGGCGACATAATTCATATAAATTGCAACCCTAGCTCCGTTATATATAATAAAGTGCAATTCAGATCGCACGGCGCTAGGCGTGCAGAAGTAGTTGCTGCATCTCTCTCTCTCTTGTATTGCGCCACTCTACGTCACACGTTTAGACAATGGGGAATTGGTCCTGGGTCGGCCCGAGACCGCTCGGCCGGGCGGTAGGTAGTTATAGCGCGCAAGTACATAGAGTGACGGAGGCCTGGTCTAGCGCACAGAATTGTATATTTATTGGTTATAGTTTAGTTTTTCTACTTTGACTGGTTGCCTTCCTCTAATTGCATACTTCGTTTGCACTCTTTGTTATATGAATCAAATTGTATAAAATAATAATTTTGTAAATATTTTGAAAAGATGCAACGCCTGTGGAGTTTCTTCCGGCGAGTTCTTCTCCACAAAAGACAGCCAAATTGTGAACCCGCCTCGACGTCGAAAAGTGATTTGTAAAATCTTACTTCGAATAAAACATATTTCATTCATTATCATTTTCAGTAGGCGATTTGCATGCCCGCACCAATTTCTCCAGCGATCTTTTAACATGACGCGACCTATAGTGAGGCATCACTAACACCCCCCCCCCCCCGCTAGTTCCTCTGCTTGAGCGCTATGAGTTCATCAAGCTGCGCCTTGTACAGCTGCGTGACGTCCTGCAGGTCTAGTTTAACTTCTTCCAGCTGTTCCTCCTTCTCCCCGTACATCTGTAGGAGCGCGTCATACTGCTCTTGCACCGCCTGGGGAGAGGAAGGAAGTTACAACATCCAAGTGGTTTAAATAAAGTATTTTTCACGACAATAACGTTTAGTGCGTTATTTGTAAACAAATTGTTAGTAATCGTAAGTACAATGCGCGCAACCAAAGATGAGACTTGACGGATCACGTGGTTGATCACGTGACGGACCACGGTTATATCTGCGCAGTAGATACAGCGATAAAAGCGATTTTGAAATTCAATAAATATCTTATTAATCCGATCTCATATTTTAGTTTAACTATTTTGAGCACGCGCGACTGTATCTACCAGCGCAAAGTCCCCTCTTTAGCATCTGACAGGTCTCATCTTTAGCTGCGCGCATTAACAGACCACCAGATGCTGTGATAAATAATAGCTGGATGATGTGTTTAATTATATTTGTCTAGCTATGCGAACACCATGGAGTACAGAACCAATGGAGAGCGCGTCCGCACGCTTTTGCTTAGAAACAAAGTCACCAATTTGCGCGGGGGGAGGTGATCTGCGCCGGCTGCAATTGGCCGACGCGTGGCTGACGCAATGACATCTGATTCACTAGTGGTTAAAAACGTGGTGAGGTACGCAACATATAACATATGTTTGGCGTGTGCGGTCGCCCCCGCAAGCGTTCTCCATTGGTTCTGTACTCCATGGCGAACACACTGGCATTAGACAAAGAGAATTGGAGGAGGCTTTTATATCAGACTAGCTTTCCGTCGCCGCTCCGGTTCGCGTTAACAGTTTTTCCAGTGGAAATGAGGCATTTTCCCGCGGTAAAACGTAGCCTTACTCAGGGTGAATATAGCTTTCTAAAGGTGAAAGAATTTTTAAAATCAGTGCAGTAGTTTTTAAGTTTATTCATTACAAACATACACATATAAATACAAATATAAAAATACAAATATTTCCTCTTTATAATATTAGTAAGGGTACACAAAGACTGACGTGCTGAAGACGGCTTTGAAAATTGTAGTGTGAATACTGGTGTGGCTAAATGAACATCAGTCCCTGTGTCCGGCCGTGACGTCATTTTTGAAATGCGCCTAAAAGCCGCACTACACTCTCCACAAAACTAGACGAGACATGGCCAATACGAGGGACGCAGGTATGCGCAAGAGTGAGCGCGGTGTATTTGCATCTCATTGTAACGCATAACCGCGTCTCTTTCTGCTCTCGGGATGTTTTGGTCGGGTGCCCCTTAAATTGCATAACATAAATATGCCTATTATGAAAATCCATAACAGACTTGCCATAACTTTAAATAGTATAACAATTTGAATCCATAATTCAAAAATACATACCATTATTTAGCATAACTATTAAAATCCATAATTGTATAATCTTTCAAAATCATAAATTTAAGATATTTTGATAAAAAAGAAGATAAGAGAAACAGCATTTTTGGTGATAAAAATAATAATTTAATATATCGTCGCACGTAATCTCAATTGGCGTAAGGGACAAACCCCTACTTTACAGTATGACCAAAAAACGATTTTTTTTTCAGAAATCTGTTTATAACTTGTTGGTTTTTGAAGTTATAAAAAATGCCTTAAAGAAGACAATATCTATATATCCTTTCTCTTCCTACCCGCACAGTTCAAAATGTTGAAAACAGCTGAATAAAGAAGTTAGTGCCCTTTACGTCCTCACATTTTTGACATATTTTTACCTCAAATTGGGTAATAAAAGACTAAAATGTAATTTTAATACAGAAATTAAGGGCGTAAATGTATTTTAATTCAGAAATTAAGGTCGTGAATAATACAAAAAATATAAAAAGACACTTTTATCTGACAAATTTTGTAATTATGGAACATTTCAACAATGAATTAGGCATTTATTGGTATTTCAATGAATTATTCATTCAAAAAAATAACTTTCATTACACTTTTTTTCTATTTTGTACAAATTTTTGGGATATTGAAGGGAGACAGCTTCCAAAGAAGAAGCCATAGCAGTGGACTAAATTATAGGCGGTTGTAGTACGCCACATACAAAAAACTATTTAATAAAAGAGTAAAAAATGTATATTTTTAAAATTATACAAGCAATAAAGAGACAAAAAAGTTGTCATTATAACAAAATCCATAATATATTTCTTAATTTTCGACAGCCAATCGCTTCAGTCAGTCACAATGACAATATATCACAAAGTTTTTGAGTGATTATTGAAATACTAATACCTATCTTAATTAATATTGATTGGTAAGCTGTAGTGAAATGTGTGAATTATTACAAAATCAACGGTATATTAACGGTAATAATCTTTTTTATTTGCTGACAATACAGAATTCTTTAATTCAAATTATTTCAGCCTTAAAATTTATAATTTTCTCATACATAATACTTAAACTACCCACGTAAAGCAAAATTTGTCAAAAATGTAGGGACATAACGTGCAATACCGCTATTTGCTGTACCTACATTAACCCTTTATAAGGCAAAACAACTTTATAAAATGCATTCGTTTTCAACTTTATGTTAAGGGCATAAGGTTAAAATTACGGTGGCAATATAGTGGCCACTGCCTTGTAAAGGTTTAAATTGCAGTATTTTGTGTCGTAAGCAACTAGTTAGCAAAATTACTAGAGTATTAAAGTACAACTCATCGATTCAAAGTTCCCTTACGACCCAAATATACATCTGAAGTATATTTTATTGTGGCTGTAAGAAACAATATTTTTAATTTGCCATAATTTTACTTAGCCAAAGGCCTTTACAACCTAGATTTTTTTAATAAATGAACCATACCTCGCTTTTTGTCAAATAAATCTGGATAGGGCATGAAAATTTACAGGTCGTAAAGGGTTTTTTTAAAGAGATATCAAGATTTCAAATATACAGATAGATAGAGCTCGGCGAGCTGAACAAGAATATGTAAAAAACTCATTTTGCCATTTTGTCCCTTACGCCAATTGAGATTACGTGCGACGATATGTTTGTTTACTATATTTGTCAAATTTATATTTTTTAATTATTATACATACTAACAGTATTCATATTAAAGTTAGGGCTTTTAAATATATGTATTTCAAAATTATGGATTTTAATCGTTATGAAATTTATTGATTATGGATTTTCGATATATACATTTTCAATTATGGGTTTTAATATAGACCCGTTTTGGTCGCGTAGTATTGTAATGATGTGGTGTGTGTCACTGACCCTGAGCTCGGTGAGTTCGCTCTGCACGTGTGCGAGGCGCGCCCGCAGTGCGTCCCTGTCGCTCGTGAGGTGTGCGAGCGTGTGCGAGAGAGCGCGCAGCTCGCCGGTGCGCCGCTGCAGTAGGGCGAGGGTGTCGTCCATGCATAGAGCGGAGGTGGGCTGCGGGGTTAGTGTGCCTTCGTCCTGGGGAAATAAATACACGATATAACGCAATCTAAAACTCTTCTGAAAATTTAATAGGTATAATAATAAGAATTTTGACTGGCTAGTCAAAAGAGCTTCTTTTTATGAAATGTCAAAACAATATTTTATTTAAAAAATTAAAGGGAATACTAACTTATGAATGACGTCACAAGCTTGTATTGTCGTTTTGGTACGATTTTGATTTTGATTTGCAATAACAAATCATAAAATTTACAAAATTCGCACCTACATAAGTTATACTAGAGTAATTTCAGATGTTTTATTTCCTACATAGTGTAAGATAATTTATTTTGAATACATTCAACATCCCTATTATTGAGATCTCTATCTAACAGAGGACGTTTTCCGTTTGATTAAAGTAATTTTACTAATTCATTCTGGCCGTAGAAAGATGCCCGTAAATCCTACTTTTGATCTGAGGTTCTTTATATACGAGTATCTCACCATTTTACAATATATTGAGAAGACTACTTAGTTAACAACAACGAGATAAATCGAAAAGCGATCTAAGCTGTAGAAGAATTTAATAGAATCAACTACCAACTTGCATTAGTATTTGTTTTAATGTTTCCATACCCAAAGATTACAGATTATTTTATAGTATTGTTACGTATTTTATAAGTGCCAATAAAGAACATCGAATTGTATTGTATTATTCTAAACGCTGCCCTGATAATTATTATTTTATTTATTAACAACTAGAATAAATAGTGCGTTCTTGACCAACAATACTGGGCAAGCGTGGTGGACAAAGGCCTATCCACCCCGATGTATAGCAAACCTCTAGTTCGGCTGATAGATGGGTTGTTAACATAAATTTTAAATAAATAGAATACATTGTAATACAGTGTAATGAACATACCGGCGCCCACAGCGAGCCGGAGAGCGAGTCCGACGCTACGGAGTGCGGCGGGGAGATGTCGCCGCGCATCGACAACTGCTCCTGAATATAACACACATATTATTATTATTCAATATGAAAATAACAGCGAAAAATACAATTATTCTGAAGATTTTGGACAGCATTCAAACAGAAACATGCATTCTTAAACTCGTTCACATACACCCCGCAAGCTATGAAGTTATGTTTCATTACTTTATGTAACACGCAAACTGGTTTTTATTACCTAACATTGAATTTAGTTGTAGCATGAACTGTAGATGGCGCCCCACTCTCTACATAAAGTTCGCAAAGCGTTCGTAAAGCGGCCATGGTCTAAGAAAACAAGGTCTAACCATTAGACCACGTGACTGACACGAGCCTACGTCATTTCTACGCCATTTTGCCTATTCATCCTTGTCGAATGCGTGTAATAGACAAGGATGAACAGCGCAAAATGACGTAGGTTTGTGTCAGTCACGTGGTCTAACAGTTAGACCTTGTTTTCTTAGACCATGGTTGCGGTTAAAGGTAGCCTATGTTACTCAGGGTGAATGTAGCTTTCTAATGGTGAAATATTTTTTTTAATTGGTTCAGTAGTTTAATTATTAGAAACATACACACACACACACACACACACACACACACACACACACAAAATACGAATCTTTCCTCTTTATAATATTAGTATGATTTGCCCACCTGCAGTATATTATTCTTCTTCTTCTCCACGTGTAGCGCGTCCCTTTCGCTCGCCAGCTGTTGTTCGCTCGCCGCTAGTTTTTTCTGTAGCTCTGACAGTTGACTCTCGTATTCCATCCGCTGTAGTGACAGCTCGCGCGTTTTACTATAATATTACAAAAAAATCTCTTTTAATAGCCATTCGCATGCAGTTTGCTCAAAATACAATACATTTATCAAACCTACCGTCTAAAAGCTGTTTTAAAATTTAAATAATGAACATACCTATAATAGCTGGAAAATAAAGAAACATGAGATTAAAACATACGAAAAAATTATTGAAAGCCACAAACATAAACAGTCACAAACATAATACATTATAAAAAAATATCTATCTAGCAGTTGGTCATTATAGTCAGTAAGTAGTACTTGATGTCAATCTGCGGCGCACGCGTGAACGCTTCGTACTTCTGTGACTTTATTCGGTTAGCGCTCAAATTTCAAACAGCGCCATCTATCAACCACCTACATAACTATTTTGCAGCTAGCAGCACCACCTGTCCGCAAATTCCCTTCATTTTAAGCATAAACTACAAACAGCGCCATCTAGCGGCCACCTATGTAACTATTACGTATCAGCGCCATCTATCCACCACCTATGTAACTATTACTTATTAGCGCCATCTATCCACCACCTATGTAACTATTATGTATCAGCGCCATCTACTCACCACCTATGCAACTATTACGTATCAGCGCCATCTATCGGCCACCTATGTAACTATTACGTATGAGCGCCACCTATCCCTGAGTGTGCTAACCTGGCGAGCTGGTCCTCGAGCGCGGTGGCGCGGTCGACGCAGGCCTGGCACTGCGCGGTGACGGCCTCGAGCCTGCCCTGCGTGTCTTGCACCAGTCCCGAGGAGGTGGCGAGCCTGTCCTGCAGCGCTTGGTTTTCTTCGCGAGTCAGCCGCTCGCGTTCCACCGCTTTGGTCAGGTTCCTTTCTGCTTCGGCTGCAATTTGAAAAGCAAATTAAGAATTGGGACTCGAGATTCTTTGGTAGCTGGCATGGCGGGTGAAGTTGACCATTAGTGACTTATACTCGTATATAGAGACCGAGTCCCTCAGACAACGTCGACGTTTTGTTTACGATGTTCCTTGGAGCTCGGCTTAGTGTGTTGATACGAAAAACGTGACGAAACGTTTGCGTTGCCTGAGGGGCTCGGTCTCTATTACTATTTTGAACAGCGCCCCCGTCGGCGGGTACGAGCATTGTTACCTGAAGGGTAATTATCACCAGAAGGGCATTCTGTAAGGTGTAACCTGAATTCTCTGGCTGTTTTACCTGCATCTATGATTTCGTCATCTGGCTTGGAAAGGATTATGTTTAGGACAGCGCGGCGGCAAAACCGCGTCCACCTGGTAGGGTCTTTATACGGCCAAAAAGGTATTTGAAAGGACCGGTTAAATAATTAAGAACTAATGAGTGTATCCTTGTGTAGTGTTGTCTCACCCAGTTGTTGGTGCAGGCTCCTAGTAGTGAGCGAGTGCGCATGTTCCCGCTCGAGGGCGGAGCGCTGCAGCGCGGC